>JAJQQW010000005.1:655000-1200000 GCA_025583905.1 Ia io | reverse complement strand
AAGGATGGGTGGTCCCTACACTTGAGTATTTATTCGACTTAAAACGTCGAGCATCAGGGGGTTTAGGATTCTAGACTTCATGGCTGGAAGGGGCCTTAGACACCACACAGCGTTTGCCTCTCAGTCAAAGGGAGGGAGCTGAGGCCCAGGGGTCAGGGGTCAGCCGGCTGCTGAGCTCGCGAGGGAGACACGACCCACTTCCCACACCACCAGGTGCCTGGTCCCAGGAAACTGGTCCCGCACGTCTGACGGCCACCATCGGCCACGGCGGCACCAGCGGCTGCCCGCCTCCGGGTGCTGTCTGACCGGGGCCTTTATGGGCGCTTCCTGGCTCAAGAGGATGACTTTTATTTTATTTATTCTTATTTTTGTTAATCCTCACCCGAGGACATTTTTCCATTGATGTTTAGAGAGAGTGGAAGGGAGCGGGGAGAGAGAGAAGCATCGATGTGAGAGAGGCACATGGATTGGTTGCTCTGCAAGCGCCAGCCCAACCGGGGCCAGGGAGGGAGCCTGCGACCCAGGTCCGTGCCCGTAACCCGGATCGAACCTGCGCCCCTTCGTCCACAGGCCGCCGTCAGGAGCATGATTTTAAGGAGCGGATGCATGGACGCTTTCAGGGAGTGGCCCCTGTGGCGGTGAGGATGTGGGCGGAGGCCCGAGGCTGCGTGTCCGTGGGTGAGCGGGGGCCTGCAGCCCGGGTCCCTAATCTGGAGGGACCTCCTGGAGGAGGCCTGGCCCGGGGCCCTGCCTGTTTCTCGCCTCTCCTGGAAGGGGCTGAGGGAGCCCGAGGTTCGCCCACACCCGCGCCCCGGGGACAGGGTCAGCCTGCAGGCCCGCGCCTCCGTGTGGGCGGGAACGCCCGGGCGCTGGCACCGTGGGTCTGCTCACCCCGCCAGCATGGTGTACAGCAGGATGCCCAGGCTCCAGATGTCGCACGCCGCGTCATAGCCCTGCCTCTTCAGGACCTGGCGGGACAGACGGCCACAGGTGAGCACTGGGCGGGGACAGTTCAAGGCTGCGTGGGGCTCCGGTGGGCCCGCCATCCCGCAGCGTGGGGACGGGGTGTCGTTCATTAAGGCAAAGCCAGTCCAGTGCACCCCACGGGCTCCCCAAAGGCCAGCCCCGCGGGAGCCACAGCCTACGGACACCGGCTCGCAGACCAAGGAGGGCGCATGGCGTTGTTGAGGCAGAAGAACTGCTTCAGTGGAGGTCAGACAGGACGTAAAGCCGCCACCTCGCCACCCGAGGAGCCGCACTGAGTGGACCTCGCTGTGTGAGCCCCACCTCCACCTCCAGACTCCGCGTCTCCCGCCTCAGCCCTCACCCTGTCCCAGGCCCTGCGCCCGCCTCTGTGTCTCTCCCTGACCCTCCAGGTGCCAGACAGGGGTCACCCTCAGTCCCAGGCCCTGCGCCCGCCTCTGCGTCTCTCCCTGACCCTCCAGGTGCCAGACAGGGGTCACCCTCAGTCCCAGGCCCCGCGCCCGCCTCTGCGTCTCTCCCTGACCCTCCAGGTGCCAGACAGGGGTCACCCTCAGTCCCAGGCCCCGCGCCCGCCTCTGCGTCTCTCCCTGACCCTCCAGGTGCCAGACAGGGGTCACCCTCAGTCCCAGGCCCTGCGCCCGCCTCTGCGTCTCTCCCTGACCCTCCAGGTGCCAGACGACCCCTCTGGTGTCTGGCTCCTCTCTTCTCATAAATTCCTCAAGGAGCGTCCGTGTCGCCTGGGGAGGGACTCCCCTCCCTGAGGCTGGGCCACGTCCCTCTGTGGGGACGGTGCTCCCTTCAGCCACTCATGACCCCCAGGCGGCTCCGACCTGCGGCCACTGCGTCACGCCGCGCGAGCGGGTGGGCAGATGTCACTGATAGATCCTCCCTTCCCCCAACTGATGGACGGAATATGACGTAAACTCCACCTGCAGCCGGACATTCCTGAACACCTTATATGGACTGTACATGAAACCACCAATCAGCGTGTGCTGAGTGCCCTAAGCCCCGTCCCCTCTTTTCCTCCCCTTAAAAGGCACTCTCACCGCGGCACTCTCTCTCTCTCTCTCTTTTCCCTTCTGGAAGACGGCCCGGCAGGGTGATCTCCAATAAAGCCTGTATCCTGGTATCCCACGGTCTCCGGCCCTTTGTTTAATCTTTTAGTCACGTAAACAGATAAAATAAGCCGCGTCTGGGCAGGCAGTGGCCCTGCCTTCGGTTTGTGGGCGAGGCCGCCACACCCCGCCCCCACCCGCCAGCTCGGAGCTCACCTCGGGGGCCACGAAGTTGGCCGTGTAGCAGGGCGTCATCAGCAGCCCGTTCTCGGCGCGCAGCTGCTTGGCGAACCCGAAGTCGCAGATCCGGATGGACTCGGGGTTCCCGGACTCGTCCACGTACAGGATGTTGCTCGGCTTCAGGTCCCGGTGCACAACCTGCAGAGGCAGGAGGGACCGCCTAAGGGAGGCCCTGGATGGCGGGGGGCGGGGGGGAAGGGGGAGAGCGGGGGAGGGGGAGCAGGAGAGCAGAGGCGCTAGGAACCGGGGTTACTCGGGAGCCCTTTACTCACAGCCCTGCAGCAGGCAAGGCAGCCCGGATGCTGAACTTAGAGCCCCCCCCGCCCCCTTCCACAGCGACTCTCATCCGAGGAGACCGCGCAAGCCCCTCGGACAGTGAATGAGATCTGAGTGAATAGCAAATGGGCAGCTACGCTGGCCACGGGCGGCTCAGGCCAGGAGACAGGAGCTGTGGCGGCGGCCCTGGCCGGGGCCCAGCTGGTTGGACGCTGTCTTTGCAGGACAAGGTGGCGGGTTTGGTCCCGTCAGGGCGCGTACAGGAGGCAGCTGACCCAAGTTCTTCTCTCACATCGCCGCTCGCTCTCTTTCCTCTCCCTTCCTCTCTCTCTAAAAATCAGTAATAAAAACATGTCCTTGAGTGAGGATTAAAAGAAGGGAATGTGGTGAGTTCAGGTAACCTGAATATGAAGGTTTCTAAAGATGAATATTTGCGCCCGGCCAGTGTGGCTCAGTGGTTAAGTGTCAACCTATGAGCCAGGAGGTCACAGGTCAATTCCCGGTCAGGGCACACGCCCGGGTTGTGGGCTCCATCCCCAGTGGGGGGCGTGCAGGAGGCAGCGGATCAGTGATTCTCATCATTGATGTTTCTATCTCTCTCCCTCTCTCTCCCTCTCTGAAATCAATAAAGATATATATATATATATAAAATAAAAAGAGGAATATTTGCCTCATGCCCACCGCGTCCCGCAGGGTTAGGTGTCAGTGCACCAGGGATTTCAGACACAGAAGGAAGCGGCGTGCAGGCCACATGCACAGCTCTGCTCCCCCACCCCCCGCCCCGCTCACCCCCTGCGAGTGCAGGTAGTCCATGGTCCGAGCGATGGTGCACAGCACGGCGCTGCCTCACGCTCCGAGAAGCAGCGCTGCCGCAGGATGCGGTCCAGCAGCTCCCCGCCGCGCATCAGCTCCGTCACCAGGTACACGAACTGCCCCTCGTCGTAGACCTGGGCCGGGAGGGCGCAGGGGTCAGTGCTGCGTCCCCCACGACCCCCCACCCCGGGCATGCTTGTGCCCAGGAGAGAGGGACAGCTCAGGGGGCTCCCGGGACATAAAAGCAAGGCGTGTGCGGCACGAGTGAAGGGCCAGTCCCCTCCCTGGGGCGCGGCTGAGGACAGAACCCGTGTGAGTGACCTGAGCCGGGCAGGAATGACTGCGAGGCAGGAGCTCAGCCTGCACATGAGGCGCCTGCTGGGATGAGTCCTGACCTCTGCCCCCCGCCCCCCCCGCCCCCGCCCCCCCCCCCCGCCGACATGTAGACACTGAACACGTGGAGGTTGCACAGAGCGCGCAGCAGGCCCAGGGCGGCGGTGCAGACACTCCGTGCACCTGGCACCTGGGGGTGTGGGCGGCAGGTTCTGACCCGCAGGTCCCGGCAGAGCCCCGCCCTGCGTCTCTGACAAGCCCACGGCCTCTACGCCAGGACAGGACTGGGAGCAGCCGGACCCCGCGGCCCAGAGAGGCAGGGGCGGCCGAGCTGACTTCGCCCCCGGGGGCAGCTTCCCGAGGAAAGTGAGCGGAACAGGGAGCTCCCCTCGTGCGGCCTTCACACTCTGGCTGCCCACGACCCCCCCCCCCCCCCCCCCCGCCCCCGTGCACACCCGTCACCCTGCACGGGCCGAGCACCCTCATGCACTCACGTCCTTGAGGGTGATGATATTGGGGTGCTGGCCATACCGCAGCAGGATCTCGATCTCCTCCGAGGGGTCCCTCCTGCTCTTGTCGATGATCTGGAACCGACCGTGGTGCCATGAAGGTTGGGGACAGACAGCGCCAGAGGCCAGGACCTTCCACCTCCCGCTCCCCGGGCAAGGCTGACTGGGAATTCTCGGCACCCTCCCCCCCGCCGCTCTGAGGAGATGGGTGTGGGCGCGGGCTCTCAGGGAGAGTTCTGGCCCCGGAGGGCGAGCCATGCCCCAGGCAGGACTTCCTGTGGCCTTGGACCAGCTCGTGGCCACGCATCCAGACACATCTGGCGACCATGGCCCAGGTGGACCTCCCCCCCCATGGAGTCCATCCAGGTGGGCTGGGTGGCGGGGGGGGGGGCATCATGTAGAGAGCGTACGGGGTCCTCCCTCAGACACTGGTCACCACGTGGCAGGAAACTGCTGTAACCCACACTGACCCACCCGGAAACTCAGGAAACTGACATTTTGTATTTCCTGATCAAATGCTTAATGCAGCAACAATGACCAAGCGAAAGCTACCATGTGGAGTGAGATTGGATGGCGGATGGACGTTGTTACGGCTCCTGATGGCTAAGAGTGCCGCCACCCCCACTGCCACCCCCACCGCCATTGCCACCCCCACCCCCACCGCCTCCCCACCCCTACCCCCACCGCCTCCCCACCGCCTCCCCACCGCCTTCCCCACCCCCACCCCCACCGCCACCCCCACCGCCAAGGCATGAGGCTAGGCCCAGCTGCCGGTGAGCCTGTGGCTAGTTCTTTGACTTGATTCGTGGGCACTGTATCCACGTTCCCTCCTCCCCCTGTCCCTCCCTTTGCCAATCGCTATGCCCGCCCCAACTCTATATTCCCAAACGCAAGTGCCCAAAGCCACCGCGCCAGCGTGGATTACCCACAGAGCTGCGAGAGGGGTCAGTACCTCACTGCTGCCTAGAGCTGAAAATATTCATGATTTGCAAAATAAAGTTCAAATGGGGACCTAACATCAAAGCCAGGGGAACCCCATCGTGTGGGAGCCTAGAAGGTGGAGGGTGGGCGGGGCAGGTGGGCGCAGGCAGCTGCCCGGGGCCCGGCGCCCGGCGCCTGCATCAGCCCCGCCCGGCACGGCCTCACCTTCACGGCGTACTCGGCGTCCGTGGCTCTGTGCACGCACCGCTTGCACACGGAGTAGGAGCCCACCCCAATGTCCTCCTTGACCTCGTAGCCGTCGGAGAAGTGGACGCTGTCCCCGTGCAGCTGCTGTGGGACGGAGGCAGGGCCCTCAGCTCTCACGGGGGCGGGGGGGGGGGAGGGGCACACAGCGCAGGTGCAACGGGGTCCAGGCTGTGTGCCCCGACCCTGAGGCCGGGGGACGGAGGGGGGCCCACAGAGCTCTGCGGGGGGGGGGGGGGGGAGGCACATGGCCCAGGGGCAAAGGGGGTCCGGATTGTGCACCTCAACACGGAGGCCAGAGGGCCGAGTCCTCAGGCCAGGGCCACGGAGCTAGGACGGTTCCCCACCCGGACCCCAGCCTCCCCACCTCTCAGTCACCCCCTTTCAGACACGGGGGTTGTCGCTGGCGGCCAGTCCCCAGCAGCTGAGAGTGTGAATCTGGAAGCAGGAGGGATGGAGCCCGGGAGGCCCAGGTGTGGGGCTCAGACGCTGCGCCCGGAGCGCGTGTCTGCGTGTCGACATCTAAGTGGGAATCTGACCCGTGAGGCCCGGTCACCACCGCGTACAGCACCGAGGCCGGGCGCGCCCTCCCAGCCAGCATCGTCCCCTCGGACACCCTGCCTTCCTCCCCAAAGCGGGGGGAGGGGAATGGGAAACCCAGCCCGGGGGCCCGACCGCCTCAGACACAACGGCACCGTGGACTCTGCGCGGCGGGCTCCCTCCTGGTTGGAGGTACAAGGTCGGAGACCACACAGGTCGCCTTCCCTGACCTCCAAGGCACAGCTCCCGGTGGGAGTGGCTGCCGCACACGGAGCCGCCTCCGGGGTCCTGGCTCCACTCCCCGCAGCGAGGACGCCCGCCCTGCCACCTGTGGCTCTGCCCGCACGCCTGACCTCCACCTCAGGACTCCCCTTCCTCAGGACGAGCGAAGGGGGACAAGGCCACGGTCAGACCGCACGGCCGGCTCTCAGAGGCACGAAGTCAGGGCGGAGAGCACCATCCGGCTGAGATGGCTCGGACACCGGTGGCCGCGCTCCGCCCCACCCCGCGGGGTTACCTGCACGATGGGGTGCACGGCCGCTCGGTGCGGGTCCGGCTGCGGGGGCTCCTGGGCCAGGCTGGAGGCCACGAAACTGAAGCCGCGGAACAGCTGGTGCGAGTTGGCGCTGGGGGGCACGCCCGGCGAGTCTGCGGGGACAGGGGAGCGGTCAGCTCTGGGAGGGGCTGCGGGACTGCGGGGTGGGGTCAGCGTGGGGCACGTGGGGACAGCGTGAGGCATGTGGGGACAGCGTGAGGCGTGTGGGGACAGCGTGGGGACAGCGTTGGGCGTGGGGACAGCGTGGGGCGTGGGGACAGCGTGGGGCGTGGGGTCAGCGTGGGGCGTGGGGACAGCGTGGGGCGTGTGGGGACAGCGTGAGGCGTGTGGGGACAGTGTGAGGCGTGGGGTCAGCATGGGGTGTGGGGTCAGCGTGGGGCGTGGGGACAGCATGAGGCGTGTGGGGACGGCATGAGGCGTGGGGATGGCGTGGGGTGTGGGGACGGTGTGGGGCGTGGGGTCAGCATAGGGCATGGGGTCAGCGTGGGGCGTGGGGACAGCGTGGGGACAGCGTGGCGTGTGGGGACGGCGTGAGGCGTGGGGACAGCGTGGCGTGTGGGGACAGCGTGGGGACAGCCTGGCGTGTGCATGTGGTGCGTGTGCCGTGCAGCGTGTGCCGAGGTGCCGCACTGAATCCTGCCGCAGAGCTAACAACGCTGGCGCTGGTTGCTGGTGACGGTCTGGGGCGCCGGGGGCAGCAGGAGGCCCCGAGAGAACTCAGTGACCACCCGAGCCACGGCCCCTCGGGGGCAGCACCAGAACCCGCTTCCTCCCCGTCCCTGAGCCGCCGCCGGGTCAGGAGCTGCCCGCCCACACCGTCCCGCCAAAGCCGGAGGCCGCAGGTCTGCCCGCGGCTCGCACCCAGTGCCGTCGTGGCCGGAACGGCTTCCCCGACAGCCTCAACCACGGGAACGGGGGCGTCCCGGTCCCAGCCCGGTCACTCGATACTTGTGTCTGACCGGCTATTTGCTGCTGATTCTCTCCAAACCACAGACAAGCTCAGCTGCCGAAGCAGTAAGAGGGGAACCGCACACACTCCCACGGGACCCCTGGAGCTGGCTCATCGTGGCCATCACAGCGCGGTAACTTGCAAAGGGGCCGAGCAGACCTGACGGGATGGGGGGACCTGCAGCGTGACCGCGCGCGGAGCGGAAAGCTGATTTCCACTCCGCGCTGCTGAGACCCGCGGCTGCTGAGACGTTCCGACCGGCGGTTCCGTTTGCACCGTCAGAGCTGAACTCACAAATGTGCACACGTAGCTGCCCCGCCCCCCCCCCCCCCCCCCACCGGCTCCCCGGCTCTCCCGATGAAACGAGATGTGTCGTGTCTCCAGATTCTGTCCTGGGCTGGCCTGTGTCCGTCTGAAAGGGAGGCCACTGGACTGGCACCTCAGACCAAGAAGTGGGGGGCTGGGGTCTACAGGAGCCTGGATGAGTCCCTAACAGAACGGACTGCTATTTCCCATGAAGGCGCCTTGAGTCCGGGATCCTCTGGTCAGGTAGGAGGACCCGCCATCGGCGAGGACCCCGGGCGACGCCCCCTCGCGGCGGCACACCTGTGGGCGTCCTGGCTGTGAACTCGGGGTCGAAGTGGAAGGTGTCCTCGGGCCGGCCCACGGCAGGCTTGAAGGGCGGCTTGATGTCCTTCCGGTACAGCTTCTGTGGGAGAGCAGGCGGGGTGAGGGGCAGGGAGAGCGAGGAAGGAGGGGCGAGGGGCAGGGAGAGCGAGGAAGGAGGGGCGAGGGGCAGGGAGAGCGAGGAAGGAGGGGCGAGGGGCAGGGAGAGGGAGGGGGGGTGTGAGGGGCAGGGAGAGCGAGGAAGGAGGGGCGAGGGGCAGGGAGAGCAACGAAGGAGGGGTGAGGGGCAGGGAGAGCGAGGCGGGGCGAGGGGCAGGGAGAGCGAGGAAGGAGGGGCGAGGGGCAGGGAGAGGGAGGCGGGGTGAGGGGCAGGGAGAGCGAGGAAGGAGGGGCGAGGGGCAGGGAGAGCGAGGCGGGGCGAGGGGCAGGGAGAGCGAGGCGGGGCGAGGGGCAGGGAGAGCGAGGAAGGAGGGGCGAGGGGCAGGTTGAGGGAGGCGGGGTGAGGGGCAGGGAGAGGGAGGGGGGTGAGGGGCAGGGAGAGCGAAGAAGGAGGGGCGAGGGGCAGGGAGAGGGAGGGGGGGTGAGGGGCAGGGAGAGCGAGGAAGGAGGGGCGAGGGGCAGGGAGAGCGAGGAAGGAGGGGCGAGGGGCAGGGAGAGCGAGGAAGGAGGGGCGAGGGGCAGGGAGAGCGAGGCGGGAGGCTGTGGGGGGCGGTTTGGAGCCCAGAGAGCTGCCGTGAGCTCAGCACGGGTGTGAAATGTTCTTGGAGGTAAGACCGGGCTGGTGGGCTGCCCCGTCTCAGCCACCGCGCCCCTCCCTGCCCCCACGGGAGGTGCCCAGAGGGGACCCCTCCCGCACACTGAGCTGCTGAGGCTGTGGCTGTGCTGGTTCCTCTGGTGAAAGGCTCTGAGGCACTTGTGACGGGGCGGGCGGGGGGCGGGGGGCGGGGGGGGCGGTTCTTTCCTGAGTGCACGTGCCCATGAGACTCCGCCCGGCCAGGCGGCTCCGAGCCCCGTCAGGTGACAGGTGGACGTGGCCTTGGTGTGTGCCGACGGCTGGTGTGCCCCCCGCCCCGTCCCTGTGTGAGAGGACCACGGCCACTTACGTTCCAGTCTATGGTGACGAAGAACGGGTGACGCTTGATCTCCTCCACGCCGTCACTGCCTGCACCTGCCGCAGGACAGCCCGTGAGCTGGGGCGGACCCGCAGGTGTCAGCGGGGAGCCCCACCAGTGGAGGGCAACCCGGGAGGCCCCTGGGGACCCCGCAGAGACTGCTGTGGAGGTGAGTGTGTGGTGGCCTCGGGGAACCGGGGTCTGGCGCCTGCTGAGACGCCGCAGTTAAAGGGCTAACCTAGCAGCAGCCCCTCCAGGCCATCCTGGTCTCAGTCCCGAGGAGGCGGCAGGAGGGCCACCGCCTGGTGTGGAAACAGGGGCTTGGACAACAGCTCCCACCACGAGGACAGTGGCCATGAGATTGGACCTCGCGGGCCGTGTCCTGGGAGCTCAGGCGACAGCACCCCACCCTCACCCCCTCTGGGACCCCGGGACCCTGGAGCAGGAACAGAGCGGAAGCAGGTGTCCCGTCCCCGGTGTCCCCAGGCAGGGGCGGCGCTTACCCAGCCGGTTGCACGGGTTCCGCTTGAAGAGCGCTCGCAGCAGGCTCTGTGCCTCCGGGCTGAGGAACTGAGGCATGCCCAGCTTGGCCCTGCGGGCGGGCAGCAGTCAGGGAGGCACGGCCACCAGGCGCAACCACCCCGCTGCCCGGCCACAGCCACCAGGTGCCACCACCCCGCTGCCCGGCCACAGCCACCAGGTGCCACCACCCCGCTGCCCGGCCACAGCCACCAGGTGTGCCCATGCTCCCGACCGGCCGGCAGCACTGAGACCAGTCAACTCGCGTGGCCGGCAGCCGCACCCTGGCCTGAGTCTCAGGCGCTTCCGCGCTGTAAGGTGGGGACCCTGTTCACGTGGGCGGCACCAGGGATGCCGACCACAGAGAAACTAGAACTGAGACAGTGCCCAGTCGCTCTTTCAAAGCTCCTTTCACAGCAATGAAGCCGCTGAGAGCCACAGCGCCCGCGACCACCAGTGACTGTCCACGGGGTTAACCGAGTCCCAGACCACAAAGAGGGCTTTCGGCAGCGATGGTCTCCTTGGGGTCTCGCCCTGGGGGCCGGGGGGCCGGGGGAAGGAGGGCCTCGCACGCCCGGGTGGGGGTCTCAGGCCCCGGGGAAGGCGGGACCCCAGCTCGGAGCTGCCCCCCAGAAATGCCGGCCCCCGCGGACCGGTCACATGCCCACCTCCCCACCTCCCCACCCCGGCTTTGCTGAGGAACGAGTACAGCTTTAGAGAAAGTGCAGGTCTGTTCCCCCTTCAGCCTTAAAGGAACAGAGGCAATCACCCCAAAACCAGGGTGTCGTCCTCGCCGGGAGCCTGGGAACTCCTCTCCCGGGGTCTCCTCCACAGCCCCCTCTATCGGGCACGTCACCCCGAACACCGCAGCCTCAGGGCCTCGGCTTCTGTAATGGCCACGTGTCCACGCGCGGGGCTGAGCGAGGCGCTGTGAGGACAGCGGGCCCCTTCGGCTCACAGCGAGCCCCTCCCCGACACCAGGGGGTCCCCACACCCAGCCCCGCCCTCAGCCCCCTCCCTCCAGGAGCTGCCCACGTCCTGCCCACACGGACCCAGGACAGGTGGACGATGCCACGCCCTGGGGTCAGATTCCGTCGGGAATTCTAGGGGCAAACCCATCCGTGTGGTGAACGACGCCCGGGACAAGGAGGGAGGAAGACGCGTGCACCTGCAGCACACGTGGGGGAAAGGGACCCCTCCGTGTTCCCTGAGCCCCAAGCCTCGCCCTCTGACCCCGTCAATCATCCTATTCCCAGGCCCTGCCACGGACACCCTGGAGCATCCTTCCTGGGGGAGAGCCTATCGGGGTGGACGAGTCCCTCGGGCCCCTCGCAGGGAGGCCACCCCGTTATACGCCCCCGCCATGGCCGTCACCGCCATGGCCGTCACCGCCAACGCCTGCTGAGGCCCCGGTGCTGAGCCCAAGGCTCCTGGGGGGAGAGGGCGCTGATGGTGGAGCCACGGGGCGTCCCCTACTCACTTGAGGATGAGGCCCATGGTCTCCTTCCTGTCCTTGCCCTGGAACGGCAGGGACCCCGTGAGCATCTCGAACTGCAGAGACAGAGCAGGGGCGCTCAGACCCGCAGAGAAGGTTCTGGAAGGGCCGTGCTGTCCCGGGCACGGGGTGCAGAGGGGCAGGTGCGAGGCCTGGCACACCCCGGGCAGGCCGCCCTCACCATGAGCACGCCGAAGGACCACCAGTCGGCGCTCTGCGTGTGGCCGCGCCGGTTCACCACCTCGGGCGCCATGTACTCGATGGTCCCGCAGAACGAGTAGGCGCGCACGTCATGGTCGATGGCCTCCTTGCTCAGCCCAAAGTCTAGGGGGAAGAGCGCGGAATTCTCAGTCCCGGAGGCACAGCCGGCGGCTTCAGCGGCGTTTCCGTGAATTCTGCCCAGCTGGGCACCACAGCCCCCCCACTCTGTCTGCCCAGCTGGGCACCACGGCCCCCACTCTGTCTGCCCAGCTGGGCACCACGGCCCCCCCACTCTGTCTGCCCAGCTGGGCACCACGGCCCCCCCACTCTGTCTGCCCAGCTGGGCACCACGGCCCCCGACTCTGTCTGCCCAGCTGGGCACCACGGCCCCCCCACTCTGTCTGCCCAGCTGGGCACCACGGCCCCCGACTCTGTCTGCCCAGCTGGGCATCACGGCCCCCGACTCTGTCTGCCCAGCTGGGCATCACGGCCCCCACTCTGTCTGCCCAGCTGGGCATCACAGCCCCCCACTCTGTCTGCCCAGCTGGGCATCACGGCCCCCCCACTCTGTCTGCCCAGCTGGGCACCACAGCCCCCCACTCTGTCTGCCCAGCTGGGCACCACAGCCCCCCACTCTGTCTGCCCAGCTGGGCATCACAGCCCCCCACTCTGTCTGCCCAGCTCAACCCCTCGGCCGCCAGCGCCCATGCCCTCAGGCGCTGCGTGACCCGGAACTCCCCGGGCAACGGCCTTCAGAAGCCTACAGGTTCAGGAGCCCCTGGAAGGTGTCAAGTAATTGTACTTCTACCCGGCTGGTGAGGCTCAGTGGTGAGCGTCGACCTATGAACCAGGAGGTCACAGTTCGATTCCTGGTCAGGGCACATGCCCAGGTTGCGGGCTTGATCCATCCCCAGTGTGGGGCGTGCAGGAGGCGGCCGATCCATGATTCTCTCCCATTATTGATGTTTCTCTCTCTCCCTCTCCCTTTCTCTCTGAAATCAATAAAATGTTTATATTTTTAAATAAATTGTACTTCTTAGTGAGCGCCATGAATTCCCCAGGAGACCTGATTTCTAAGAGGCCTGACAGTACGTGGGGCCACTGACCAGACTGGCAGGTGGGGTTTGTTGGGAGGGAAGGGAGAGAGGAGGGAGGAGAAGGGAGGGAGGAGGGAGGATGGAGGAGAGGGGAGGAAGGAGGGAGGAGAGGGGAGAGAGGAGGGAGGAGGAAGGAAAGAGAGGAGGAGGGAGGAGGGAGGAGGGAAGAGGAGGGAGGAGGGAGGAGGGAGGAGAGGGGAGAAGGGAGGGAGGGAGGGAGGAGGAGGAGGAGAGGAGGAGGGAGGAGGGAGGGAGGGAGGAGGAGGGAGGGAGGGAGAGGAGGGAGGAGGGGGGGGAGAGAGGAGGGAGGGGAGGGAGGAGGGAGGAGGGAGGAGGGAGGAGGGAGGAGGGAGGAGGGAGGAGGGAGGAGGGAGGAGGGAGGAGGGAGGAGAGGGCAGGGAGGAGGGGGAGAGAGAGAGAAACATCCTTTCTTCTCTACCTCCCTCCCCCTCCTGCCACAGCGGCGGTTTCTCAGGGCCGGGGGAGGTCTCGAGGGCCCGGCACTCACTCACCTGTGACCTTGATGTGGCCCTCTTCGTCCAGGAGGATGCTGAGGGGAGAGCAGAGGCTGTCAGCCCCCAGCAGGTAGGCACTCGGGGTGGGGGTGTGGCACGGCACCCAGGGACCCCCCAGGCCGCCTGTGCGCAGTCTCCACGCAGGAGCTGCCTGCATCCAGTGCGTGATTAAGAGGACAACCTATGTGTTTTCATCTTTGCTCTTCAGTGACCCCTAATCTTGGCCCAGAAATGAGCAGCTTTCACGAGGAATTGCTCACTCATTCTCACTGACACCTTCCCTCCTCCAGCCCTGCCCTGACTGTGACTCCTTTAACTACCAAGATCCCTTCGACCTTTAAACAGAGAGAGAGCAGGGCTCGGGGCTCCTGGCTGCACTCGCCAGAGGAGGGAGCGCTAGTTAACGGGCCGGGGCGTTGTTCCCCCCATGGGACACCCAGGTAGGGCCCGACGACGGTGTGACCGGGTATTCACCCCTGCAGTCAGCAACGCTCTGCTGTGCTGACGTGACGTCAGAGGCCATGAGGGGTGTGGGCCAGCAGGGGAGGGTGTGCCACCCACCTGCCCACCTAACCGGGACCAGGGCCCTGGGCTCCGCCGGCCTCCCCGGGACCAGGTCCGGACGGCTGGGAACCTGTGCAGTTCAGCATGAGCCCCACTGTGTCCAGACACCGTTCAGGGGCATCAGGTGGAACTGCTCATCCCACCTGGATGCCCCCTGGGTGGTGCCAGGGTGAGGAAGCCCCGCCCACTCCCTGGGGTGACCTCACGTGGAAACTGAACCCCAAGCAGGGGCTGCGGGGGGGGGGGGGCGCGGGGGGGGCTGTCAAGCAGGGGCGAGGCCTGCACCCACGTGGCCCGCGCCCACGTGGCCACTCACTTCTCGGGCTTCAGGTCCCGGTAGATGATGCCCAGGCCGTGCAGGTGGTCCAGCGCCAGGGCCAGCTCCGCCAGGTAGAACTTGACGTCCTCCTCCGTGAACATCACCTGCGAGCAGAGCAGGCGCGGGCTGGCGGCTGGTCCGTCTACACACACTCTGCCAAGGGGACCGACCCAGCCCCGCGAGGGCCACACTCGGCATCCGGCTCTGCACGGACCCCCTCCCCCACGGGCCCCAGCGATGCCCTCTGGCGCACACAGAGGAAACCCGGGTCTATTTATAGTTTCAGGTCAGGGCCGGCGAGGAGCGCGGCCTGCAAAGCTGACGCCACCGCCCGGACCTCCTCCCCCGGGTCCTCGCCCGCGGCCACAGCTCTGTCTCCCGGGCTCACATTCCAAAGGAGCTTCCGATGGGGACGGGAAGGCTGAGCCACAGCCGAGCGCGAGTCTGGCAAGGAGCTGTGACGTCACGCCTGGCTCGCGCTTCTCCCCTCTCTGTGGTCCCCTTCACGGATTCACACCAACCCAGAGGGCGAAGTGTTCCACCCAGGATGACACACCGAGGTGCGGCGTCAGCTGAGCGCCCTGAGCGGGGACAGGGGACACGAGGGTGTCGGAGCCCACGGCTCGGGGCACCTGATTCAGGCTGGGGAATCACACACGTCAAGGTCATGGGGCCACCAGGACACTCCCTGTCCCCGAGGGTGTCAGAGCAGCAGGTGCTCGGCGTGGGTGCCTGTCAGGGAGCCAGAGTGAACGGGGAACACTGTCCTCATTCGCCACGGGATCAAGGTCACTGACCGGAGCCCAGAGCGCCCTCTGAGGGCGACACGTGAGATCAGTTCCAGTGTGCTCAGCGTGAGTGGGAGCGAGGCATATGGCAGCTGGGACCGGATGTGACTGCCAAGCTCACACGGATGAACACCTCCCTTCACACAGGGACCCTCCCAGGGGGCGGGGACCGTGCCCACAGCCTGGCGGGGAGCCTGGTGCTGCTGCTTCCCTTCAGCCTCTGGGATCCCCCGTTCCACCGTCCGCGTCTCCCCAGCTCCCGGTGTCTTTCCTAAGCGGCCACCGCATTAACGGGCTTCCTCACAGCCAGCTCCGAGGCCGCCCAGTTCCCCCTCACCCGACTCCCCCCTGTGCAGAGCCAGGGCACCTCCCTCCGCTCAGAGGGACAGACTTCTCCGTCGGCCAGCTCTCCCGGCATTGCACGTGGTGCCAGGGACAACACAGAGCGTCTCCACAGCAAGAAACACCTGCAGGCAGTCTCTGCAGTGACCACCTCAGGAGGGACCACGCACCTGCCCCAGGAGGGACCGCACTCCTCCTCCAGGAGGGACCACACTCCTCCTCCAGGAGGGACCACGCACCTGCCCCAGGAGGGACCATACACCTCCTCCAGGAGGGACCACACTCCTCCTCCAGGAGGGACCATACACCTCCTCCAGGAGGGACCACACTCCTCCTCCAGGAGGGACCATACACCTCCTCCAGGAGGGACCACACTCCTCCTCGAGGAGGGACCGCACACCTGCCCCAGGAGGGACCGCGCACCTGTCCCAGGAGGGACCAGGCACCAAGCCGGAATGACGGCTGCTCTATGAGGGCTTTTGTTAGAACTGGGTCTGATTCTGTAGCCTCAGGTTGATCTATGACAGGGTAAGTAGCCCTGTCACCGTGCCATTGCCCAAGGGACCCCCAGGAAATGAAGGGAGAGAGCACACCCCTCCCCTCAGGCTCTCCCTCCTGCTGTCCCTTGAGCCCCAGACAGAAAGGGACGGCCTGACCGGCAGCGGCGGGCTTACCTCCTTGGAGAGCCGGGTGAAGAGGTCCCCTCCCCGCAGGAAGTCCAGGATCAGGTAGAGCTTCCCCTCCGTCTGGAAGGCTGTGAAAGGGAGAGCGAGCTGTCAGCTGTCCTGCCCTCGTGGTCCCTGGGGCGGACGCTGTGCCCTCAGGCTCAGTCTCTGCGGCTCAAAGGATCCTGTGTCTCGACCCTGTGACCTGGGCCACTTAACAAACGGAGCGGTGGGAGCCAGCAGCCGGGAGGACGTGGGGAGGGACCGATATTAGCCAGCTCTCTGCTTCCATCACTTTTTAGGGTCTGGATAGTTCTCTCTCCCTTCCCTCCTCCCATCACCAGGGGACAGAGAGACACGGGGGAAAGGCACCTGCAGTCCCTTTGCTGCTGTTGCTGCCAGTCAGGCTGGGCCTGGGGACAACGGGTCTCACTCTGCTTGGGGTAGGGGGGAGTGAGGTGGGGACGATGGCTCTGACCACGTTGGGTGGAGCCTCCTTTCCTTCCCACGGAATTGCGTTCTCCCCAGCTCGGGGCTCGAGAGCACCCATCCTCCAGGCCCCTCTTTTCCGGCAGCGCCGTGACCAGCTGGGTGGCTATTCAACATCATGGCAGCGGTGCGGGCGCTCCGGGTTTGATCACAGCCACGATTATGGGCTCACTGCTTGTGCCTCAGCCACGGGCCACAGACATAGCTCTGCTCACCCCTGAGCCAGGGTGCCCAGCAAATGGGCTGACTGTGCATGCAAGGGCCAAGAGAGAGGCCGGCCAGTGGAGCTCAGTGGCTGAGCGTCAACACATGAACCAGGCTGAGCGTCGACACATGAACCAGGAGGTCACGGTTCAGTTCCTGGTCAGAAGAGATAAAAAGGCAGAAAACTAACGGACATGAGGTGTGTGGCCCAGCAGGCAAGTGGCATTGGGCAAATTACTTGATCTGAGCCTTAGTTTTGTCTTCTGAAAAATGGAAATAACCTACTTTGCAGGGCAGTTTAAAATGCTTGAAACAGGAGCCACTTAAAATGCAGTAAGTGTTACCATCTCTGCTCTACATAAACTACTGTGTCACAACGCACTTTATTTTAAAACAACACAAAAATGTCATCGGTTCGCCCCCACCTAGGTCAAGAGACTTTTTTTAACCACTTAATCAATGACAATAAACTATGTATATAAAAGCCAGTAGCTATGACGCACACTGACCACCAGGGGGCAGACGCTCAACACAGGAGTGGAAACCACAGGCATGGAAACATGGAACAGACTCATGAATCCTAGAGGGAAGAGGGGAGGGGAAGGGCGGGAAGAGATTAACCAAAGGTCTTACATGCACACTAGGGCCCGGTGCATGGATTCGTGCCCCGGTGGGGTCCCTTGGCCTGGCCTGTGGGGATCGGTCCGAAACTGGCCTGAGGGGTCCCAGATTGCGAGAGGGCACAGGCCAGGCCAAGGGACCCCACCGGGGCACGAATCCATGCACCCGGCCTCTAGTTAAAGAATAATGATGTACAGCCACCGCACAGTAGGCCTTTGAGAGAAAAATAAGGCACTTGCTCCTTTTGAGAAAAAGAATGCCGAGCGACTTGGAGGGGGCAGGGTGACTCAGAGGGGGCAGGGTGGCTCGGGGGGGGGGCAGGGTGGCTCGGAGGGGGGTAGGGTGGCTCGGAGGGGGCAGGGTGGCTGGAGGGGGGGGGGTGCAGGGTGGATGGGGGCCCTCTCTGGCGCTGGCTCCTCCTCGGTGCCCGTCGGGGTGCTGCCCCAGGTCCCAGAAGCAGGCGGTTTATTTTATTCCCGCTTTTACCGTAGTGCAGCTTCACGATGAAGGGATGGTTCACCTCCGCCAAGATGTCTCTCTCCATCTTCGACCGGACGCGGTCCCGGACTGCGGACAGAAGCAGGCTCACACAGGCAGGCCTGGCCCAGGCCCAGCATGCTCACTGATGTGAACTCTCCCCCACCTCTCGTCCAAGCTTTCCACACGCGCACCGGAGTGGAACCAGGGGGAAAGGACCAGTGGGTCCCACAATCGCGGGCATTTGTGTTCTCTCTCTCTCTCCCCCTCTCTCTCCACACACACACACACACACACACACACACACACACACGCACGCACTTTAGCCAGAAATCTGACCCTCAACCTCTCAACAGCCGACACCATGATCCCCAGGCCAGCACCTCCTGGGAATAAGGACGATCAAATTCCCACACAACCAACCAGACAGCTCCCCCGAGGGCATTAGCTCTCAGGCCATCAACTCACCGAACACCCACCGCCCCCAGATCCCCGCCCCCATGTCACTGACAGCGGGTTTCCCGACCCAGGAGGCTCTCAAGTCCACACATCGTTGTTCCTTTGTTCTTTCTTTTTCTTTTTCTTTTTTGTTAACCTTCACCCAAGGATACTCTCCCATTGAATTTTAGAGAGAGTGGAAGGGAGAGGGAGAGACAGAGAGAAACATCAATGTGGGAGAGACAGAGAGAAACATCAATATGAGAGAGTCACATCGATCGGTTGCCTCCCGCACGCCCCCCGACTGGGGCTGGGGATTGAGTCTGTGACCCGTCTTCTGTCACCGAGGTGGGTCCTCTTCTGGGGAAGTCCCTGTCCCATGGGTCTGTCCAGCCCCCACGCCCTGGCCCCGTGACATGATCCGGGAGGTGGGGTGGAGAGAAGGGGACATGTGCCCCTGCACCCCATCGCCGTCTCCCTGCAGAGCGCGGCCTTTGGTACCGGGTAAGAGACTCTAACCCTCCAGGACCGATGCCCTTGTCACCATGTTCAGATCCGCTTGGACGTGACAAACCTGTTCAGTCACCACCTGATCGTGAGTGGAAGCCAGAGACACCGTGAGCCCGGGGCCCATGCCCACTCCCGGGGCTGTCCAGTCACAGCGGAAAGGACATATCTGTGTCCGCCCTGCGTCACACCACAACCAGCCAGGCCCACTAGAGAGTTAATGCTGAACAGCATCGGGCTGTACAACGGCCCCGAGACGGTGCCTGGAGGCTGGGAACCCGTCTAATAAGCCGGCGAAGACACCGCTCAGGGAGGGACCGGCCAGTGACAGAGCCCCTGCGCGTCAGCGTCCGGAGGCCGACGCACGTGCGCGATGACAGAAACCAACCGAAAAGGGCTGGGAGCCTCGACCAACCCCGAGTCCTCTGACAGCACCGAAAACAGGAGAGGGGCCCGGCTCCGGCTGCAGTGCCCACCGTGACACAGAGGAAGCACGGCTTCAGGGAAACGTTTCCATGTGAGACGTGATCTGTGAGACGACGCCAGGCAGACCCTGGCCGAACCCCCGCAGACACAGGCCGGGGCGGCCGGACACAGGGAAGGCCTGCTCACCGCAGGGCAGGTACCCTCCCCGCTAACGACCCGCTATGTGACGGCCACGCCCGGGGACACGACCAGCTGGCTGTGTGAGGACCGTCACACCAGGCGACGCCCTTGGGAACGGAGCGACATGTGTGACCGGGTCTGCCACTCCTGGCATCCGAGAGAATGGACCTGTGGGCACGAACACCCCATGCACGTGTGTAGGGGGACACATGTGTCCACATCGCTCGTCTGGACCTGTGCTCAGTGGCGGGCGGGCACTGGGGGTCTGGGAACCAGGCGTGGGCCCGGGCTTCTAATAGTCCCTGCGACCACAAAGGGACACAAAGCGGCCACGAGCCACGTGTGTGTGAAGCTGAGCGGCCCAGCTCACGAACTCAGGCCGACCTGCCGTCCACACGCAGCGTGACCACCTGCCGGCCTCCCGCTCGAGGCTCAGTGCCACGCATGCATGTGCGGACATGCGTGGAAGGAGGGTGTTGATGCCACGCGGCATATCCTCCGGAAATGAGGGATACGGGATACTGGGAAGTTCACACTGTTTATCAGTCAGAGCCACGTGTCTGGTGTTCTCCGTTAGGGACGCCTCCTAAACCACGTGGCACTGCAGGAAGGCGACGTGAGCAGAGCAGGGACCCTCCGAGCCCCCCGAGGCCCTCTGAGCCCCCCCGAGTCCCTCCAAGGCCCCTGAGCCCCCTGAGCCCCCACCTTTCAGCGTGGCCTTCTTCAGCACCTTCATGGCGTACAGCTGCCCGGCGTCCGGCCCCACGGCCTTGCGCACCAGGAATACCTGCGGAGAGAGACAGGGCACGATCGCCGCGCTCCTTCTCCCGTGTCTGACTGGACGAGGGGACACCCGGGAGTCCGCGGGGTCTGACCGGACGAGGGGACACCCGGGAGTCCGCGGGGTCTGACCGGACGAGGGGACACCCGGGAGTCCGCGGGGTCTGACCGGACGCGGGGACACCCGGGAGTCCGCTGAGTCTGACCGGACCAGGGGACACCCGGGAGTCCGCGGAGTCTGACCGGACCAGGGGACACCCGGGAGTCCGCGGAGTCTGACCGGACGAGGGGACACCCGGGAGTCCGCGGGGTCTGACCGGACGCAGGGACACCCGGGAGTCCGCGGAGTCTGACCGGACGAGGGGACACCCGGGAGTCCGCGGGGTCTGACCGGACGCGGGGACACCCGGGAGTCCGCGGAGTCTGACCGGACGCGGGGACACCAGGGAGTCCGCGGGGTCTGACCGGACGCGGGGACACCCGGGAGTCCGCGGGGTCTGACCGGACGCGGGGACACCCGGGAGTCCGCGGGGTTTCGGATAAAGCGGAGGCGCTGCAGGGAAGGTGTGAGCGCAGCGTGTTCTCCGGCAGCCGGGAGGCGCTCCCTCGCTCCCACGGTTCTGTGGTGACGTGTGTGTGTGTGTGTGTGCTGTGACGTGTGTGCTGTGACGTGTGTGCGCGTGTGTCCGGAGGAGAATCAGTGTTGTTTCTGGTGCTTTGGCCCTCCCCTAAGCATTTCATGTCAGAGGAATCCACCTCCTTTTCAAACACGAAAACCAATGCCCTCCGCTCCGAGGGGCCTGCCCGGCTCCCTGTGAGCCCGCCTCGGGCCCATGGGGAGGCCCCCGTTATTCTGAGGGCACAGAGCCTGCTCCCGGTTTTGCGCTTTCTTCACCCACATCTCAGCTTGGAGGCGCGTAAGCTCGCAGCCTGGTCTCCACGTGGCTCCCATAGGCGCACGCGGACACTGATCAGCACTTTCTGCAGCATTTCAGACCCGTGTCAGGCTGACAGCCATGTCACCCACGTTAGGGGCGGGACAGCCGTGTGTCACCTGTGTTAGGGGCAGGGACAGCCATGTGTCACCCGTGTTAGGGGAGGGACAGCCGTGTGTCACCCGTGTTGGGGTGGGACAGCCATGTGTCACCCATGTTAGGGGTGGGACAGCCGGGTGTCACCCATGTTAGGGGCGGGACAGCCGTGTGTCACCCGTGTTAGGGGTGGGGGCAGCCGTGTGTCACCCGTGTTAGGGGCGGGGGCACAGTGAGAGGCGGGCATCGCCCTCTGGGCAGAGTGCAGGACTGGTGCCAACACTGTGGTGGCTGCTTCCCTGCCGGGGGGCGGAAGACAGCTTTTGGGACCGCCCAGGCGGGGAAGCCGCCCTGCTCCTGGCTCACACCACGGTGGGCTCCGGCGGGGGCAGACTCATGTGACGCGTTCCAGGGAGACCGAGCCATCGGCCCCGACGGGAGGCACGGATTATCGGAGAGCCGGCGACGCATCGAGCCCTCTCCCCACGCCAGCAACCTGAAGAGGCGGGAGCCAGGCTGGGAGGCGCGGCCGGCGGCCCAGGCACTGGCGCGTGGATGCGCATGGGGGGCATCTGCGTGGACCCAGGGGCGTGGAGCCCTCCATCAGGGCCACACGGGAGGCCGCTCCGCGCAGTCCGTCAGACGGAGCTGAAAAGACGTTTTTGCATCGACAGCTGCACAGGTCTTGGGACAAGGGTCCTACTTAGAAAGTTTTCTTCTTTCTAAGCTCCCGGCTCTGGAAATGGTGGCCACGGGACCGGACCTACTGGTCTGTCAGAGTCCACGTGTGTTTGGAGACAGGCTGTCAGGTCCTGCCGCGGGCCAGGGGCGCCCTCCCGGCAGCAGGAGCGCCCGGGGCAGCGAGCGGGGCCCAGGGGCGCCCAGCGGAGAGAAACTGCAGGCCACAGCAAACATCCCCTGGAAATGACAGCGGCCGGGAGCCCGCGCTCACAGCCGGCCTGCGTTTCTGCACCGCCCGCCCCCCCCACAGGAATACAGCCCGAAGTCCTGAAACAAGCCCAGGAGCTGACGGCCGCTCACAGACGGCGCTGGAGCCGGAGGAGCCGAGTCGCCGCTGTTCCTGCCGTCACTGCACCTTTAGAGCCGCCGCTCCGCAGCCCAGCGGGCCCCGAGGACACGCCCTGTGGGCGCCCGCGGGACAGGTGAGATGGCGCTCTGACCGCCCCCTGCGCCCCCCCCCCCCCCAGCACGAGACAGCAGAGCCACCCCAGCCCCGGCAGATGCCGCTCTCCCTCGGCTGCCCACCAGCCACGGCCCCGGTCCCCCCTCCAGCGCCTGGCATCGGGGTGACCACGACCCCCAAGGAAAGGCCTTTGAAGACCTGGCTGCACCGCCATCGGGCACGCGGCCGGGGAGGGCGGCTGGGATGGCTTTGCTCCCTTCTCAGGACCTGGAGCCGTAGCCCATGGCATCAACACCGCTGGCGTGGCCGTGGCCGTGGCCGTGGCCTGAACAGAGCCCGCGGGGCCTCGTCTCCGGGAGGGAGGCGTTCCGCGTGGTTAAGGTGAGGAAGGGGCCGGACGCCGTGGGTGCACAGACGCATCGCAGGCGACCGCAGCAGGGCCCCGCCGCACGGAGTCCGCAGAACAGTCACGTCAAGTAGCTTCTGTCCCGACCTCACAGGCGGGAAACGGGCTGACAGAGGCGCAGTCACCGAGCGGGGGTGGGTTGGGGGGCCAGGCCGGTCCCGCCTGCCCGGCCGAGTGACCCGCCTGAGGCACCGCTCCGTCTCCGTTCGCTCAGTGTCCTTCTTCCTAAGACGTTCCTGCTGAGGACACGCTCCCACGGCGGCTCCAGTCCGCGGCCGCGCCCCGGGGCAGAGGCAGAGGCACAGCCCGCGCCGTGGGGAGAGGGAGCGTGTGTGATGCTCGGGGGTTCGGTGCCGCCTGGCACAGCTCTGTGGTGACCATACTCTCGCCGTGCCAGCGAGGTCACAGCTCTGACCCGCGTGCGGGTTCCAGTCAGGAGGGACCGCCCAGGGTGGGCGCCTGCGAACGGCACCCCCTCAGCCGGAGCTGCCTTCCCACAAGTTCAGGGGCATCCCCATCCCCTTCCCCGTCAGCAGACACCCGAGTGCTCACGTGCGAGCGGACCGGCCGGTGCCTGGGACGCGCTCAGAGGCAGCGGAGGGACTCACCTTCCCGTAGGACCCTTGTCCCAAGACCTTCAGCAGCTCAAACTGGGAGGGGTCGGCCTTCTCACAGCCGTCCTTCACGTGGTGGCTGATGTCGATCTCCTTGACCACGCCCTCCTCCTGCAAGACAGGGCCTGGTTAACACACACACACGTACACACACACATACACACGTACACACACACACACACACACACACACACACACACAGGTGGAGGCCGGGCAGCACCCAGCTCCGTCCCACCTGAAGCCACGGCTCGGGCAGCTCTGTCACCGTGCACCGGTGGGGTCCCTGGCCCAGCAGGAAAAGGCAGCCTGATCTTTAAATTAAAACATTGACAGAGCCCGGCCGGCTGGCTCAATGGTTGAGCGTCGACCTACGAACCAGGAGGTCACAGTTCGATTCCCGGTCAGGGCACAGGCCTGGGTTGCAGGCTCGATCCCCAGTGTGTGTGGGGGTGACGTGCAGGAGGCAGCCCATCAGTGATTCTCTCATCGTTGATGTTTCTCTCCCTCTCCCTTCCTCTCTGAAGTCAATTCTAAAAAATTAACAGAAACCCCTGGAAGCTTTCATCCGGAGCTTCCTGTCCCGGACCTGAGTCACTTCAGAGTAAAGGGTTTGCTCTCTGCCCAGCATCAGAGACTGGAAACGAGAAAACCGGGGAGACTGTTTCCCGACGTCAGAGCCTAACCCATCCTCGAACGCACGTCTGTGCTCCTCCGAGGCCCCAGTCTGCCCGTCCGTCTGACTGCTCACCTGGCGACGGGTGACGGGTGACGGTGTGGCCCTGGGCGGGCACCAGCACCAGAGGCGGCGGCTGAGAGACCGACCGCACGCCATCCAACGGAAGGTCCCGCGGCTGCAGACACGGCGTTCTGGGCTCTCAGGACCCCACCGCCCCCCGCGCCCGGCTCCCTGTGTCTTTTACTCCTCACCTCGCCCTGAGAGGGGCTTACCGACCCCGTAACCCCAGGGGAGCGCTCGGACCGGCTCCTCCCGTATTGTAGTCGAAGAGCGAGTATTTTTAAAGGAAATCACAACTGCCATAATTTGCATCACGTGTTTGAAAGAACCTGGCTTCTCGCGAGTTAAAGGTTTCGTTCTTTTGCCTCCATGTCCTATAGCAACACCCTGGGCGGGGGGAGGAGCCCCGCCCCCAGGCCAGGCCCCGCCCCTGGCCTTCCCAGGCCCAGTGGCCACAGGACACACCTGGAGGCCACTCTTCCAGGACCAGTGGCCCTCTGGTGACAGCCATGGCTTTTCTGTGTGAAAACAGACAGACTCAGCGCCGGTGAGCCCGAGGCCGGTGAGCCCGAGGCCGGTGAGCCCGAGGCTGTGAGCGGACACAGCTGGGGTGCTCTCTCAGCCCAGGTGCCGGGGTGGGGAGATGGGGGGGAGGGGAGGCCTCATTTGAAGACCCTCAGCCCCCACCTTCGCTTTCGGGACCCCATTAGCCACAGGAGACTGGCGGCTTTTGCAGGAAAATCTCCCCGTTTGTAACGGAGACAGAGGAGGGGAGCCTCGGGTCCCCCCCCACCACTCGTCACCTGTCCTCACTGTGCCCAGTGCGGCTGCCGCAGACCTGGCTTCCTGCTTAGAAAGCCAGGCCGGGAGCTGAAGGTCAAACTCAAACTCGCAGAGTCCCCCAGAGACACGCCCTCTCCCTCCTCCCCCTCCTCCCCCTCCCCCTCCTACGTGGGGGAGAGAAATGGGAGGTTATTGTCACTGGAGTAAGAATGAGATGCTCTCGCAGTTACCAAGGCCCCTGACCCCCCCCACCCCCGCCTGCACGGAGCCGCCGGAGCCCCATCTCCTCCTGAGCAACTTCAAGCTCCCGGGGTGGGGAGGCAGTGCAGCGCCTCCGTCAGGAATGGGCAATTCGCCCACCGCACTGTCTGTGGCTTTGCTTGGTGCCGTGCGGAGGTTACAGTCACGCTGCTGCAGAAGCGGCAAAATTCCACACCGTCGAGGGCATTGGGGGTGGGGGTGGGGGATGTGGCGCCAACCCAATGGCTGAGCAGGCAGGTGACAGGTGACGGGCCATGGCGGCTTCACCTGCCGTCTCCTACCAGCAGGCCACGGCGAGCGTGCGCTCACCAGACTTCCAGGTCACGCCCATCCTGCGCCCTGGTTTGGGAGGTTGGGAGACCCAGAACTGGGGTGAGAGGTCACTCAACCTGCCGGACACCAGGGGGCCCCCCTCCACTGCCATGAACCCGCAGGCGGGGCTCTGGGGCGCTTGGGGATCAGGGGCCTTAGAAAAGGGACGCCGAGAGCCGAGAGCCGCTGCGGGAGCTCGGGGACCTCGGCCGGGACGGCGCGCGAACATCAAACATCGGCCGCTGTGACAGCCAGCCAGGCTCTGCTCGGCCGCACGCTTTGTCCTAAGGCCGTGGTCGGCAAACTCAAGAGTCCACAGAGCCAAACATCAACAGCACAATGATTGAAATTCCTTTGGAGAGCCAAATTTTTTAAACTTAAACTTCTAACGCCACTTCAAAATAGACTCGCCCAGGCCAAGGTGTTTTGTGGAAGAGCCACACTCAAGGGGCCAAAGAGCCGCATGTGGCTCACGAGCCGCGGTTTGCCGACCACGGTCCTAAGGAAGCGGATCCCTCGAGGAGCAGCCGATCGGCATTTCCCAGGAAAAGCGCAACATTCTGTGAAGGGAGCGGCCGTGCCATCGCCCTTTGCCGGCAGGTCCCTGGCTGTGTCGCCAAGCCTCTCCCATAGCCAGGTCAGAGGTCAGCTGTGAGGTTTTGCACGGAGACTGACCACCCGTTGGCCGCACCGGCACCACCCCGGCCACCCCGTGTGTCCCGGCGCCGCGTCCTGGGTCGGCTCTGCGAGGACGGGCGCAGCCCCGGGCGGCTCTCCCTTCTCCCTCGGGGCAGAGCCTGCAGGCTCACGCCCCACCCGGGACCAGCCTGACATTTCCCATCAGCAAAGCGCCCGACGGTCACAGTGCACTTTTCCCGAGTTATTCATTCGGTCACGTATGATATTTGCTGTCTGAACTGGTGAATAACATAGAATCAGAGGCATGGAAACAGGCTGACGATTCTCAAAGGGAAGGGGGGATGGGAAGAGATTAGACAAAGATCGTGTATGGGTATATGCATGTATGCGTGTATGTGTGTATGCGTGTATGCATGACCTACGGACACAGACTCCAGGTGGCGAAGGCCTGGGGCGGGGTGGAGACTGGGGGGAGGGGGCAATGGGAGGAAAAGAGGGACATCAGTAATAATCTCAGCAATAAAGATTTTAAACAAGATCTTCACTGCCTGCCCCACACATCCCTCTCTTTCTCCGTCTCCATCTTGGCGAGTTGCTGCAGGAAACGCGCGAGTAAAAGTGACCGAGTCCCAGGTGCCTCTCTTCCTCTCGGTGTCGATCCCGCGTCCGTCCTTCAACCCGACCGGCTCTGAGCACCTCCTGTCGCAGGAGCTCCCGCGGTGACAACCACACATCTAGAGACGGAACTTGGAACTGGCGCCAAGGAAACCCTGCGCGTCCTCCCTGAGGTCACCCAGGGAAGGTCCCGGACTGGACGCCCGTTCACTGCGGCCCAGGACCGCCTGTCCAGCCCACGTGGCCGAGAGCAGCTCTGGTTTCAACAGACAGAGTGCCCAGGAGGGGGCAGCGGCGGCGGGATCAGTGACCCCTTTTCATGCCTGAGCCGCCGTGTGTGGCCTGAGCTGCCGTGTGTGGCCTGAGCTGCCGTGTGTGGCCTGAGCCACTGTGTGTGGCCTGAGCCGCCGTGTGTGGCCGGGAGCCGCCGTGTGTGGCCGGGAGCCGCCGTGTGGCCTGAGCCGCCGTGTGTGGCCGGGAGCAGGTTGTCAAAGGTGATGTCACCGAGCTGCTGGCGTCGGTGGGCGGTCCCTTCACCTGCACGTCGGAGCCCCACCAACGGCGGATTCCCTGGGGTGAAGGTCACACTTCTTTTCTTAAAAACACAGCAAACTGTTGCGACAGCGTGTTGGTGTGGGCGGCGGCTGGAGGGAGACGGGGGACACTGGCCAGCCCCCCACGTCCCGCACCCCCTGGGCCCTGAGACACTCCGTGAGGGCTCAGGCCTCGGGGCGCCCAGAGCAGTGGGGGCCCGGAGAACTGCTCCTCACACCCAAGGGCGCGCTGAGCACGCGGGGTTGTCCCTGGGCTTCCCTGACTCGCAAGGGAAGCGCTCTTTACGGGGCGGAAGGTGAAGGTGTGAGCCCAGAGTGGGAGCCCGAAAACAGCTTCCGGGGGTCCGGCCAGCTCACCCACAGAACAGCCCGCGCCACGATGGAGGTGAATTAGAGCGACATGAAAGCATCCTGTTCTCACTCCTCCACAAACAGGCCCTCTCACCGGCCACGGAGGGCCACACGCGCGGCGCACGCCTGACGTCCTTCCTAAGCATGATCGAAAAGCTGCTCTCGAGTCCCCACTGGGTCCCCCCTGCAAGCCACCGTCTCGGCACAACCTGTGTTCACTGCCCACGTGGCCCCGGGCAGGAGCGATTCGCCAGGGAGCACGGGCGGTTGGGTGGAAGCGACGGAGCGGGCTGCACACACGCCTGGCGGGGAGTGAGAGAGGGACTGACCGTGGCCTGTTTCCCCGGCGCCAGTTTAACACAAGAACGAAGACTCCGCGGGTTCACTGGGAAAAGGGCTGCCATGCGAGCGTGCTCGGCTTCTAAGAAACAATTGTGACTGGAAACTCGCTCCAGCGAGTGCTCCCGCAGCACCGCCGGCCTTGCTGGTCTGTGCTGGTCTGTGCTGGTCAGTGCTGGTCTGTGCTGGTCAGTTGATCCACTGGACCACTGACCCAGCCAGGTTGGAACTGCAGCTGGACTGAGATCCATCCCCGCACGCGTTGCCCAGCCCGGGCAAGCCTGGGCGTCGCGATGAAACGCAGAGCTTCCCAGGCCAGCGCTGCCGGAGCTGTCCCCTCCCTCACCCGCCTGCCACAGACGTACCAGCACCCTTCCCCCGGGGCGGCCAGAAGAAACAGCGGCCCAGACCCCGGTCCGTGAGGCCCGAAAGGTTGGCGACCGCTGGCCCAGAGAAACCTCCTTCCTCCTTCCTCAGCCACTCGCCTGGGGAGGAGCATGGCTCCCACACGCACTATTCCCCACAGCCGCGGCCGGGCCAGCGTGGGTGTGGGGGCCACGGAGGCGGAGGAAGACACCCTGCCCGGAGCACACACCTGCTCCAGGAGTCACCTCCGGCTGCCCCCTGCTCGCTGTAACCGCCAAGGGGGCCGTGCTGGCGAGCAATAATACCTCTCAACTCTCCTGGGGACAGGACCCTCGAGGACATGATGCACCCTGGGCCTCTTCTTCCCAGAAAACCAGACAGGTGACCCTCTGCCGGGAACCAGTTCCAGCATGTCATAACTGCAAGAGTTTCATCGCAAGGTTGATGGAACTTGGGACTCAACAAGGGCTGAGTCACATATGTTGTCACCTGTTGGGAATGGCTACAGGCATTTCCCCTGAACCTGAAAAGGATGATTGTTTGCTGCCAGACAGCTCAGGGCATCTCAATCTACATGTTATTGCCTCCTACTGGCCAAACACCTGAACAGCCATAGGCTATTCCCCAATCTGACAATGGACTCACCTTTAAGTCTGTATCTCCACCTCGCCTTAGGACATCTAAAAAATTAACAGAAACCCCTGGAAGCTTTCATCCGGAGCTTCCTGTCCCGGACCTGAGTCACTTCAGAGTAAAGGGTTTGCTCTCTGCCCAGCATCAGAGACTGGAAACGAGAAAACCGGGGAGACTGTTTCCCGACGTCAGAGCCTAACCCATCCTCGAACGCACGTCTGTGCTCCTCCGAGGCCCCAGTCTGCCCGTCCGTCTGACTGCTCACCTGGCGACGGGTGACGGGTGACGGTGTGGCCCTGGGCGGGCACCAGCACCAGAGGCGGCGGCTGAGAGACCGACCGCACGCCATCCAACGGAAGGTCCCGCGGCTGCAGACACGGCGTTCTGGGCTCTCAGGACCCCACCGCCCCCCGCGCCCGGCTCCCTGTGTCTTTTACTCCTCACCTCGCCCTGAGAGGGGCTTACCGACCCCGTAACCCCAGGGGAGCGCTCGGACCGGCTCCTCCCGTATTGTAGTCGAAGAGCGAGTATTTTTAAAGGAAATCACAACTGCCATAATTTGCATCACGTGTTTGAAAGACACCTGGCTTCTCGCGAGTTAAAGGTTTCGTTCTTTTGCCTCCATGTCCTATAGCAACACCCTGGGCGGGGGGAGGAGCCCCGCCCCCAGGCCAGGCCCCGCCCCTGGCCTTCCCAGGCCCAGTGGCCACAGGACACACCTGGAGGCCACTCTTCCAGGACCAGTGGCCCTCTGGTGACAGCCATGGCTTTTCTGTGTGAAAACAGACAGACTCAGCGCCGGTGAGCCCGAGGCCGGTGAGCCCGAGGCCGGTGAGCCCGAGGCTGTGAGCGGACACAGCTGGGGTGCTCTCTCAGCCCAGGTGCCGGGGGTGGGGAGATGGGGGGGGAGGGGAGGCCTCATTTGAAGACCCTCAGCCCCCACCTTCGCTTTCGGGACCCCATTAGCCACAGGAGACTGGCGGCTTTTGCAGGAAAATCTCCCCGTTTGTAACGGAGACAGAGGAGGGGAGCCTCGGGTCCCCCCCCACCACTCGTCACCTGTCCTCACTGTGCCCAGTGCGGCTGCCGCAGACCTGGCTTCCTGCTTAGAAAGCCAGGCCGGGAGCTGAAGGTCAAACTCAAACTCGCAGAGTCCCCCAGAGACACGCCCTCTCCCTCCTCCCCCCTCCTCCCCCTCCCCCTCCTACGTGGGGGAGAGAAATGGGAGGTTATTGTCACTGGAGTAAGAATGAGATGCTCTCGCAGTTACCAAGGCCCCTGACCCCCCCCACCCCCGCCTGCACGGAGCCGCCGGAGCCCCATCTCCTCCTGAGCAACTTCAAGCTCCCGGGGTGGGGAGGCAGTGCAGCGCCTCCGTCAGGAATGGGCAATTCGCCCACCGCACTGTCTGTGGCTTTGCTTGGTGCCGTGCGGAGGTTACAGTCACGCTGCTGCAGAAGCGGCAAAATTCCACACCGTCGAGGGCATTGGGGGTGGGGGTGGGGGATGTGGCGCCAACCCAATGGCTGAGCAGGCAGGTGACAGGTGACGGGCCATGGCGGCTTCACCTGCCGTCTCCTACCAGCAGGCCACGGCGAGCGTGCGCTCACCAGACTTCCAGGTCACGCCCATCCTGCGCCCTGGTTTGGGAGGTTGGGAGACCCAGAACTGGGGTGAGAGGTCACTCAACCTGCCGGACACCAGGGGGCCCCCCTCCACTGCCATGAACCCGCAGGCGGGGCTCTGGGGCGCTTGGGGATCAGGGGCCTTAGAAAAGGGACGCCGAGAGCCGAGAGCCGCTGCGGGAGCTCGGGGACCTCGGCCGGGACGGCGCGCGAACATCAAACATCGGCCGCTGTGACAGCCAGCCAGGCTCTGCTCGGCCGCACGCTTTGTCCTAAGGCCGTGGTCGGCAAACTCAAGAGTCCACAGAGCCAAACATCAACAGCACAATGATTGAAATTCCTTTGGAGAGCCCAAATTTTTTAAACTTAAACTTCTAACGCCACTTCAAAATAGACTCGCCCAGGCCAAGGTGTTTTGTGGAAGAGCCACACTCAAGGGGCCAAAGAGCCGCATGTGGCTCACGAGCCGCGGTTTGCCGACCACGGTCCTAAGGAAGCGGATCCCTCGAGGAGCAGCCGATCGGCATTTCCCAGGAAAAGCGCAACATTCTGTGAAGGGAGCGGCCGTGCCATCGCCCTTTGCCGGCAGGTCCCTGGCTGTGTCGCCAAGCCTCTCCCATAGCCAGGTCAGAGGTCAGCTGTGAGGTTTTGCACGGAGACTGACCACCCGTTGGCCGCACCGGCACCACCCCGGCCACCCCGTGTGTCCCGGCGCCGCGTCCTGGGTCGGCTCTGCGAGGACGGGCGCAGCCCCGGGCGGCTCTCCCTTCTCCCTCGGGGCAGAGCCTGCAGGCTCACGCCCACCCGGGACCAGCCTGACATTTCCCATCAGCAAAGCGCCCGACGGTCACAGTGCACTTTTCCCGAGTTATTCATTCGGTCACGTATGATATTTGCTGTCTGAACTGGTGAATAACATAGAATCAGAGGCATGGAAACAGGCTGACGATTCTCAAAGGGAAGGGGGGATGGGAAGAGATTAGACAAAGATCGTGTATGGGTATATGCATGTATGCGTGTATGTGTGTATGCGTGTATGCATGACCTACGGACACAGACTCCAGGTGGCGAAGGCCTGGGGCGGGGTGGAGACTGGGGGGAGGGGCAATGGGAGGAAAAGAGGGACATCAGTAATAATCTCAGCAATAAAGATTTTAAACAAGATCTTCACTGCCTGCCCCACACATCCCTCTCTTTCTCCGTCTCCATCTTGGCGAGTTGCTGCAGGAAACGCGAGTAAAAGTGACCGAGTCCCAGGTGCCTCTCTTCCTCTCGGTGTCGATCCCGCGTCCGTCCTTCAACCCGACCGGCTCTGAGCACCTCCTGTCGCAGGAGCTCCCGCGGTGACAACCACACATCTAGAGACGGAACTTGGAACTGGCGCCAAGGAAACCCTGCGCGTCCTCCCTGAGGTCACCCAGGGAAGGTCCCGGACTGGACGCCCGTTCACTGCGGCCCAGGACCGCCTGTCCAGCCCACGTGGCCGAGAGCAGCTCTGGTTTCAACAGACAGAGTGCCCAGGAGGGGGCAGCGGCGGCGGGATCAGTGACCCCTTTTCATGCCTGAGCCGCCGTGTGTGGCCTGAGCTGCCGTGTGTGGCCTGAGCCACTGTGTGTGGCCTGAGCCGCCGTGTGTGGCCGGGAGCCGCCGTGTGTGGCCGGGAGCCGCCGTGTGGCCTGAGCCGCCGTGTGTGGCCGGGAGCAGGTTGTCAAAGGTGATGTCACCGAGCTGCTGGCGTCGGTGGGCGGTCCCTTCACCTGCACGTCGGAGCCCCACCAACGGCGGATTCCCTGGGGTGAAGGTCACACTTCTTTTCTTAAAAACACAGCAAACTGTTGCGACAGCGTGTTGGTGTGGGCGGCGGCTGGAGGGAGACGGGGGACACTGGCCAGCCCCCCACGTCCCGCACCCCCTGGGCCCTGAGACACTCCGTGAGGGCTCAGGCAGGCCTCGGGGCGCCCAGAGCAGTGGGGGCCCGGAGAACTGCTCCTCACACCCAAGGGCGCGCTGAGCACGCGGGGTTGTCCCTGGGCTTCCCTGACTCGCAAGGGAAGCGCTCTTTACGGGGCGGAAGGTGAAGGTGTGAGCCCAGAGTGGGAGCCCGAAAACAGCTTCCGGGGGTCCGGCCAGCTCACCCACAGAACAGCCCGCGCCACGATGGAGGTGAATTAGAGCGACATGAAAGCATCCTGTTCTCACTCCTCCACAAACAGGCCCTCTCACCGGCCACGGAGGGCCACACGCGCGGCGCACGCCTGACGTCCTTCCTAAGCATGATCGAAAAGCTGCTCTCGAGTCCCCACTGGGTCCCCCCTGCAAGCCACCGTCTCGGCACAACCTGTGTTCACTGCCCACGTGGCCCCGGGCAGGAGCGATTCGCCAGGGAGCACGGGCGGTTGGGTGGAAGCGACGGAGCGGGCTGCACACACGCCTGGCGGGGAGTGAGAGAGGGACTGACCGTGGCCTGTTTCCCCGGCGCCAGTTTAACACAAGAACGAAGACTCCGCGGGTTCACTGGGAAAAGGGCTGCCATGCGAGCGTGCTCGGCTTCTAAGAAACAATTGTGACTGGAAACTCGCTCCAGCGAGTGCTCCCGCAGCACCGCCGGCCTTGCTGGTCTGTGCTGGTCTGTGCTGGTCAGTGCTGGTCTGTGCTGGTCAGTTGATCCACTGGACCACTGACCCAGCCAGGTTGGAACTGCAGCTGGACTGAGATCCATCCCCGCACGCGTTGCCCAGCCCGGGCAAGCCTGGGCGTCGCGATGAAACGCAGAGCTTCCCAGGCCAGCGCTGCCGGAGCTGTCCCCTCCCTCACCCGCCTGCCACAGACGTACCAGCACCCTTCCCCCGGGGCGGCCAGAAGAAACAGCGGCCCAGACCCCGGTCCGTGAGGCCCGAAAGGTTGGCGACCGCTGGCCCAGAGAAACCTCCTTCCTCCTTCCTCAGCCACTCGCCTGGGGAGGAGCATGGCTCCCACACGCACTATTCCCCACAGCCGCGGCCGGGCCAGCGTGGGTGTGGGGGCCACGGAGGCGGAGGAAGACACCCTGCCCGGAGCACACACCTGCTCCAGGAGTCACCTCCGGCTGCCCCCTGCTCGCTGTAACCGCCAAGGGGGCCGTGCTGGCGAGCAATAATACCTCTCAACTCTCCTGGGGACAGGACCCTCGAGGACATGATGCACCCTGGGCCTCTTCTTCCCAGAAAACCAGACAGGTGACCCTCTGCCGGGAACCAGTTCCAGCATGTCATAACTGCAAGAGTTTCATCGCAAGGTTGATGGAACTTGGGACTCAACAAGGGCTGAGTCACATATGTTGTCACCTGTTGGGAATGGCTACAGGCATTTCCCCTGAACCTGAAAAGGATGATTGTTTGCTGCCAGACAGCTCAGGGCATCTCAATCTACATGTTATTGCCTCCTACTGGCCAAACACCTGAACAGCCATAGGCTATTCCCCAATCTGACAATGGACTCACCCTTTAAGTCTGTATCTCCACCTCGCCTTAGGACAAATTGTGTGAATAAAAAGCAAGGGGTCCTGAGACAAAAAGAACTTGGTTTCTTTAGCCAGGCTCCTCTGACCCCCAATGCCTTTCAAAATTATCTTTCGTCTCCGGATTCTTACTTCAGTTACACACAGCCTTTCTCCAGATTGCTGAACCCTTCTTAATGCTGGAACAAGAACCCCGGCAACCAGCCCTCCTCAGATGTGTGCCAGAGGTGAGGACTCCCAGGTCCGCCCACAGGCCCTGGGTGAGGAACCGGTTCTCACGGGACCACATACGAGGGACAGAATCCAGTCCGTGACCGAGGACTCTCTTTGGGGCTGAGTTTATCTCAGTGCTTCTGGAGCATCCGACCTAGGGAACCCTCTCGGCCGGCAGTGTCTCACGCCTGGGCCCCGCCGATCAGCACACAGACCTCACGCCTGCGCCGACAGAGCCGCCAAAGGTTTTTGGCAGTTTGAACAACCAGGACACAAACAAGCACGTGATGTGAGTTTTGTGCGAAGAACGAGATGTTTCACATTAGGAAGCCTGGGTTCCGTCTGGACCCTGCTTCTTCCTGGCTTTCTGGTTTTGGACACAGTCTGCTCAGTGTCCCTTACCCAGCAGCGCATGTGAGCGGGTTAAAATTACCCTTACGCCCAGCCGGTGTGGCTCAGGGGATAGAGCACGGGTCTGCGGACTGAAGGGTCCCGGGTTCGATTCCTGGTCAGAGCATGGGTTGCAGGCTCGATCCCCAGTGCGGGGCGTGCAGGAGGCAGCCGATCACTGATTCTCTCTCATCACTGATGTTTCTCTCTCTCTCTCTCCCCTCTCTGATATCACTAAAAATATATGTATATTTTAAAAATTATACTTACTTTAATAAATATGTGGAAAATAGCATATCCCAGATTTATGAACAAAGAGATTCTTTGAGAAGAAAAATTAGCAAGATAGTAAATGCAACAGGGAAAGCAGAAAACCTTCAAAGCCGTCTAAAGTGGTAAAAGGACAACGAGATGTCACAGACTGAGACGTCACAGAGACAGAGCAGGTCGAGGAGTAAGGAGAAATGGCGGAGGCGGGGCTGTGAGTCCCGCCCGGCACCGGGTGTCTGGCTCAGTCACTGACTGACTGGTCACCTCTGTGCTCACGCCTCGCTTTATGGAGGGGCCCAGACAAATGAGACGGTCAGCGATCGAAAGCGAGCGAGGTGCTGGTGTGACGCGGGCCGTGCCACTGGCTGGGAGGGACCCGCCGATCCAGTCCACTCACACCAGGAAACGCTCCGCGGGGACCCTGTTCTTCTAACAGGTAAGAATGGTTTTTACCAACAAACCAAGAGGAGCAAATGCTTCAAAAACTCCCGTGTACCCACTGTCTGTGCACAAGCCCGCGTGGGGGACACGGAGCACACGCGGGCTCTGACGCGGCTCCGCTTCCCTAGCTGACCGCTGACCACCTCCTCCCATCGTGGGGGGGCGGGAGGCTGGGCGGGGGGGGGGGGAGTTAAGAAGATGACAATGCTGAGGCTGCTCCCGAAGAGCCGTGATGATTTGTCTCTTTCCATCTTTGCGTTGGAAGCCAGCAGCTGATGCCAGGTGTTGGGTCTGACCTGGGCGGGAAGGCTCAGGAGGCGCAGGGACCACCCTCGGGCAGCGTGGCCCGGAGTCCAGCCGGTCCGGTGCCGACAGGTGCCCCAGCGCGGAGGGGCCTGCGTCTGTTTTGTTTGCTGTGAGATAAACACACTGGATTCCCAGAGGAAGAAGCCCACGTCTGTTCTAAACGCGAATGCCCAGATCGGCCCTGAGCGTGCCGGGCGGTTCATCCTCGCCGCATCTGCACGCCCCTCGCATCCCGACGTCACATCAGGGAAGGAGGGCGACTGTCCCGCCCACGTGCTTTCCTGTGGAACAGTTTACGTGAGCGCTGCGGGCTCAGAGCGAGGCCCACGCCGGAGGAATGAAAACCAGGCCGGGTCGGCTGCCTCTTCACCCCCAGGACTCGCGGTCTCGCTGGAAAGGGATTCCCTCCATCGCCGGGAAGGATTCGGTGTTAAGGTGCAAGGGAGCTCGTTGGGAAATCCATAGTCACTTCCGATGGAGATGGGCCCACAGACGGGAGTGGGTGACTCGAAGCCACAACCAGGACGAGGCAGGGGGGCACCCAGGTCCTGACCCCAACACTCAGCTCCTTTTACCCGAAAGCACGTGCCCCCACCCCTAAACCCTTCGGGGAACAGGGGACCACACACACACAGATGGGCCGTAATGTAAGAGCTGATAACCTGGCCGGCGTGGCGCAGTGGTTGAGTGTCGACCTATGAACTGGGAGGTCACAGGTCAATTCCCGGTCGGGGCACATGCCCGGGTTGTGGGCTCCATCCCCAGTGTGGGGTGTACAGGAGGCAGCCAGTCAATGATTCCCTCTCATCATTGATGTTCTATCTCTCTCTCCCTCTCCCTTCCTCTCTGAAATGAATAAAAAATATTTTTTAAAACGTTAGTAAGTGAGCAGTCTCAGGAACTGCCTCCTGGAGAGCAGGACTGGAAGACCCGCCCGTGATAGCGAGGCAACCAGGCACTTGGGCCGTGGACGGGGCAGCGGCTCGGTCCCTGGCGCTGGTGTGCGTGAGCCGTGGGCCCTGGGCAGGTGCCTCAGCCGCCCTCACCTCAGGCCTCGTGAAGCAGGGGGAGACGAGGCCATCACCATGAGGCCGACGGGAGAGTGTTGGGCCAGCGAGCCTGGGAGAAGCTGAGCTCGGACAACACTCCCGCTCTCGCTTCTTTCCTAAAACGTGATGGCTTCATGGCTCCCTCCAGAGCCCAGGCTCCCATGCAGGGAGGGGTGCAGCTGACCCCCAGGTAACGCGGCCCCTGCCCCGCAGGTGCGTCCTGATTCCTGACCCCCGGCGGCTGGCTGGGCCGGTCGGGGCCTCAGGGCTGAGCTGTGAGCTGTCACCAGGGCTCCCGGCCATGAGTCTATAAAATTCTCCCCCGAGGATATTTTCCTCGTTGATTTTTAGAGAGAGTGGAAGGGAGGGGAGAGACAGCGAGAGAGACATTGATGTGAGAGGCTGCTGCCTCCTGCACGTGCCCTGACGGGGGCCAGGATGGAGCCTGCAGCCAAGGTCCATGCCCTTGATCAGAATCAAACCCGAGACCCTTCAGCCCACGGGCTGATGCTCTGACCACTGAGCCGAACGGCCCTGTTTGTACTGTCCCACCGACCCAGGTATCGCGAGTGCCTGCAGACAGGCACAGCGGTGTGACAGAGAGACGTGACGGGGGAGGCTCTGCTCTTAGAACTCAAAGGCTCGGTGCCTTTGGGGAGACCCAGGACCCCTCCCATCGCCGCCGTGGTCAGCGAGAAAGCGCAGTGGAAGGAGACAGTCTTCCCGACGTACAACATAGGCGAGAGCAGGGCACAGCCGTGCAGTGAGCGGCCGGTTAGTCCGACGGCCAGGCCCTGGGCTCGGCCCGGCCTGCGAAGGCTTGCGAACATGCCCAGTGTCTGTTTACGCAGCTCAGTAAACTGTGTACGGTTGTGCTCCATTTTCCGAGGTTGGCATTTTATTTATTTATTTATTTCTATTGATTTCAGAGAGGAAGGGAGAGGGAGAGAGAGATAGAAGCATCAATGATGAGAGCATGGATCAGCTGCCTCCTGCACACCCCCCACTGGGGTTCAAGCCCACAACCTGGGCATGTGCCCTGGCTGGGAATTGAACTGTGACCTCCTGGTTCATAGGTCGACGCTCAACCACTGAGCCACGCCAGCTGGGCAAGATCCACTCCACTTTTAATATTATCTACTTTCCCCACCAGAAACACTTTTCCCGCAGGGACAGGTGCCAGGACCACGGACAGGGCTCCTGACCTTCCCCGCGAGCCCGGTATGCTGTGCCCCTGGGCTGTGACCCCACGCCCTCTCCACCCCCTGGACCCCGCCCCACCCCACCTGGACTCTGGGATCCACCTTGCCCCCAGGAGGAGCCTTCTGTGCCGCCCCCCACGGCTTTGTTCTCCCAGGTGGGATTCCGTGTCCCCAGACCCAGGAAGGGCCACCAGCGGGCAGGCCAGGGACGAGAGGTCGGCTCTGGTTGGAGGGGCGGCCGGGCAGGAGGGCCCGGCGAACAGGCCCGGCGGAGGCAGGTCGCCACCCGTCCGGCTGCTGTGCCGTCAACGGCTCTGGGCCTGCGGGGCTGGTTGCAAGGGCACCGGCTGTGGAAATAAGGCCTTTTAACTTGAACGGGGCGTGTCTGATAAAACCAAACCTCCAGGGACAGCGAAAGATCGCTACATCGCCGTCGCCTACCCCACGGCACGGCCCTTCTCAGGGGCTCAGCACCGGGGATCAGGAATTGGGTGTCGGTGACCACGCAGCCATCTTCCCACCAGCACCAATCACACTTCACTAGCAACACGTGCCATGGAGCTGCGACTTATTCGTCACCCGTTTATAGCATGACGTTACGCTTTACAAAATTCCTAGCAGAACATAAACACATGTAGAAGTCAATGCACGTTATTTTTTCCTATGGAAATAAGCGCCAAAACATAAGCAGGCAGTAGTCAGATTTACAGCGTTAGCAACGTTAGATGTGATTTCCATCTTCACGGAGAAAGCAGGCCGCTCTGAGTGCACTCTGTAGAGGCTCCCACGTCAGAGCTGCCAGCATGTGCCAATTCGTACGGCGGGAAAAACCCTGGTGAACACCAAAAGCTGTAACACAGCATCTGACGAGACGCTGGTTTTAGAACTTCAATATTTGGGTAACTTGCTGTGAACAAGAATTTGGAGGTTTAGGAAAAATACCTCTTTATGTTTCTATCCTTTCTGCTACTTTGAAATTCATTCCATTTATCTTCATTCGATTGCTGGCTTCTTTTTAGTCATAAAAGTTCACTTGGGGAAAACAGAGTTAAAGCACAGACACATACTAAAATTGGAAAAACAAAACCATTATTTCAGCAGCAATTCTAATGAAGATAAAGCAATTTGACAAGTTTCCCTCTAAACGCGATGTTCTCGTACATGTGAGCGAGTTCCTGACGTGACCACGTCGCTACTTGTGCGCTGAAAGCACGGACACGGCTTGTGCAGCACCCAGGCACTGTCACCTTTGACCTGTGAAATGACCCCTGCCCCTGCCTCCCGCATCTCAGTGGCTGAAACGCTCATGGACTTGCTGCACAGCCTCCAGGTGCAGAGGGCAGAGCAGTGGCGGGAAGAACCCGGCGGGGGGAGGGCCCGCGCATCCTGCACGCTTTTCGTGGCTACGGTGGGGGCAGCGTGGGACCAGTTCCTCCACTGCCCAGATGGGACCAAAGAGACACCCAGGGAAACACTTGCATGTGACAGTCTGTCCTAAGAAACTATAAGCCTGCCCGGCTGGCGTGGCTCAGAGGTTGAGCGTCGACCTACCAGGAGGTCACAGTTCGATTCCAGGTCAGGGCACAGGCCCAGGTTACGGGCTCGATCCCCAGTGCGTGTGCAGGAGGCAGCCGATCCATGATTCTCTCTCATCGTTGATGTTTCTCTCTTCCTCTCCCTTTCCCTTCCTCTCTCGGAAATCAATTACAAAAAACATATTTATAAAAAACTAAAGCCCAGTGCATCCAACTCCTCTGGGTGCTTATTAAAGCTCCGATAACCAAGAGGGTGGCAGCCTCCCAGCCTCCCAGCGTCCCCTCTGCGGCCATGGCTGCTCCTCTCTGCTTGTTTCCACCCAGGAAGCGCCATGAGAATGAATGAAGAACGAGCGTGCTCCATGCGAATGAATGAAGAACGAGCGTGCTCCATGAGAATGAATGAAGAACGAGCGTGCTCCATGAGAATGAATGAAGAACGAGCGTGCTCCATGCAGATGAATGAAGAATGAGCGTGCTCCATGAGAATGAATGAAGAACGAGCGTGCTCCATGCAGATGAATGAGGAACGAGCGTGCTCCATGAGAATGAATGAAGAACGAGCGTGCTCCATGCAGATGAATGAGGAACGAGTGTGCTCCATGAGAATGAATGAAGAACGAGCGTGCTCCATGCAGATGAATGAGGAACGAGCATGCTCCATGCGAATGAAGAACGAGTGTGCTCCATGCGAATGAAGAACGAGTGTGCTCAGGAAGCCATGTGAAGATGGGCTGGTCCTGACAGCGCTTTACTCCCACCGCTGTAACCCGGCGACGTAACTTAGTGAACAGTCAGCACATGTATGTACAGTGACTCAGAAGCTGGCCCACCGGGGCAGACACACTTTAATTAAGGGCCAATAAAAATGTGCATCTCAAATCTATTTTACGGCCAGGAAATGCCGTATAGTTACGCCATGAAATACCGTCAATAAATGAAAATGCCCCGGCTTCCTATGGACGCGCAGGGCCCTCAGTGTGTAACGCATTCCAACACAGTGCCTAGTGTGCTCATTTTCATATGTGATGGGGATCCGATTTGTCACTCTTCCCACCATGTTGTATAGTGGCTCCCAACTGGAAGTTTAAATGAGAAAGAGGCTACGCCGCCAAGTTCTTAGTAAATAAATTCTTAGAAGGGCTGTAAACACAGAATCCACCTCCACAGGATCCGTTTCCTGTTGTGCAGATCATGACTGATCTGTTTGAGACGTGATACGGATCCAGAAACTCAGACACATTTGGCAGAACTCGGGGTTTTCATGAACAGTGACTCGAGATTCGCGTGGGAGGTTCTGAGATCAGCGGCGGGAGGGCGGGGGGGTGGGGGAAGGAGGTCAGAGACGCAGCGGAGCGTCTCAGACACACAGCAGACGTGGCCTGCAGCTGCCCGGCGAGCGCCTGGACGGTGGGCCCGTGTCTACAAGGATGTGGGGATCTGGGGCTCAGGTTACAGAAGAGCAGAGGAGCACATTGTTCTAACGGTTCGATCCCACGTGGGAGGAGGAGACGGGTGGTTGAGGGACGGTGGGAGGTGGGTGCCCAGAGTGGGCCCTTCACAGAGCAGGAGAGGCCCCGAGCTCTGAGGAATCACCGCCGCAGCCCACACCGAGCCTTCACGGACGCGGAGCTGCCCCTCCTTCGTAAGCGAAGAGCTTTACAGAAGAGCCCGACCCGCCGGGAGCAGACGGTCAGGTGGACATGAAAACGCTGGCCACGGGGCCGTCGCCTCGGGCCACAGCGAAGACCAGGAGTCCACATGCTCACTGGCCGGTGGGAGGAAGTGGGCTCAATCTCTAACCATGCAACTGAGGGCGTCCGGGGCCCCGCCCGGGACCGCAGCCCGTTTTCACTGAAGAAAGAACAGGAGTGAGCGGACCTGTCTGTAGAGCTACTCAATTGAATGTGTGGTTCAGTGGACTGTGTGGCCCCGTGGACACGTGTTCTAACCGGTTCCCACGGGAACTGGAGAGCGAGCCGGCATGACTCACCAGCCAGGGACCAGCCTCCACTGCTGACCTATCTGCTCCTGGCACCAGGGCTGCGCCCGTCGGACAGAAATCCGTTGGAATTTGCCGTGTTTTATGGAAAACCTGCATCCATGATGCATCCGCCCTCGGCCTTGTGTGTGAGTGAACTTTCTTAGTCACGGAGGGTGACGGCCCGAAGGTACTTCCAGAGAATGGAAACTGCACTCATGGCTTTATTTATTTTAAATATATTTTTGTTGACTTCAGAGAGGAAGGGAGGAAAGAGAGAGAAACATCAATGATGAGAGAGAATCAATGATCAGCTGCCCCTGTACACTCCACACTGGGCATGTGCCCTGACCGGGAATCGAACCCTGACCCTCCTGGTTCACAGGTCGATGCTCAACCACGGAGCCACGCCGGCCGGACAGGACTTTAACATGGGCCCCCGCGCTGCCTTTTAGCAGAAATTCAGGGGAAAGAAGTGCGTTAGAGACGCCTCACCGGGGCCCCCAGCGTCTCCTCGTGAGAAGCCGAGAGCGTGCTATCCGTCTCGAAAGGACATCGGAGAAAGGTCCAGGCCACACAGGCTGTGTCGGACAGAAACATTTTCCAAAACGTCTCTCTCACTTTGTAAACAAGATAAACTAAACTCATGCAATGTGAACGGAGCGGAGATAAACTTGTCATCTTCTATCCCCAAACACAGACCTCGAGCCGTGTGGACCCGCCACGTGAGCCGTGTGGGCAGAGAGGAGGGTAGGGGCTGGCTCAACTGGGGCGGCGTCCGGAGGAAACGGGCCGGTGGAGGACTCAGACGTGGCAGGGAGAGGCCGCAGGCGGCAGGCAGCAAAGCCAGGGTCGGCCTGATCAGTCCGCTTCCTTTCTAGGTTGTTTCGTTTCTACCTTTTGCTTAAAACTCGGAAACGGGGAAATAAGTTCAGAAGAGTAAGTTACTAGCTCCCCGGCGGTGGGCGTGGAGGGCAAGAGGCTTCCCAGAACCGCAGGGAGGAGAGCCACCGGGTCTGGCAGGTTCAACATCAACTTAAGGTCGGTTTGCAGATCCCCGGACGTGACCTCAGATCTCCCTGAGGCCCGGGAGAGAGAAGATCCTATTTCAGGGCACGGAGCACCACGTCGGACGGACGGACGCTTTAATCTTTCATGGACGGGGATGGAAAGAGGCAGCGTCAGGGCTCCTCAAAGATGCCCGCCAGGCCTCTCCTTCCGGAAGGTGCGGGGGGCGCGTGGGAGGACAGCAGAGGGGGAGCGAAGCCGAGGGCCAGCATTGGAAGCCCCGCGTGGCGTCAGCAGCCGCCTTAGACCGGCCGTGGCGGGGCTTCGGCTGTCGGATGGTAACTGGCGTGTGTTAGGGGTTGAAGTGTGTCCCCCAGGAAACATGCGGTGAAGTCCGGGCCCCCAGCCCCTGGCCATGACCCTTGGACATGGAGCCACTGCACATGGAACCAGTGAAGGTGGGGGGAGGGTGGGTGACCCAGTGTGATGGAGTCCCGGTCAGAGGCCACGTGGAGGCACACACGGAGGACCGCGCCACGGGGACGGCCAGGGACTGGCCCGACGCTCCACGAGCAGCACCCCCGCCCGGAGCTGGAGGAGGCGAGGACGGGGCCCTGGAGAGAGAGGGCCCTGGGGCACAGCTTCGTTCCAAGCTCCTGGCTTCCCGGCCATGAGCGCACACACGCGTTGTCTCAGCCCCCCGTTTGTGGGCGTCACGGCACCCACACCCACGGGAAGCTAACCAGCAGGCAGCAGCAGGACTTCCCTCAGCCCCACGGGGGGGGGTCTACATGGTACGAGTCGCACCACAACCTACAGCAGTCACAGCGCCAGCGGCACACACCCCTGCACAGCCACCGCCAGCCAGCGGCACACACCCCTGCACAGCCACCGCCAGCCAGCGGCACACACCCCTGCACAGCCACCGCTCCGAGGGATGGAGGCGCCGGCACAGGAATGGCTCAGCGCGCAGGGCGAGAACCCGCGGAGATCACTGCACGGAGAGACGAGCTCGCAGGGCAGCAGCCGGGCTGCGCCGGGGACAGACACCTGCAGGGTGGACCGGAGACGGGTGCTGGTCCGCACACGGGCACGGCCGACAGCGACCAAAGAGAAGTGCGGCCCGTGGGACCCACGGAGCTGGAGGACAACACACGTCCTGGCGAAGCACCGGCAGCGGGCCAGGGCGCCGTGGGAGAGCCGGGGCACCTCCGGGCCAAGCCGGCTCCGGCGCAGAAGGCAGCGCAGCTGGGCCGGGCGCAGAGAGTCAGGATGAATTCCCTCCGGGAGACAAAGAGCTGAAACCCACGAGGGAAAGCTAAGCTACAATGTCAGAGGTTTAGAGAAAGGCAATGGCTTGTAGCTGATAACGCACGGGATCAGAGCTCGAATAGGGGAGACAGGCAACACCCATGCCCAGAGCCTCTGGCTTAACCAGCGGCACCGACCGGAGCTGGCCGGGTGGGGCGGTCCTGCCCGCTCTGCGTGCGGCTCTCCGGGCTGGGCCGCGGTGCCCGGCCTGTCCTTGGCTTCCCGCCCCGGCTCCTGCTGCTTTCGTCGGCGTCCTTGTCCCGTAACAGGACCACGCGACTGCACGGCAGATGGAGCTTGTGTGCGAGCCATGCTCGTCTTCCTGTGACACGGCCACGCTGCTCCCGTCTGAACGGGCTCAGGAGCGTCGCGGCGACATCTCCAGCCACACGCGCGCAGGCTGCTGCCCGGGGACCAGAGCGCTGCCATTGTTCCCCACCGTCCGCTGCCTCCTGGGCAGCAAGTAAACAAAGCCCGTCTCAGGAGGAGGGGGCATTGCGGGCCACGTGGGAGCATGGGCCTCTGCTGCCGGCTCTGACCCCGCGCCGGTCCTCCCCGCCGGCCGCCTGCAGGGCCCCACAGGGGCCCCATCGCCGCACAGGCACCCGTGCTCTCACAGGCACGATCCGGAGACGCAAATGGACGGATGGAGCGTTTGCAAACCCAAGATGGACCCTCGGCCACGCGGACGGCAGGGACGGAGGACTGAGTCAGGCTCCGGCCAGACGGCTGCACAGCCGGTTCTGGGCGAGAAGCTGGGGTCCAACGAGCCTTTGAACTTGAAGACATTTGGCTCTGCAGCCTGGAGTCTGCCACCAGGCCTCGGCCATGAGCTCCCGCCTCTGTCTGTCCTCCCCCCACCCTCCATCCTCCACTCCTGCCAGTGGGGGCGCCGCCTCCGCCCTCTCGGGACAGGCTCAGCGGCCCCTCCGGGCTGATGGGAGGGGAGGTGGGAGCAGAACAGCATGGCCAGGTCACTTGCCCAGGTCAGCCGGGGCATGGAACTGCCCAGCAGGCCGGTCACAGCGTCACGGCTCCGAGGGGAAGGCTCGGCTGTGGTGTTTGAAGAAGCTGAGCTGACCCTGAGGAGGCAGAGGTTTTCGGGACGGTGGACTCTGACCCGCAGGCAGGGACTTGGAGTGGCTGAGGGCACACAGATCGGAAGCCGGGATCGAGGGGGTCAGAGTCGCGCTAACGGAGCCGGCTCCTCCTCTCTCCCTAGAGGCTGCCCGAGGCCGGTGAGGGAGCGCTGTCGGCACGCTGTCCCGGCCTCGGGGGGACGGCCGGTGAGTGCTCTCGTGGCCACACCGAGGCAGATGGAGCAGTCCTGGCTGGTGGCTTCTTCACGGACCAAGTCCATCGAGGCGAGCGGCGGACCGCTCCTGCCTGCCAGGAGGGAGGTCTCTGCCGCCGCGTCTCCCACGGGCCAGGGGCGGGGCTCCCGGAGCGGAAGGCACAGTCCCCTTGCCGGGGGACAGGCAGACGCACAGCCCCGACAACACCGAGCACCGGCGAGGCTGGATTTAGCCAAGACAACAAATCACAAAAACAGACGCCAGGTCTCGTGCTTGGTAAACAGCCGCCGACCGGGAGCCAGGCCAGCGACGAGAGAAGCACACGCAGCAGGCGCGGTGACAGTGGGCGGGCGGGCGGCATCGGATCCACTGCCGCTGCTGGCCCACGCCGCTGACCCATCACACCTTTCCCGATCACCCGTCAGGTCAGACCCTTAGTCGTGCGCCGCGGCCGCACACGACTGGTCAGCGTCTGTCTGTCTCCCCGGCAGACGGGCTCCGGGGGCGGGCACTGCTGTTTCGCTCCTGGACTCCCTCCACGGCAGCGCCAGGGCGAGGGGAAGCTGAAGGCACCGCTCCTGCCGAGGGATGCGTCCTCTCCCCAGGCTGCCATGGGAATGCGGGGCGTCGCTCACTCTGGGTGGATTTAGGATCCCCTCACTTTGGGAATGGGAATGCTAATCTCTGACGAGCACCTACAAGAGTGTCTTGCCCAACAGCTGGTTGAACAAGTGAATGGGAGCACAAAGCGGTGATTCTTTCAACATAAACGTTGTTCTTCTTACCCCGTTTTCAGGACTCAACCATCAAGCTGCATGCAGACCATTGGGAGTGAAATGAAATTTCAAACGTGTAGAAGTTGGCGGGAAAAGCTCCTTACTTCACACAGTGAATAGAAACAGCAAGTGGAATACGCGTGCACTTTGAAAATGTTCTTCTCAAAACCAGTAGGAAATTAAATTCCAACCCTGAGTCGTTTTTATTACATTATTCCTATTGGAATCCGTCTTGCTCTTGCCTAGTGGACATACCCTGCATATCTAGCACTTCTTAAAACCTCCTGCCCTCCCCTGAAAAAGCTAGTGATAAACAAAAAAGAGTTAAAGTATAAATTAAAAAACCCAGCTAACTGGTCTACCCTGGCCCGACTAGCTGGTGACTCCACGCCGGTCTTCCTGAGGGGAGAGGATAGAAATGAGCCGTACGTCTTTCCTGGTGAGCAAGTGCAAGAGCAGGTGCATGGACTACAGGAAATGCCCTTAAATCCCATCACACAGAAAAGCACCATCACCCCGCAGGAGACCAGCGGGCTGCAGGCTGCCCCACCCCCCACAGTGCCGCAGCACAGGCACCCGACTCCTGGCTGGCCCAGTGCGCCTCACTCAGAGACCCCTCCCTCCCCACATTCACCATCCAATTCCCGCTCTGAAAACCGTGTCCATCAGACTTTCTCATGAGATTCTGGCTGCAGAGGAGCTGCATTGGCTCCCGGTTCCTGAGGCCCACGGTCCGCGGACACGTATTCATTCTACCCTCCAGCCTGCAGCCCTGGGCCTTCCTGCAGATTCCTTACGGCGGATCCCTACTGTGGCCCACGCGTGACCGGATCCCACAGCCTCCGGTTACCCCGAGAACATGGCTGTCCCTTAGTTATATTAGAAGCTCAGGTCAGCAGAGCCTAAAAGGTGAGATTGACTACAAGTCCTCGAGGTCTGGCTTGGAACTTAACATTGCTTGTTAAGGCTTCATGCCATTCGAACAGGACAACTTCTATCTGCAAGTCTCTAGCAGATATTCCTATCTAAGGTTTAAAATACCACGCTGTGTGGGCACGTAAATCCAAAGTGACATGATCGCGAAAAGCGAACACACAGCCTCTGCTGGGAACTGTGCGAGGGCGGCGTGGGGGCGGCACCTGAGCTAGAAACGCGGGCAGGGGCGCTCACATGCTCCCCTCCCTGCACTCCGCGGAGACGTTTTAAAGGTGACCTCAAAACAAACATGGCACACCGGGCTTCAGGGGACCGAGCAAACCCAAAGATTGCTTTCTGTGGTAATAAAACCCCAAACCAGAACATGACGAATGGTTGAGATACAAAAGCCTTCCCTACCCAAGACCTCGCCACCCGAATGGAAAGCGTTTTACTTTGCAGATTGATGTGAATTTAGCCCAAAGTGGAACCATCAGCCATCGGATCCCCGGCCTCCAAGGCCCGGCCGGCTCAGAACCCAGAGCAGCTCCACAGTAGGGCGAGCCCGGCCCCCAGCGGCCCACGGAGCGGAGGAGGGGGCTCTCGCACCAGAGGCCCCCGTGCTTTCTGTTGAGCTGCAGCCCGGCTGGGGCCTCCGGTTCCTGCCCACATGAGCATCACACGGTGAAGGCGGTACAGACTCTGCCCCTGGGCTGCTTTGGAGACCGTAGACCTCAGTGCTCAGAGAGTTCAAAGTGATGCCTTTGAAATGCGCCTCCCTGTTCACTGTGGGGGGGCCATGCTAAAGAAAAGAGACACCCCCGCCCCCCCGCCGCCTTCCGCACTTTATTCCATGAGAAGGGCGAGTAGCACCGTGAGTTTAATTCTGCACAAATGGATCCCGAACACACAGCCTGCTGGGAATCTGGGTGACTGAGCAGGGCTGCGGGGGGCCGGGAGGTGACCATAGATCATGGGGGGCGATGGGGGGGTGACCGGTGAAGACCACAGCCACGGCCTGTGCGGCAAACAAGCCATCGACAGAGCGGAAGGACAGCCCACACAATGGCGAGATGTTCGCAACGCACACACCCGACCAGGGACTTGTGCCTGGAATATAGAAATACCTCTGGCAACGCAACAGTAATTTTAAAAGTCACCTAATTCTTAAAATATATATTTTTGTTGATTTCAGAGAGTAAGGGGGGGAGGGGGGGGAGGGAGAGAGAGAGAGAGAGAGAGAGAGAGAGAGAAACATCAGTGATGAGAGAGAATCACTGATTGGCTGCCTCCTGCACGCTCTACACTGGGGATCGAGCCTGCAACCCGGGCATGTGCCCTGACCGGGAATCAGACCGTGACCTCCTGGTTCATAGGTGGAGGCTCAACCACTGAGCCACGCCAAACGGGTGTGACTTAGATTTATGAAAAAAGTCGCCACGGCACCCGAGGGAATTCAGACAAAATGACTCCTGAGGCGACTGAAAGACGAGACTCCTCGGGACAGAGCGCGTTCCTCTCACCTAATTCAGCCGAGTCAGTTCCAGGAAAAGTCTGGAATTTTTCCCAGACCCCCAGCGGGCACTGGCGGGCAATGGCCACAGGACGTCTGCGGCGACAATGTCAGAGGGTCTCGGCGGGACGTAGCCCATCGGGGAACCGAGTCCCCGGTGTGACCTCTGCGTGTGGAAACAGCCCCCGTGGCAGTGGGGTGACTGAGTGTGAGCTGCCGACGGGAACCTGGTCCCCCCGGTGCTACCACTGCCCAGGTGCTTGGCCCCAGACGCTCTCAGCTCACTCAGCCACCTGTGCGCGCGGAAGAGTATTCCGAGAAGCCCCGTCACGGGTTCGGGTCATTTCATCGCGGGGGGGGGGGCGGGGGACACCCGCAGTGACCACGAGGCTCCTGGGAAGCAGGGCCCTGTGACTTGTTTGGGTCTAAACGGCCTGGGGCAGACGGCCTGGCCGCCTCATGGGAAAGGCAACGTGGCAGAAGCTGGGAGAGCCCGAGCGCGGGCTGTCGCCCTCGGAGCCGCCCCCTCGTTGCCCAGGTCTGTCCTTGGAGGAAAGCCCTTCGTGGCCGCCCGCGGGACCCGGGGCCTGCAGTCGCTCTCTGGGTGTTCAGTCCGTCTCTCCCACAGTTGACACACGTTGACACAAAGTCCTGTTTACCCCAAAGCCACGCAACCGGAAGCGAAGGCTCTCTTTTAAAAATAGAGCCTTTATGAGCGAGAAGCAGGAACTCGGCGGGATGACGGACAATGTGAGGCGGGCGGTCCTGACGCGCCACTTCCTGTGCACAGAATGGCCCAGCCCAGTGCGGCGCTCGCGGCCGACATCGGGGACCGCGGGCAGGGCAGCGAGGGGAGCCTCGGTTCCTGCGCTGTGGGGCGCGCGGCTGGAGGTGAGAGAGACAAGGAAGCTGCTATTTAGTTCCTCCCCCGGGGACAGACGCTTGTCTAGACTGGTGGTTCTCAAACTAGGGTTCCCTGGAAACCTGGAGTCCCATGGCCTGGCCCCGGGAAGAGGGGGGAGGCCACAGAAAGAGAAGACCCCTCCCACCCACGCACCCAGAGGGCTCTCCCCCTGCTCCTGCTCCACGCACTGCACCGCAGCCCCGCACCCTGCAGCCCCACACGGATGCTTACATCAGGGCCTGAGCGGGAGGCGGAGGCCAAAGCCCGGTTTGCACCTGCGTTCAGGGTCACTGCAGGGTGCGCAGCTGCCCGGCCGCGGAGCCAGCGACCTGCCGTCTCGCTGGGAGATGACCTCGTGGTGGCTGCAGGGTGGACGGCAGGGCGTGACAGTCACACCGACCTGGGCGCATCGACACGCCACGGAGCACACGCTGAGGGGCCAGAGGCCTGACTTCATCCGGAAAAGTGTGGTGTTGGGTGTGTTATCAGCGGTGGCAGCCTGGGAACCGGGAGGCCACCAACTGGGATAGTCAGGGCACCAGGTGATGCCTCTCGGCATAAAGAGAAGCCATTCGCTTTGAATCGTAGTCTTGTTCTCTTTTATATGTTTTCCTAATCATTCCTGCTCTTTCCTTAAAAATAGGTACAAACCTGGCTTCCCTGACGCGTAGACCCCGACCCAGACTTGCTGTGGCACCAGGCCGCTCCGGGGACGAAGTAAAGTGACGGCCAGGGGACCTCTCTTACCCTTGTTTGATGTCTCTGCACTCCCGCCTCCCGTTCTAGCTCTCGCCATGTACATCAACACAGTATCTCTTACTACCAAGGCGCTGCCAGGCACAGCAATGCCAGCGGCAGATGCCCGGGAACAGCAATGCCAGCGGCAGATGCCCGGGAAGAGGCGCCCGGAGCGGCGACGGAGAGGCGAGGCGTTCCTGCCGTGCGGCACGAAGGTGGGGAAATCGAGCCTTTCTCACACTCAGGCCGCGGAACAGCGTCACGGAGGACAGAAGCGCGGTCCCTCCTGCGAAGAGCAGACGCTCCCACCAGCCCGGACCACGTGGCAGAGGGCGGGCAGGACACAATCCCGAAAGAAGTGGCGGCCCAGCACGGCCAAGCGGGAGCTGAGGACACAATTCCAAGGAGAAAGCTCATGCTGGCGGTGCAGACAAAACGCTGTGCATGTAGGTCAGACGATGCGTGAGACCAGCACCGGAGCAGCGCTCACACCCCGCGTGTGGCCATGCCCAGGCGGCAGGGCTGCCCGCTCGGAGTCTCCCACGGAAGTCTTGCACGTGGTCTGGTAACAGATCCCTCCCGGTGATTTACCGAAGTATGGCCGCCACCATCAGAGGCGGGGCCAGCACGAAGTTGGCCTGTAGCATACGGAATGTAACGGCAAAGAAAACCATGCTGCGTGTTCTCACCAAACCGATTTCATTCAACAAGTATGTGCACAATCATTTACTACGCAGAGTTATAACTGGACAACTCTAAGAAGCAGGAAGCAAGGTCTGGTAAATAAAGCAACTTTTCTAGAATAAATGCCCAATTCTACCTTGTTTTGAATCCTTCTTTAAGTTATTATTTACATAGTCTAGATGTTAGACTGGAGATTTTTATGAGAAAGAAAAGTACCCAGAAAATGAACAAAAGTATCCTTAGCCCCACAAAGCACACTGGGAGAATAAAGAATAATTGCAAACGTATAAAATAATACATTTCATTTTTTTCAACGAATTTTTAAAAATCTAATTTTAATTTTCCCCATTTACCATCTCAGTGAAACCGGAAAAATCTGAAAATGGGTTTCTATTATGTTTGGAAACATACATGTAAAAGCATTATCTCTTCCAAATACATGCACTATGACGACCCGTCCACGTTCCTCATGGGTGAGATGTGGCAGACTTCCTAACATTTCCCAAACTGGTGCCCACAGCACCTGCGTGCACAGGCCCTCACGGACCCGCAGCATCGGAGCGTCCAGGTCAGCGCCTCGCCTCTCCTCCGGGAGTGGGGGGGTGCAGGGGGGTGCAGGGGGTGGGGTGGGGAGCTCTGGGCATGTGCTGTGCCCGCCGCCGCTTAAACAGGAGATGTGCCAATGGCATATGGGCACCACGTGTTTCCAAACTCGCCAGAGAGCCGCCCACGATGACCTGATGTCCCGGAAGAGCGACGTCCCTGGAGGACTTGGCTCAGAAGGGTTTGGGGAAGCGCCCCGAGACCTGGCGAGCTGCCGCACGGGGGGCTTCGGCACAGACGCTGCGCCCTCCATACACCCGTCCTGGGTCTCCGACAAACATCCCCACTGTCCCAGGGGCCACAACACCATCTTACATTTCCCTCTGCTTCCGCCCCTGGGTGCCAGGCCCCGCCCACCAATCCCGGGCCGGCTCAGGACACAGCAAGGCCGCCTCCCGTTCTGGCTCGTGGCTACCCGGGATCCCGACTGTGACCCTGTGGCCGATGAATCCTTCTGGGGGTCTCCCTTAGCCTGTCCGTCTTATGTAGAACCTCTTCCTTCTGGCAACGGGGGACCCAGCGGGCCAATAGCCTAAATGCTCACTTTTGGATTCATTTTTTGAACCTTACATCTCTCTCTCTCTCTCTCTCTCTCTCTCTCTATATATATATATATATATATATATATGTATATATACACACACATATACATATATGTGTGTGTTTTTATTGATTTCAGAGAGGAAGGGAGAGGGAAAAAAAGAGATTGAAGCATCAATGATGAGAGAGTGTCATTGATCGGCTGCCTCCTGCACGCCCCACACTGGGGATTGAGCCCGAAATTCAGGCCTGTGCCCTGACCGGGAATCGAATCGTGACCTCCTGGTTCATAGGCCAATGCTCAGCCACTGGGCCACGCCGGCGGGCTGGACCTTACAGTACACGGAAGAGTGGAACAGCCGAAGGAGGAACAATTCTCTTCTGTAAAGAGTCACAGCAGACCATTTCTGCCGGCTGCCTCCCTCTGCCGGCGCTGAGCCACGGGCTGACTCCCGCAGCGAGAGCGCGTCTCTGCGCCCCCAAGAGCGGCTGCTCCCATGAATTGTTTCACCGACAGCCACGTGGACGAAACCCTTAACAGAGTTACAGCTGGAGCTGCTGCTCCTGTGAACACACAAACCCGGAACACGTGTGCTCAGAGGGGAGGGAGGGGGCTGAGGCCAGCGCGGTGTGGCACCCAGAGCCCAGTGCAGACGCTTCCTGGCGCAGCACGCGCCGTTGGCAAGCATTCGGTAACCTGGGTTGGCATTATGTCACGTGATCCCATGTCACGGGAGCGCAAAGGGGCGATGTGGCCGGGGAGGCCCGCAGGAGGACAGGGTGTGTGAGGGGCCAGGCAGGGCAGCCAGCAGGGGGGGCCCGTCCAGGGCAGGGAACGGGGCCTGTGCCAGGCTCTGCGGGCACCGGGGCAGGAACAGCGCCTGTGGGGCCGGGACCTTTGTGAACCAGAGCTGGAGGAGGAGGAGCGGCTCCCTGATCAGCCGTCCTGGGCGCCTTTAACGGGTCCGAGGGGCACGTGCAAACCCACGGACCGCTACCGTCTGACACTCGCCAAAGGCGCGAGGAGTCTCCTCAGGGGCCCGCAGAGGGAGAGGGATGAGCCCAGCTCCACGGGAAGAGGAAGAGGGGGATTCAAGGCCCAGGGGCGGGGCAGGGGCGGGGCGGAGGGGGGCGGCGGTGGATGGAGGTGTCCTAGGGACAGCTGAGTCTCTCTAAACCAGGGGTGGGGACCTTTTTCCTGCCAGAGGCCACTGGATATTTATAACATCGTTCACGGGCCATACGGAATGATCAGCTTAAACATGAGCCTGCTCCGTCTGGTCAAACATTGAATTACGTCACCCCAATGCCTTGGCAGGGCCAGACCAGATGACTCTGGGCCTTAGACGGCCCGCGGGCCGGACGCTCCCCCCCCTGCTCTAAGCTGACCTGCCGGGTCCTTCTGAGGCGTCACCTGGGGGAGGGTGGGAGGAGAATTAGGTCAGAAATTGAGGGCGATCATGTATCGAGCGTGGGGTCCTCTCTAAACCCACTCGGCAGGACTCTGCTAACCGGAGTGTGCAGGCCCCACAGAGGCGGAGGAGAGGGCTCAGGGATGCTGGGCAGAGTGTGGGGGACAGTCCTTGTCCATGCACATCCCGTGGTTCCAAACACCGGCTCCTGCGGGGGGACCTCGCAGCTGCATGGGCCCCGCACCTTCTCCTCAGGTGGCCGGTGTGCGGCCTCGCGGCTAACGCAGCTGCACGGGACGTCTCCTGGCCGCTCGCCCGCGTGGAGGCTCTGACAGCTGCGAACCCCAGACCTGAGCGATGTTTGTACTGAGCATGCTGTGTCTGACCCGTTTGCTGAAGTCACGCTGCAGCTTAACAAGTCGCTGATAGTTCCTACTGGCGTTTGATTTCTTAGCTTTTACATCAGCAAACACGTATCGCTGGGGGCAGGGGGGCAGCCCAGCCTCCCCAGCTCCGTCAGATACACGCAGAGCCTCGCCCTTAGCCGTCAGGGCCCGGCCAGCTTCGCTTATGTGACGAGCACGGGACCGCGGGGGAAAGCTGAGGAGGGTCTCAGCCCTGGCCGCCGTTTCACACAGACGAACCGGTCCCAGTCTCCCCACATTTCAAAGCGGCGCTTTCCCCAGAGACACGCGTGTCCTGAGCGGCCCACGTGACACTGTAATGCGCCTTCTCTCCATCTGCATTGATGTTTCTTCTCTCGTAGATGCTCCGTTCACCGAGGGCAGAGGCCAGCCCTCTCCCCGCTACTCAGCGCCAGGCACACGGTGCACACGTGGGTGCCGACTCCAGTGTGTGACAACCGGGCCAACAGTAAACCTTCTCCCGGCACCGGTTACCGCATCGCATCTCAGTTACAGATCTCACCCCAACTGTCCTTCAGTCAAATGTCAAATTCAGGTCAAAGGGCCAAGCCCCCCCCTGGGTGGCCCCGCCCTCCGCAGCCGTTCCAGAAGTGAACCGAGTGCTGATGCCTTTAGGAAACTGGTAGGAAAAGCTGACCTGAGTAACTCCCGTCCTTTTCATTCATTCTAAGGCAGTGGTCGGCAAACTCATCAGTCAACAGAGCCAAATACCAACAGTACAACGATTGAAATTCCTTTGGAGAGCCAAATTTTTTAAACTTAAACTTCTTCTAACGCCACTCCTTCAACATAGACTCGCCCAGGCCGTGGTATTTTGTGGAAGAGCCACACTCAAGGGACCAAAGAGCCGCATGTGGCTCGCGAGCCGCTATTTGCCGACCACTGTTCTAAACCATAAAGCTTCCCGCCAGCCCTTGCCGCCTGTCCCAGCCCCGTCCTGCAGTTGGTGGCTCTCAGGGACACGGAAGCCACGGAGCTCGGCCACATGGGGCCACCGGCGCTGGGCTTTCCTGGCTCTGGAAGCGGCCTGAGCTCACGGGGCCGCCGCGAGGGCACCTGCACGGGCCACGCGCTCGGGCAGGGCAGGGCCTCCCGGTGGCGCGAGGGCGGGAAGCGGGACCGCGTCCGCAGCTGACAGTGCTGCCCAGCGCTTCCACCGCCCAGCCCCGCGCCATGTGCTTCCATATCATCTTCACCCGGAGGAGGTCTAGTGCCACCCCATTTCACAGGAAGAAAAGCGAGGCTTAGAGCGTTCGGAAACCCTGCCCGTGAGAGGCAGAAGCGAGAGTGCAGTTCAAGGGCATCTGAAGCAGAGCCCACGTACCCGGACGCTCACGCCCAGAAAAGGCTCTCGGGGTGACTTTAGGTGTAGAACACGTGCCAATGCACCCCGAGAGCGATTCCCTTTGAAAACTAAAACAGCCCTCCTTCCGGCCTCGTCTCATACGTGGTAAAGGCCACCACCACCGCCGGGACGGCCACAGTTAGTCACAGACAGCTCTTAGGCCAGGGGCTTCCTCGAAAGCATTTAGGAGCAGGGCATGTGCCAGCCATCTTGCTCCCTGGGCCCCGTCTTCTCACATATAAAGCGGGCTGATGCCTGAGCGGGGTCTGGGGTTCTCAGGCAGCGTGGTCGGCGCCCGGAAATCGGAGCTTTCTTGGGGGTGAGGGCCTGGGAGACACCTTCCCCGCGCGTGGGCAGAGGAGTTGATGCAAGGCATCCATCTCCCCCGGGGAAGCCCGGAACCGCTCCTGCCAGGGTCAGCCGTGTGGCCATCTCAGTCGGCACCACGCAACCAAACCATTTAACCTGCGGCTCACCAGCTGCTCCCGGGTCTGGTGAAGCAGCCTGGCTTCTATGCTGTTCGAGTTTGCCCCACGTTGGGCCCTAGAGGTGAAGTGAAATTTAAAAGCGAGCATGAAACATTGTCTCTCCTGGCAGCCTTTTAAATAAGGACGATATTGTTTTAAACGTAAAGTAACGACTGTCACTTTCCTGCTTTTGTCACTAGATTTTGAATTTCAAAAAACAAAAATTTTAAATTATATACATATACTAGAGACCTAGTGCCCTCTTGCAATCCGGGACCCCTCGGGGAATGTTGGACTTCGGGTTTCAACGTGATCCCCGCAGGCCAGGCCGAGGGCCTCTAGTATACATGTAAAATCTTTGGTTAATCTCTTCCCACCCTCCCCTCTTCCCTCTGAGATTCATCAGTCTGTTCCATGTTTCCATGCCTGTGCATTGAGCGCCTGCCCCCTGGTGGTCAGTGCACGTCATAGCTACTGTCGAATGGTAGCTCAGGCTTTTATATACATAGCGCCCGCCGCCACGCCCAGCCACACCCACTCCTTGTTCTCTCTGATTTCAGAGAGAAAGGCAGAGGAAGAGAAAGAGAGAGAAACATCAATGATGAGGGAGAAACATTGATTGGCTGCCTCCTGCATACCCCACACTGGGAATCGAGCCCAAAACCCAGACATATGCCCTGACCAGGAATTGAACTGTGACCTCCTGGTTCATAGGTCGATGTTCAATCACTGAGCCACGCCGGCTGGGCTCCACGTATATTTAAAAATACAAATTTCAAAGAAACAACAAACATTTTTTTTTTTGCATAATGTGTTACCTTTTTCATTAGTCCAAACACAGGAAATATGCATCTGTTAAAAGTGTTTTATTCAACCTCAAATTGGGATAGCCCTCCCCTCCTAAACTCTACCTTCCTGGTGAGTGATTCCAGCGTATAACCTGCTGCGAGTAAACAGCCAGAGGCAGGCGTCACTGTGAGACGACAGGAAGGAGCTGGGCAGGAATATGGACTAACGCCCAGGGCTAGGTCCCTGAGAGGGGAGGCACCCTGCGGCCAGGATCTGGGTCCTGGATCTCGAGCTACGATGCCCAGAAAAGGGCTGACCCCGTGGCATGTCTTGGGCAAACACGTGCAGAATGAATTATCTGGTAAGCTTTCCACAAGGCCCCCAGGTTGACAGCGTTTTGCCCCCAGCAGGAGAATGTGATGTAAGACAGCTACCTACGGTTTCCGAAGCGTGCCTGCAGAGGCTGGCAAGCGCACATGCAGGGAGCAGAGAGCCGTGTCAGTGCTGGTCAGCTTTATTAGTTATTGGTTATTGGTTATTAGTTATTAGTGGCATTTCTCTCCAGCTCTGGGTCGGATGAATGCTCATTGATTACGTGCTGATGGACCGACCACATTTCTCTCTAGATGGTCAGACCTGCGGCTCTGACGTTTATCAGTGGTTTTCAGGAAGGTCATTTTCACACCGACGAGATGTCATTTCTAAACCTGCCACCCATGGCTCCATTATCTTTTTGGTGGCACTCACACAGCCCAGTTCTCTGCGGAGCCCTAACTCCAAGGTGAGCGCACCTGCTGTGGGATTGCTGACCCTCTGGGGGTCCCCCGTGTCTCCCTGAGCCCCCGGGAGCCGCTCACCCGTGTGCCTCCCCTCGGGAAGGACGGTGAATGAACGGAGACGGCAGCTGCACCCCAAGCTGGTGCGTGGGTGAGTGAGAGCGTATCAGGTCTAAGGTAAGCGCTGCTCCGAGGTTCTGTGTCAGCTCTCGCTGTAACGCGCCCGAGACCCAGGAAAGGACTCATCCCGTGACCTGCTGCCAGACCTGCCCGCCAGCCTTGGCGAGCCGCCCCCTGATTTGACTAATAAGTTGCATTTGTGTGAAAAGACGTTTTACCGTCGGGAACCAGCCGCGAAGACCCTTTCCGACGCTTTACGTTCGGACTCAGCGAGGCCGAAACAGAAACTTCTGAGACAAGTCCTCCCCTGCTGCTTTCCTGTCTACCCTGAGCTCTGCCCAAAGGTCCCCATTGTCCCAGAGCCTGCTGCCTCACACCGTGGCAGCTTGAACAAAGAAACCGAGATGAAGAATGGGACTTTGTGCCCACGAACTTGACTTCACGAGAAACAGACAAGCCCAGACCTCGGAGGGGCCGGCCGGGCCTGTGGCCGGGCCTGTGGCCGGGCCTGTGGCCGGGGCAGGACACCTCGAAGGAAGCCTCCACTGGGAGTGACGCCCTGCCCACACCCCTCCATCGCCTCGCGCTTCCCACTTGAACGCATGTCACCATTCCGTCATCTACAGCGTCCACGGTGCGGTGTGGACCCGGGTGCAGAGGGTAAGACTGGGTGGCTGAAATAAAAGACACGTCGGGGCAGGGACCGGGCCAGGGCGGGCTCTCCAGGGTCCTGGGTCCGGCGGAGCCGGTCTCAGCCCGGGCCTGCAGGGGATTGCATCAGCACTGCAGAGCGGCCGGCGCTGGTGCTGCTGTGGATCCATCCCTTCCTGTCCCTTCTCCCCTGACTCACCCCGCGAGCCATCTGTCACTTGGTGCGGCTCGGGGCGGGGTCACCCACCCGCACAGCGCGGGGCACCCGGGACTTCCGAGGGGCGCCCCGGAGGGACCGCCAGCCCTCCTCCCGGAGCACCGAGGCGGCCGCCCGAATCTGCCCGGGCCGCGCCACCAAGTGAGTTGGGGATGGGTCACCGGGGACCGCGGCCGGTGAGTGCAGCAATCACCGAGGACCCCGGGGAAGCGGGCCGGCTCTCGCACAACTTCGGCTCTGGGCTGGCGGGCGGCCGCGGGCACCGCGCCTGTGACAGTGGGCAGGGCTCGGGGTGGCCCGGACCGCGGCACCTCCGGGCGCCGCGCGGACCTGGGCCCTGCGCGCCCGGGGGCGGCCTTACCTCGAGCCGACGGAGGCTGGAGCTCCGGGAGCGCGACTTCCCGCGCAGGTACACGGAGAACCACCTGCGCACCGTGAACTTCCTCCTGCTCAGCTCCATCGCCCGCGCCCGCCCGAGGAGCCGCAGGGCCGAGGACGCGCATCCCCGGCGCGGAGGTTAGGTCCGCGGGCGGGCGCGCGTGGCCGGGGGGCCCGGCGGGGCGGCCATCCGCGCGGGGCCCGGGCTGCGGGCACAAAGGGCAGGCCGGGCGGCCGCGGCGGCCGGGTGCCAGCAGCCCCTCCTCCTCCGCTCCGGCCCCTCCAGCTGCTGCCGGGGGCGAGGACCAGGGCTCCGCCCTCGCCAATCGGCGCCCGCCGCCCCAGGCGCGCCGCCTCCTGCCCGGCCCCGCCCATCCCCGCCCGGCCCCGCCCCGCTCGCGGCTACTACGGCCAATCGGCGCCCGCCGCCACGCCCGGCCACACCCACTCCTTGTTCTCCTCCGCTGCCGCCAATCAGCGCCCGCCGCTCCCCGCCCCGCCCCGGCCCGCCCCCGCCAATCAGCGCCCTCCGTGGCGCATACCTAATGAGCCCCGCCCAGGACAGCCCGCCGCCCCGCCCGGGGTGGGTGGGGCGGCCGCTCCGCCGCGCCTGCCGCGGGTCCTGGCGCCTGGGGTCTCGGTTCTGCTCCATCAATCCTGCGGGTTCCTCTCCCCAGCTTCAGGGTGTCAGTATGTTTCCTTTTCTGAAAACTCACCTGTACACACTTTGGCATAAGGTTCTGTGCCCGATGAAACTTTAATTCTTGATTAGCAAACACTTACTTCTAGGGAGTGGAACCAAATCCGGAGGGCGGGGGCGCGTGCGCTCCGCACCCCACCCACCCCCCCCCACCCCCCGGCCCAGCAGGCGGGCGCCCAGACCCGGAGGTCCACCCGCCACTCCCGGGTGATGAGATCCCCACGTGGTTGGGGGCCGGGCAGCGGGCAGCGCTGGGAAAGCGCCCTTGGCCGTGGATGGAGAACAAAGACACATCCGTCCTCTCTGACCTCCGACTCCATATATAGAACGTTATCCGAACGCGTGACCCAGCAGGGCCTGCACGGAGCGTCCGGAGGCTGGGCTCTCAGGCCAGCTGCCGGCTGCAGGGCGGCAAGGGATTTGCCTTAAAGGGAAACAGGCTTTTCCCTACAAATGCTTGCTGGAGAGCCGGAGGGCTGGAGGCCGTCCCAGATCCGTGAGCGGGAATGTGCGCAGCCTGTCTTGTTTATCTTGTGCAATGTCCACGTGCTGGTGTAAGCTTAGGGCCCGGCCAACCATCTCACTGGCATCTGCCACCCGGCCCTCACGCCCCCACGAGCCATGCCATCCGCTGGCAGAAGCAAAAGCCGCTTTAATACCTGTGACAGGCGACCCGTGCTAGAGGGAGTAAAGAGGCGTGACCCCAATGCGAGCTGGCAAGCTCACGCTGCACCAGGTCCAGGCGAGGCCTCCGGGTTAACGGGCGCTGCAGGCTCAGCGGCCAGCCGGAGGGTCTGTGCACCGCCTTGCTTGGTGGACTGGGCTCAATGGATGCTCTGTGTTCCCACTGGGAGTCTACAGTGAAAATACACGTCCAAACCCCTTCCTGCTTCCCTCCGGGGTTCTGCTGGAGGGCCACCGTTCCTGCTCTGGGACCAGCTTTTCACCCCCCTGTCATCACCCCTCACACACATGCACACACCCCACTCTGGCACCCCAGCTCTAAGCAAATGCAAAGGCAGGTGGGGTTATGCTCCAATGCTGCTCTGGCAAAGAGAGCAGCTGACAGACACTGGGCCGGCTGGTCACCAGGTCACCAGCTCCACCGAGCTGCTCTGGGAGGGACTAGCCAGGCCGGGACCTACCGTGCGCCCATTGCCGGCTCAGGGCAAAGGCCTGGGGTGTGAAGGGGCTGGAAAGGAAACGTCTCCCAGGAAAGTCATGACTCCCCCACACTTGGATGCAAGGACTGTCCTCCTGAACTTGGACAACCCAACAACAAAAAGAGAGAAAGCCTTTGTGTTTCACCGGGGAGTGCCTGCCACTGCTAGGACCCATCTCTGCCTTCGTCTCTGTCCTGGTAAACAGGCGTGTCAGCCCCCTGAGCCACCCCTCGGCCACACGGCCCTTCATTCCACCAAGCCGGGGGGGCGGGGTGCCAGGCCCCTCGCACCTGGGTCCGCATGCCGGAGAAGGACAGCGAACTTCACAAAGGTGGGTGCCCCGATGAGGGGCTGCGGGGCTCGGGGAGGTGACACCCCTGTGCGGAGCTCGGCACACCCCTGGTTACCTCTGGGTCTTGCCGGAGTTTCTGACTTAAGCACCGCGCATGGACTGGACCCGCGGCGGCTCCATGTCTAAGAGCACCGGCATGCTCACAGGCTCTCCATTCAGGCCGAGCGATGACTGTGGTCACCTCCAAGCCCTGGGCTGGGCCCGCGTTAGGGACGCAGAAATCGGTCACACGGCCCCTGACCCCCAGATGTCCACATCGCGGGAGGGAGGACAGTGAGGAGACACGCACGATGCAGTTTGTATGCAAAGTGAGGAGACTCATGAGAAATGCCATGTGCTTCAGCCAGGGCGGCTCCAGGGTGAGCATTGGCCCAGGAACCACGGGATCCTCTGTTTGGTTCCCGGTCAGGGCACAGGCCTGGGTTGCAGGCTCGATCCCCAGTGGGGGTGCGTGCAGGAGGCAGCCGATCCATGATGTTTCTCTCTCATCGATGTTTCTATTTCTTTATCCTTCTCCCTTCCTCTCTAAAAAAATCAATAAAAACATATTAAAAATATCTAAAAATTTAATTATGAAATAATTAAAAAAAAAAAAAAAAAGAAATGCTATGTGAATGGAGATCAATGAGAAGTCAATCCTAACCGGAGAAGTCTAGGCGGAGGGGCACTTGGGGAGACTCCTGGGGTTAAGGAGACATTCCCGGGCAGGTAGGGAGGCAGGTCCCAGGGTGCCGGTCAGGGTGACTGAGGACTTGGGACAGACAGGATTTCATGATGACTAATGAACAGTCCTCCCCAGTCCCCAGACGCAGCGGTATACAACGTCAACATTTCAAGGACAAATAACGCTGCCACTGAGGCAGATGCTGAGCTGTTCCCCAGCCGGGGAGACCACTCTCCCCGAGAACAGGATGCCCTGCGGGGAGGGGGCACCTCCCTCGTGTCCAGCCCCACCATGACCTCTGTGATCTGCGGGGACGTGGCAGCGTGGGGCTGGCGTCCGGAGCACCGCGCAGGGTGGGCGCTGCTCGGGGACGCAGGGGGGCTGTTTGCCGAGTGAGCTCTACTCACAGGGCTGGTGTGGAGGAGATGGGCGCAGCGCCCGCAGGCCAGAGGGCCGCCGGAGACAGCTCTCCTCACCCGCGTGTTCCCGGGGAGCTTGCGAGGACGATGGACAACAACGGAGCATCCGGTCTAACTGTGTAGACCAGGGATGGGGACCTTTTTCCTGCCAGGGGCCATTCAGATCTTTATAACCGCACTTGCAGGCCGTACACAATGCCCACTCAAACATGAGCCTGCTCTGTCTGGTCAACGTTTCATTAACTCCCCCTAATGCCTTGGCAGGACCAGACCAGGGGATCCGGGGGCCTTATACGGCCCGAGGGCCGGACACTCCCCACCCTGGTTTATACGGAAACTTAGCAATGAGTGGAGCAATGAGGAGCTACTTTGTGTTGGTCCGAGCCTATACATAGATTACAGAGGGCCTTTGAAAGGGAGGGCGTCGGCAGGAAGAGGAAACAGATTAAGACTATAGCAGGAAGGGTTTCTTCGTCTCAACAAGGAAAAATAAAGCCCTCACCACAGGGAAATCTCTCAATCCTGGAATGGGCACAAAGGAGAACGCCCAATCCCTGCCAACAATCTTTTCAGCAAGAAGTGTGCATCTTTTAGAGAGACTTCATAGGCTCCCATGGAGATGGGCATTTGCTGCACAGGGACGAGAAACACTCAGGGACATGAGCACGGGGTGTAGGCCGCGGCCTGTGGCCCTGGCTGTGGCCCATCACCCCCTTGCCCCAGTCAGAGGGAGGAGGCGGGCAGGCCCCAATCTTGGCTCTGCGTGGATTACAGGTGTGGAAGGCGGTTTCTGGAGACACAGAAGTGCTGGATGAAACAGGGGAAATCCTCATCCTGGAAAGCATGGCTGATCCAATAGTAAGTGGGGGAAGGAATTCAGGCCAAATCTGAGGCCGAGGCGATATTCCCCGGTGCTGGGAGGGGCAGCTGTCCTGGAGTCTGTCGGTCCCATGACCTGTGGCCGAGGTTTCACAGCCCTGGAGAATGGGGGGGACTGGAGAAGGCGGGCCACAGGGTGGGAGGGGAGAGAGCCCCCTGCAGAGGTCAGGACCCTCACAGAGCGAGCTGTAAGGTGAGCCGGGGCGACCCCTCTGCGGGGACAGCAGCGCCTCCGTAAGCGCCTGGAGGCGGCGAGAGAGGGGGCTCTTTCCTCCCAGATTCCTGCAGCTCCCCCACGCCCCGGGGTGGGAGGGGTGGCCTGAAAAACGCCCAGCCAATAGCAGATGGACTTTTCAAAGGGCCCGATGGAGGCGCCCCACGGACCAGGCTTGGCAGCATCAGTCCTCCGAGACGCGCCTTAGACCTGTCTCAGCGCTCAGGAGACCTGCAGGCGACCTAAGCACCGGGCGCGTAAAGAGGAGGCAGAGTGTGGCGCCCTCGGCGAGCCAAGCCAGTTACAAAGGCGATGTTACAAACAGCACCTGCAGCCGGCGGGGGACCCGAATGCGGCGATGTCCAATCTGTTTCATCTCCCAGCACGTGAACTACTCGGGCTCCGCGGCACTCCAAGAAATACGTATTTTGCCAAACTGACAAGAAAATAGGTGTAATTTTGATTCATTCACACCCGACAGCTATTGCGTTGGCTGTTGTCATTTTTTAACCTGACAACCTGAGGAAAACGCGGTCCGCGCTCTGGACGAAGTAGTCGGGGACTGCATGCTTTAAGCATTCTCGAGGACATGGTTGGTGCATGCAAATCAAAGACGGGCTAGCCCGGCCAGCGTGGCTCGGGGGTTGGGCATTGACCTATGAACCACGAGGTCAGGGTTCAACTCCTGGTTGGGGCACATGCCCGGGTTGCGGGCTCGATCCCCAGTGTGGGGTGTGCAGGGGGCAGCCAATCAATGATTCTCTCTCATCACTGATGCTTCTATCTCTCTCTCCCTCTCCCTTCCTCTCTAAAACCAATAAAAATATTTGAAAAAAACAAATCAACATCAAGATGGGCTGAATGGACAGACGGGCGGGCCGGGCAGCTGTGTGCCGCGGGACAGAGTGTGGAGTGAAGACCCGCGTCAAAGAGTCAGCTGCCCCTTCCCTTCTCCCCCGTCTCAGCCAGGCGTTGGCACACCGCCCGGGCTAGTGGAGGGGACACGCCAGTGACCCTAAGTAACACTCCCAGGTTTGCTAGGGACACGAGGCAGCTGCTGTGCACAGAGAATTCTTCCGTGGAGAACAGATGTGAGGTCCCCGTGGCAGCCTGACGTTCCACGTGGTGCAGCCCACACTTCTGAGCCCTGTGTCCCTGGCACCATGCCACTCCCGGCCCACGACATCACTGCCTCTATGAGCCTGCGGGCGCATGCCTGTCCGGGACAGCCACTGGGGGTCTGAGGCTCCTGCTGGGAAACGGGGGTGGTAGCCAGGTCTCCCCATCTTTTCAGCAGCTTAAAAACACGGAAAATCCCAAGCAATAGGGATCTGGGAATTCTCCGTTTCCATGTGGTGGCGTGACGGGTGGGGTTGGTGTCCCCCAATCTGTATTTACAATTGTCACTCCGCCACCTGCCCCTTGTCTGAGCCCCCCCCCCCCCACCTCTGTAAGGTCCCTGTCCACCTCCTGAAGGCTGAGCCACCAGCTCAGACGTGGTGCCTGACCCTGGGGCCTCTCGGCCCTCCCCCTGCACACCCCTCGGCATCGCTTCCATCGCACCGTCCCAGGTCCCACCTGGGCAATGTCTGCAGATGCCCTTCCCCTGCGCAAGCGCCGCCCAGGCCTAAGCGCCCGCCGACCTCCTTCCTGTGGTCTTACCAGTCCAGTCAGCACATCACTCACGGATTAGCGCCCCTACCCTGGGCCGCGGCCCCTGCTGTGCCACCAGGGTTAACGCAAACTCAACTCCCACTCCCAGGGCCCATCCTTGTCCCCATCTGCCCTCAAGCTCATCTCTCCAGCCCAGCGGGACCGGGCAGCTGCGTCCGGGTCACCTTCCTGCCTGGTCCTGCCCTGGCGCCCCTGCCCGACCCTCTCACCCTAGTCCCTGCCTCCAGGCGTCCTCTCCACCGTTTAAGGTGAAACTCAAACAGGACCTTTCATCTCTGCGTCTCCTTGTTCCCAGCTAGAGAAAACGGGGCTTCTCCCACGAACCCCCTGCCCTGTGGAGCTATTATCCTGACGCTGATACTGGAACTGGAACCTAATGGTTTGTTTCTGTGTCACCCTTCCCATTGAATCATGCGCCACGATGGGCAGGGTGCCGCCTGGTCACCCCCACGGCCACCGCTCCCCACAGCCTCCGCTCCCCACGGCCTCCGCTCCCCACGGCCTCCGCTCCCCATGGCCTCCGCTCCCAACGGCCTCCTCTCCCCACGGCCTCAGCTCCCCACGGCCTCCGCTCCCCACGGCCTCCTCTCCCCACGGCCTCCGCTCCCGACGGCCTCCGCTCCCCACGGCCTCCTCTCCCCACGGCCTCCGCTCCCCACGGCCTCCTCTCCCCACGGCCTCCGCTCCCCACGGCCTCCGCTCCCGACGGCCTCCGCTCCCCACGGCCTCCGCTCCCCACGGCCTCCGCTCCCGACGGCCTCCGCTCCCCACGGCCTCCGCTCCCCACGGCCTCCGCTCCCGACGGCCTCCGCTCCCCACGGGCCTCCTCTCCCCACGGCCTCCGCTCCCCACGGCCTCCGCTCCCCACGGCCTCCGCTCCCGACGGCCTCCGCTCCCCACGGCCTCCGCTCCCGACGGCCTCCGCTCCCCACGGCCTCCTCTCCCCACGGCCTCCGCTCCCCACGGCCTCCTCTCCCCACGGCCTCCGCTCCCGACGGCCTCCGCTCCCCACGGCCTCCGCTCCCCACGGCCTCCGCTCCCGACGGCCTCCGCTCCCCACGGCCTCCGCTCCCCACGGTCTCCGCTCTCCCCACGGCCTCCGCTCCCCACGGCCTCCGCTCCCCACAGCCTCCTCTCCCCCCGATCCGCTCCCCACAGCCTCCGCTCCCCACGACCTCCGCTCCCCACAGCCTCCACTCCCGACGGCCTCCGCTCCCCACGGCCTCCTCTCCCCACGGCCTCCGCTCCCCACGGCCTCCTCTCCCCACGGCCTCCGCTCCCCACGGCCTCCGCTCCCGACGGCCTCCTCTCCCCACGACCTCCGCTCCCCACGGCCTCCGCTCCCCACGGCCTCCGCTCCCCACGGCCTCCGCTCCCCACAGCCTCCACTCCCGATGGCCCCACAGCCTCCTCTCCCCACGGCCTCCGCTCCCCACGGCCTCCGCTCCCCACGGCCTCCGCTCCCGACGGCCTCTGCTCCCCACGGCCTCTGCTCCCCACGGCCTCCGCTCCCGACAGCCTCCGCTCCCCACGGCCTCCGCTCCCCACGGCCTCCGCTCCCCACAGCACCTTGCGCTCCGCGGCAGGTGCTCAGAAAGGGGCTGAGTGCGAGCTGATAGGGAGACCACAGCGTTGGGAGACCCCTAGCACCTCGCCCGGCCCGGGAACCCCTGTGCACGAAGGGGGGACCCCAGCGACTCCGAGGACAGCGCCCAGCACCTCCCGGCATGGCCTGGCAGGGCCTCGGTGCTTGGGCCTGCTCTGCGGCTCTCCTCACACGGGGCTCACCGCAGGCAGACGGGTCAGATCTCCCCTGGCGGGCAGGAGGCGGTGGAGGGCAGGGCGACCTCGGTCTGTTATCCCCGTGCCCTTAGAGAAACGTGGGGCTCAGGGCCGACGTGTGAGACGGGGTAACTGATCGCGCTCGTCCTTAAAGACACGGGTTCGCTGCCACGAGGAAGATGCCCCAGCACGGTGCTCCTTCGCCGTGCTCGGAATTATGACAGCTCCCTCCCCAGCTGCTCTGCAAGGCCCCTGCCTCGTGGGCGGAGGAGAGGCCGCCCCCGGGTTTCTATTTTGGGGCCTCCACGGGCATCTCATCGCACTCTCACTCCCAGACTCTGCCCGGGACTGGGACAGGGACACGGGACACGGGGACTCTGGCTGCCCAGAGGCATGGGGGTGGAGTAGAAAGGGGCATGGGGGATCAGGGAGAATGGGGGCAGGGGGTGGGGGAGAGGGGGGCATGGAGGCGGGGGAGAGGGAGGCAGGGGGCTGGGGAGAGGGAGGCAGGGGAGAGGGAGGCAGGGGCAGCGGAGCTGGGCGGACTTTCCTCCTGCTCTGTTTACTGCCATCACTTGAGGGTCATGAACCCATTTCTTCTCAGACAGACCCGTGTCCTCTGTTCACCACAGCTTGTCTCAGACACAAAGCCGGCGGCATCCTGCCCCTAATGCTGTGCGCAAAGGGAAACTGAGTCACACAGAGGCACCTGGGCTACATGGGCTGGGAAAGCTCACCCGAGTCCTCCGCCCGCCACGGCCCCTTTGAGAGTCTGAGTGACTCCAATCTGCGGGTGTGTCCCCCGGGAGCTCGGGTCAGAGGGTAAGACGGGGACGCGCTGTATGCAGACAGCTTCGCGGTGGGACTCGGGTGGTGCGAGTGGGGAGGCTTGGGGGTTGGGTCTGTCCCTGGACGGCCTTTCTCTGTGTCTGTGGGAGCCCCGTCACTGTGGCCCTGACACCGCCTGAAATGGCCCCGCCGGCGGGTCCTGCCGCGCTGTGGCCGCGTGATCCCCTCTCCTCGGGCTCCTAGCCCCAGGGCTGCGCCCTCGTCCCCGGGAACCCAGGCGCTTTGCTCAGGATCCCAGTTAGGTCGGAACCCGCGTCTCCGGTTCACAGGGAGACTTCTTCTACTTTACCTCACAGCCGTGTCCCTTTCTCGGGGAAACGCAGAAGGTACCTTCCCCTTGAACTGACCATCTGCAGCCGCTCGCACAGCTCGGCGAGCACAGGCGCGTGGGCAGCGAGGCAAAGACTCTTCGCCAGGCCCCGGCGCGGCGTTATGTAAGTGTACCTGCGAGCCGGCCGTGGCACAACCGGAGGCTGGCACCCACTCGCAGTGTGTTTCTAAAGCGGGCCGCGGACCTGTCATGTCACAGGCTGTGTGCTTGCTCAGCGGAACACGTTATCACCAGCAGACAGCTCTCCCCGAAGGCCAGGGAACCCACGGAAAACCACGGAAGCTGTTATCTGCGGAGTCGGAGACAAAACTGCCTCGAAGCACCCCACGCTGCCACCGAGTTGATCCTCACCCAAGGGTATGTTTCCACTGATTTCAGGGAGAGCGGAAGAGAGAGGAAGAGACAGAGAGAAACATCGATGTGAGAAAAACACATCGACTGGTGGCCTCCTGCATGTGCCCAACCAGGGCCCGGGCCGGGGAGGAGCCTGCAACCGAGGTACGTGCCCTTGACCAGAACCGAACCCGGGACCCGGGGGGGCGGGTGGGGGAGACGCTCCATCCACTGAGCAACACCGGCCAGGGCTGGATACTGAACTAGCAGCTGCGACTGCCTAGCGAATGGTGACAGTGCTGTTTCCGTAGCGACGTGGGCTGGCGAGGGCGGACACTGCATGCTGCTAGCGACGGTTCGTTTACAGTGGTCGGCAAACTCTTTAGTCAACAGAGTCAAATACCAACAGGACAACGATTGAAATGTCTTTGGAGAGCCACATTTTTTAAACTTAAACTTTTTCTAACGCCACTTCTTCAAAATAGACTCGCCCAGGCCGTGGTGTTTTGGGGAAGAGCCACACTCAAGGGGCCAAAGAGCCGCATGTGGCTCACGAGCCGTGATTTGCCGACCACGGTTGGGACATCGCTGAGCTTTCCCTGCGCCCGTGAGGAGCGTGATCCCGGACCCAGGGCCTGCGTGGGAGCCACCGCTCTGCATTGTCTCAGGTGCACACACCACACCCAGGCCAGTCCCTCCGCCCCGAGCTGGCGGTTGCGCAGGGGGAGAGGGCAGGACGCTTACTTCCGAGCACGGCCTGCGCCCCCTCCCTCGCCCAGGCCTCCCTTTCTCCTGGCCGTCGGGTTTCACACGCACTGAGCTGAACGAGGTAAGGATGTCACGGATGTTAAAGGAGAGCCTGCGTGGGAATATCGTTCTGAACGCACGGCGGCTATGGAGAGTAGGCAGTGGGGGGGGGGCGGGGGGCGAGCGGGGGCCCGCCTCAGAAGCACTGTCAATCACACGGGCAAAGGCCATGGTGGGGCGGGCCATCCTCTCGTCCCCAGCTGCCATCTTAAAACAAATAATCCCCCCAGGAACTTGTTCCCATGGCATTTTCATTCCAGTTTTCTTCCCCATTTCAAAACCTGTTTGCAGGGCCCGAAGCTGAGTGTCCTGGGAAGTTTACAGCAACTGGTTTGCTGCACGATGGTTGAGCATGCTCAGTCCTTGCCCTGCCCACGCTCAGCGGTTAGTGTTGGCCGCAGACTGAAGGGTCCCAGGTTCGGTTCCGGTCAAGTCCACGCACCACGGGTGCTTGCAGGCGCCATCCCTGGCCACGGTGGGGTACGTGCGGGAGGCAACCAATCAATGTGTCTCTCACATCAATGTCTCTCTCTCTCTCCGTCTCTCCCCCTCCCTTCCACTCTCTAAACATCAGTGGAAAAATATCCTCGGGCGAGGATGGACAAAAATGGATTAAAAATGCTTCGTCCTCAGAGCAAAAGGAATCGGCTGCTTTCCTTTACACGCCTCCCGGGTGGCTGGGTTTCCCTGCGGGAGGGACTCAGCAAAGGCACATGGCATCGCTGTCTAGGATGCAGCCTCGAACCCGCCACCATTTCGCACCTTAACCACCTCAGGTCCTGTTTGTGCTCAGAAGGAGCTTTCCCGTGCGCCCTGGCCCGAGGGTGGCAGTGTCACGGCACACCAGCCTCTTGTGGCGGCACCGAGGGCCGCCCGGGGGTCCTGGTGCGGGGGTGGGGGTGGGGGGGCAGGGGACTTCCGAATCTCAGGCCGGCGGTGCGGGGGATCTGCTGGCCGCTGCGCATTGTACTAGGGGTTCCCCGCCTGGTGTTGCCCAGAGCAGAGGAATGGGACCTTTCATTAAATGGGCACAAAGCACAAGTAAGCTCTCCTATCCTCAGCCCCCCCGAGCACCCCACAGAGAGGGGCCTCCCTCCTGGCTGCACCACCCGCTGCCCCTCCCCCTCCCCCACGCCCGGCTCCGAGCAGGTCGACCGGCTGGCACCTGGCTGCAGGGGTCGGTCCGCAGCAGCCCTGCCCCTCGCCCGACCCTGCCTTGCTCATCCTCCCCTCTCTGCTCCATTCCCTCTGAGGGTTCCTCATTCCCATCGACTCCTCAGGCTGTTCTTGGTCTGAGCACCAGGCAAACTGGGCTCCGTGGGCTCTTCAATCAGACGCAAAAAGACAGCATCTGCTTGTGCCCGGCGGGTGGGGCTCAGTGGGTGAGCGCTGAGCCAGGAACCAAGAGGTCATGGTTCGAGTCCCGGTCACGGCACATGCCCAGGATGTGGGCTCGATCCCCGGTGGGGGGCCTGCAGGAGGCAGTTGATGGATGATGTTTCTCTCTCTCTATCCCTCTCCCTTCCTCTCTCTCTCTAAAATAATAATAATAAATCAATAAAAGGAAAAGGACTCTCCCTGCCACCTGCGCTGAGAGAGCTGGTGAGCTGGGTAAGTGACATCTCTTCCAGGAAATGCACACACGTGTCCCTCATCTCGTGTCAATACGAGACGTGCAGGGGGCCAGCGGCCCAGCCTGGCCCAGGGGTTGTGTTGCTGATGAAACAGCTCATAGTGGAAAAGAGTGGGATGAGGGCCGAGCTCAGCTCGGAGAGGCCCCGCCCACTCCCGCCGGCTTCCTAGGGCCATGGTCAGCAAACTGCGGCTCACGAGCCACATGCGGCTCTTTGGCCCCTTGAGTGTGGCTCTTCCCCAAAATACCACGGCCTGGGCGAGTCTATTTTGAAGAAGTGGCATTAGAAGAAGTTTAAGTTTAAAAAATTTGGCTCTCAAAAGAGATTTCAATCGTTGTACTGTTGATATTTGGCTCTGTGGACTAATGAGTTTGCCGACCACTGGCTTAGGGCATCGCAGGAACAGTGGGCTCGGGGTGTGGCTCTTGGGGGTGGCGCACCCCGAGACGGGGACTCGGGGACAGCACCGACCAGGGAGCAGTCAGTCCCACAGAAGGTCGGCCTGTGCCTCCGTCTCCCACCCGCTGTGCGCGTGACCCCGTGCCAGCCGTGACACGCACTCGGGGCGGAGTAAGGACAAGCCGGGAACGTGAGCCCAACCTCACACCCTGACCCGGGCCCGGTAACCGAGGGCCCGGAGCGAGCCCCCCACGCTCTCCCCTCAGTGCGTAGAGGCTTCCCCTGCAGATTCCATGCTGTCCAGTCAGGGAGCCCCCTGCCCTCGCGGTCGCCCTCCTCCTCCTCACCCACTGCCGCGCCAATCAAGCTGTCTCCTCAGAGGCCTCGGTGGCTCCCACGGGGACCACGGGCATCCGCGGAAGAGGGACAGATGTCCCAGACGAAGCACTAATGAGGCAGGAAGAAGCAGTGTCCAATGTGCTGACACATTAAGACACAAAGTCCCATTTCAATGCCAGCCTGTTAATTAAAAGGCAAAATTAAAATTATGTGGGATCCCTCATTAAGCCTTTTATTTAAACACAAGCTGACAACACTAATTGCACGATGACTCCCCCCCGCCCCCCTCCCCGTTCCCTGCGGCCCGGATTCTGGAAGGACTCCTGGTGACGGGGACATCACAGAGGGCAGGTGCCGCCCACAGAGAGCCCACACGCCCCGCACCGTGGCCATCCACGGAGCCCACATGCCCCACACCATGGCTGTCCACAGAGAGCCCACATGCCCCGCACCATGGCTGTCCACAGAGAGCCCACACACCCCACACCATGGCTATCCACAGAGAGCCCACGTGCCCTGCAACGTGGCCATCCACAGAGAGCCCACATGCCCCGCACCATGGCTGCCCACAGGAGGACACACGCCCCACACCATGGCTGCCCACAGAGAGCCCACATGCCCCACACCGTGGCCATCCACGGAGCCCACATGCCCCACACCATGGCTGCCCACAGGAGGACACACGCCCCACACCGTGGCTGCCCACAGAGAGCCCACATGCCCCACACCGTGGCCATCCATGGAGACCACACGCCCCACACTGTGGCCACCCACAGGAGGACACACGCCCCACACCGTGGCGGCCCACAGGAGCCCACACGCTCCATGGAGCCCACATGCCCCGCACCGTGGCTGCCCACAGAGAGCCCACACGCCACGCACCATGGCCACCCACAGGAGGACAGGGTGAATTACAGGACGGGACTGTGTCTTTTCCTTACTACACCGTAAAGAAACTGTTTGCTTCCACACTTTGCTTTTCTTTCCTAAACGACTGGAGCTATAGAAGGAGGGTGGTTCAGGGCTGCATCCCCAAAGGTGGTGACAGGCGTGCACTGGGGAGTGTCCACCCCTGGGGGCCTCTTGCTCCAGCCCGCGTCCACTTGCCCTCTGGCCCGGCGCCAACCACGTGGGCAGGGACAGCGCCTCCGGGACCTCAGACCCCGGGTAGGGAATGGGGAGGCCTGCTCTCACCTGACTGCTGAGTGAGAGGAATCCAGGGAATTCAGGATGCTCAGAAATGGCTTCTGTGGAGGAGAAGGCACCGGCTGAGGGCCAGGCTGAGGACCTTGCACGCATGCTAATTGCTTTATGGCGCTAGTGACAGTGGTTCCCACATCAGATGCAGACATGCCATTTGTTAAAAGTAGAGACTCTTACTTACGAAATCAGCACTATTATTTTGGTCTGTCCTCTTACAATGTGTGAGTGTGCGTCGGCCTGCAGCTGTGTGTGTGTGTGTGTGTGTGTGTGAGAGAGAGAGAGAGAGAGAGAGAGAGAGAGAGAGAGAGAGAGAGAGGGGGAGAGAGAGAGAGAGAGAGAGATTGCTGAGCACAGATATTGAGGACCGTGTGAGTGTCTGCTGGCACACGCCTGGGGAACCGCCGCGCTGGAGCCTCGGTGCTGCTTGGAGGGACACGCGCCCTCCCACATCAGGGTTCACTCCCAGGAAGTCCTGCACCCCTGAACCGAGCGCTGGCAGCCTGCAGCTTGTAAGCCCGGTCTCTTCCCTCAGCATCGGACAACAGCGCTATTCCACGGCCTCTGAGGGTGCACAGTACCCGCCCGTGTGGGCAACGTCATGGGACCGTCCCCTCCTTATTTTTAAGTGAAGAAGTAACAGGGCAGGGGGCACGTGGACATAAATCACTAATTAACGTCTTACTGAGCCCTTAGAGTAAACACGCTCCTGCACATTGGAACACAGTTAAAAGTCACAGATTTCGAGGTGAATTATACATGTCCAGCTGCTTTCCACAAGCTTGAAGCAATTCACGCCCCACCCCACCCCCAGCAGAGCTAACGCACATCACTCAAAGCGCACCTACCAATGGTAGCACATGGCCAACATGCATGACCAACACGCATGGCCAAAACCTGTTCACTGACTGAATGGGCATCTGTGATTATTAGTGTGTAAAAATGCTGGGGGTGTTTGCATTATGTTTCTATTTTGTGAATCATGTCCATGTCTCTGGCCCATTTTGTTTTTGAAGTTTGTCTCTTTTTAAATATATTTTTATTGATTTCAGAGAGGAAGGGAGAGGGAGAGAGAGAAACATCCATGATGAGAGAGAATCATGGATCGGCTGCACACCCCACACTGGGGATCGAGCCTGCAACCCGGGCCTGTGCCCTGACCGGGAATCAAACCGTGACCTCCTGACTCATAGGTTGATGCTCAGCCACTGAGCCACACAAGCCGGGTGGAGAGTTTGTATTTTGCGTATTCTCTCTCATTGATGTTTCTCTCACTCTCTCCCTCTCCTTTCCTCTCTGAAATCAATAAAAAGGTATTTAAAAATAATTTAAAAGTTCCCAGTCCCGAGAGCCTGCCTTGCGTCATGACGTGACCCAGGTTACACAGTTAGACTGAGGTCAAAGCGGAACCCACACGTTGCGCGCCCCCCACCCCCTTCCCGTCCACCTCGCTCCCGGGCCTGATCAGAGAAGAGCGGCGATGAGGGATCCCAGAATAGAAACGTTATTGGAACATGAGGCCGTGTTCTCGCCGCCGATTGATCCAGAAGCGACGGAACAAAGAGGCTGACTCTCATCCGACGTCCTCGTCTGGGTCGCCTGAGTGCGCCCGGCCCGTGTCCCCTGTGCGTCAGAGCGAGGGGGCGTCCGGGGCGTCTCCCAGGGGAATGGAAACGCTCTCTCTCTCTCTCTCTAAGGTTGTTGATGGATATGAATCCGCTCACGTCAATCACTGCGTTCCACTGAGTTAAGTGGTCGGTCAGGTGCCTGTACCTGCACACTTGTCTGTTCTGTGGAAATGCAGGAAAGTGCCGTTTTTAATATCTATATGTATGTATACTCCTTGATTTCAAAGAGGGAGGAAGAGGGAAGGAGAGATAGAAACATCAGTGACGAGAGAACCGTGGACTGGCTGCCTCCCGCACGCCCCGGCCCTCAGCATCTGCTGTGGCCTCTGCTCTGAAGCTGACAAGGTAAAGGGGGTGATGAGAAGTCAGGTGAGGACACCGGGCTGATGGGGAATCTGATATCGGGGCCCCAGGAGGCTGCCCCCACACCGAGGTCGGGGCTGGAGCTGGGCCGTGGTGTCTGCCCCAGCCAGGAACCTGGGGGCGAGATCTCTCCAAATCGCCCACCCCAACCCGGCCTCAGAGGTCGGGGTCGGGGCCTGAGGTCACGAGCGAGGTCAGACTTACAGGACAGAACGGGACAGGCCTGACAAGGCCTCTCCCACAGGGAAGGGGGGTCTGAAACCAGGGATCGCCCAGGCGTAGCCTCGCCACCTCCGATGGGCGCGCGGAGCCGCGTGCAGCTGCCCTCCCTGGGCCTCCCAGCAACGCTTCGCCTGTGGGTCTGTCCTGGGTCTGTCTGGGAAAACATTACGGGGGAAGAAAAACTGTGTTCGAGTGTCATCGGTGGAGACTCCCAGGCCCCCTCCACCAGGGGGTGCGGGCATTGAGAAGGCGGGGCGGCGGGGGGACCGGGGAGAGGAGACAGCCGGTGTCAGGGCTGCATGAGGCATAGGTCCCCACCCTCTGTGATTTCCACCCCCCACCTCCCAAATTCAGGGAGAGAAGCCAGCGCTAATGATACCCCTCATCTGTTAGTTAACGCCGATAATTAGCATCCTTAGCCGGTTGCCCACAGATGCTAATAGGAAGATGCTGGCTCCTATTATTCCCTGAATCCCCGTGAGCACTAAGCTATCCAGGTCACGTCACCCTCTTCCTCGGGTGCCAAGCCCCCAGGGATACGTTGTTCCCACACAGACAGACATGCTCACTTCCCGAGCATTCCCAGGCTTCCTTCTGGATCCTCCGGCACCCCACCATGGGCCTCGGCCACTATGTTTTTGTTAGTTCTCACCTGAGGATTTTTTCCCATTGAGTTTTTCAGAGCCCGTGGGAGAGCGGGAGGGAGAGACGGAGGGAGGGAAAAGCTTCGATGTGAGAGAGACACGTGGTTGGCTGCCTCCCGCATGCCCCCCACCAGGACCAGGGATAGAACCTGCAGCCCAGGCACGTGAATTCACTGGAAATCAAACCAGCGACCCTTTGGTCCACCGGCCGACGCTCTAACCACTGGGCAACTGACCAGGGCCGGGCTGGTATGGAGTGGAGCTGGTCCCTTGGGTCTGGGCGCCTGTGTGGGTGTGGATTCTGCCAACCCCCCCCCCCCCCCCAGCCTGCTTTTAGGGTCTGAGGGTCTCCATGGAGCTGGGACCCTGGAGCCGCCCTAGGGTGGAGCGGCCTCACACCCACAGTTTACACCGATGAATGGGAGGGAGGGGGCTCCACAGGCAGCCACGTCAGGGCGGGGCCCTGCTGGCGTGGAAGGCACTGGGGCAGCAGGAAGCGTTGGCAAACCCACACCCTGGTGGACAGGAGGATCTGATTGCGGTCGGGGCACAGGCCGGGCTGCGGGCTCCATCCCCAGCGTGAGGCGGCAGGAGGCAGCTGGCCAGTGACTCTCTCACTACTGATGTTTCTCTCTCTCCCCCTCTCCCTTCCTCTCTGAAATCAATAAAAACATTAAAAAAGAGAGAGAGATGGCAAACCCTCACTGCGCTGGCCATGGGCACCCACCGAGGTCAGTCCCCTATCGTTGGGCTGAAAGCACCTGGTTCCTCTCCCAGATGAACGTGCTTGTTCTAAGTTCCCGTCACACATGGTGCATGCGAGGCGCAGCGGCAGGGCGCGCCCTGGGGGGGGGGCGGGGGGGGCGCTGGGAAAAGCCCTCCTTCCCGTGATCACAGGGGGTGCGCCCGCCGCCCTGCAGGGGGGACAGGAAAGGCGGGGCCCCACCAGCACCATCCCCGCAGCGCCAGCGCCAGCCAGCACTCGATCCTTCCCCGAGGAAGCGGCGCTGCGCCCAGGAAGCTGCTATGGGAAACGGGGCTCCGGGGGAGAGCGCTGGCTTCCCCGGGCCCGGTGCTCTGCGGGCAGGGGGCTGCCCGGCTGGAAGGGGCGGGTAAGCCGGGAACCCCCGCCATCGGGGTCCTGGGGCGCCGACCCACGTCCCACCTGGGTCTGAGCGAACGGCGGGCGCGGAGCCCAGGCACCCAGAGGAGCTGTGCCTTCGCAGGGAGGCGGCGGGCAGGGCCTGGGGTGGGAGTGCAGCGGGGACACCAGGGGCTCAGCGCCTCCCAGTTGAGAGGGCGGGAAGCGAACTGGAAATAAGCGCCGATCGCACAGAACGTCCGTGTAACCTGCCTCTCCACAGCACCTTTCCCACGCGACACACACAGTGGGCGGGGCCTTTGTGAACAGATGCCTCGGCCGGAGGTTCTGGTCCCCTTCCTCCATCCAGGCCACGGCCCGGGCCCTGCACCCGGCCCTGCCACCCAGGATATGCACCCGGCCCTCCCTCCCGGGCCCTGCACCCGGCCCTCCACCCGGCCCTCCCACCCAGGCCCTCCCTCCCAGGCCCTGCACCCGGCCCTCCTGCCCAGGATCTGCACCCGGCCCACCTGCCCAGGCCCTGCACCCAGCCCTCCACCCGACCCTCCCTCCCGGGCCCTGCACCCAGCCCTGCACCTGGCCCTGCACCCGGCCCTCCCTCCTGAGCCCTCCCTCCCAGCTCCCTGAGGGCTCTGCACGTGGCCTGAGAGGCCCCAAAGCACATTTACGAGGCCCAGTTATGGCCACGTGGCAAAGAGCGTAACGTGAGGCATACGCCCCTGGGTCCGAGGAGAGCAGGCAGCTAAGGAGGCCTCGTGCTGGCCCCGGAGTGGACGACATCCGGGCAGGTGGGGGGGCGGCAGGCGGCAGGCAGGAGCTGGCGATGGAAGCACAGACTTCGAACACCGTGGGCCGGCCTCGAAGCCCCAGGCCTGTGCCCTCAGGCAGCCCACCTGCGTGCCTGGGGGGCGGTCCCGGTCCCGCCCACACCTCTGCTTTGTGACGAGCACCCATGGTGAAGGCATGGAGTGGCAGCGGGTTGAGTTGGTCACGACAGGGACAGTCTCCCCGACCCCGCAGCGCGCAGGGTGTGACATTCCCTCCATGGCTTCAACATGACAAAGCCTCAGGTTCCGGGAGACGCAGGCGTGGACGACCGTGTGGGGGAACCCTGCACTCGGCAGTGCTGTCTTCCTCTGTGTGCGCTGGGAGCGCGGCATCGTGGGGATTATGCAAAGGGAACCGGCCTCGGGTCCTGACCTCATGCCCAGGCCGCGGGACGCCCTCCGCTGCCCTCTCCACGCCCGCCCCGGGCCCTGCAGGCCCGCCTCGCCTTACCCTGCCTCCAAAGACTTCCTGGTTTCAGTTTCTCCCTGTAATCCGGAGAGACCTGCCGGCTGACGTCCCAAAATAGCTCGGCTCCTGCCACTCAGGGATCAGCCGAGACCAAGATGGGGCACTGGGGGGAGCCAGGAGGACGCCCGGCCACAGGCTCCACGGCGCCGTCCGTGATGCACAGTGAACGGCCATGACCAAGGAAACCACCCCTTTGCCCGGATCAGTAACGGGACAGGGCATCCTGTTTGGGGGGCAAAACTACAAATTGCAAAGATGCAATGAAACGGGACGGCCTGGAAGAACAGACGTGGGCCTGCAGGTCCGTGTGCCGAGGCCCCTGAGCCGAGCCTGGAGCGGGACCCTGGCCCGCGGACCACACCGGCACCTGCTCTCCTGGGGCAGGAGTAATGGGAGGAAGAGGAGAAACGGGGTTAAAACGAGGGCAGAAAAGCAAGAGTGTGAGGGGGAGGAACAGAAGAACATACAGAAGGACACAGCCCACGCTCCCCTCGCACCCGAGCCCTGGAGACCCCACCACAGCCCTCCCGAGGGGCCACGGAGCAGCCACGTCGGCACCACCGTGGTCAACACCTGCACAGACACGACCTTCACAAAGTCAAGGACAAGGTCGCGTCACACGGAGGACAGGGAACGGCTCGATGCAGAGCAGGAAGCTTTGCGAGCAAATTGTAAAGAAAAACGGCAAAAAGGGACCCGTTTGTACCCAAACAAAGGAAAAGTCAGCAGAGCGAATGTTTAAAAAACCACTCCAAGTTTCACAGTAAGTGAAAGGCTATGCGAGGCGGGAGGCTACAAATGTCACCTGTGAAAACGAGGTCGCTGGCCGGCCGGCCGTGTGGCCCCCAAACAGGATCGGGGACGGCCTGCAACCCCCACACTGCACGCCCCCAAGCCTGAGGCAGGCAGCGGGACTCACCAGCGCCCTGTAGACCTTAGAGAAGGCTCGGCGGAAGCGCGAGAGCATGTCGCCCGGTCGGCGCAGACGTGGCCGGGAGCCGCACGGACCTCCTCCGCGGGGTGCGGGGTCTCCCCGGGGCCCAGAGCCTGCTGCGGGGGGTCCGCAGGGGCCAGCAGCTCCCTCCCTCGCAGGAGGGGAAGTCAGAACCGCTTTTAGCAACGGACCGAAGCCAGCACCTCGGTCACCGGCTTAATATAGGGACTGCTCTTCCCACTGGGCGCAAGTTAACGGGGTTGGCCACCTGTTCTGCCGCCGCCGCGGGCTGAGCGGAGCCCAGAGCAGAGGAGCCACGGAGCACAGCCAGTGGGCTCTGGCCACGGATGACGCCCGAGGCCACGGCTGCCCAGCCCGGGTCCGTTCCTTCTACAGGATTCTGCTTCCTGCTGTTAATACTGTTTTTATCCCCCCCCCCCCCGCCCGAGACTCTATTTTTGTCATTTTAAAACCCCGATCTCCCTGTACCATCAGTAGGGCCTCCACTAAAGAAACCTAAAACCGGGAGGACGTAAGCCATGTCCCACCGTCCACGCAGCTTCATCTCAAAGCCACAGAGATCCAGGCTCACGGCGTGCCCACGCCCCTCCTGTCTCCTACATCGAACCTCTCTCCACGTCTGCGGCCACAGATGTCTAACGCAGACCCAGGTGGTCCATGTATGGCCATCAGTCCTGTGATGCTGTGGCTTTAAACAACCTACACCCCATTGACATCCTACCCAGGGTCCCTGGGGGCTGAGACACATGGTTTCGAATCCCCGCTCGTACAGATGCCCACAGCTCGAAGCCCCAGCCGTGCCCACTTGATTCCTTCTCTGTGTTTCCCTAACAGCAGCTTCATCGGTGTTAACCATTTTGGGGAAAAAGTCAATAAAATACAAGCAATTCATCCAAAGGAGCTGTACTCGCCAGACTCCGAACCAGACACCTCTCAGCCCGAAGCTCCCGGACTGGTTGGCTGCGTGAAGGGCCAGACCCTCGTGGCGTCGCCTCTGGGTCCGGAATGCCTCCTGTCCTCCCTGCAAGGAAGCTCCCCTCGCTGACTCCCGAGCCTCCCGTCCTGCCGCGGGCCACCGACAGCGTCTCTGTCGTGCATTATGACACTGCCGTTCAGCAGAACTTAAGCATCATTTAAAAATATACTTTTTAAAAAAATTGATTTCAGAGAGGAAGGGAGAGGGAGAGAGATAGAAACATCAATGATGAGAGAGAATCGTGGATCGGCTGCCTCCTGCACGCCCCCCACTGAGGATCTAGCCCACAACCCAGGCATGTGCCCTGACCGGGAATCGAACCGTGACCTGGTTCATAGGTCAACGCTCAACCACTGAGCCACGCCAGCCGGGCTAAGACCAGCTTTTTTTTTTTTAATCCTCACCCTAGGATATTTTTTCCATTGATTTTTAGAGAGTAGAAGGGAGAGGTAGAGACAGAGAGAAACACTGATGTGAGAGAGACACATCAATTGGTTGCCTCCGGCATGCCCAGGCCAGAACCAGGAGCCTGCAACCAAGGTCCGTGCCCTTGACCGGAATCGAACCCGGGACCCTTCAGTCCGCAGGCCAATGCCCTATCCACTAAGCCAAACCAGCCAGGGCGACACCAGCTTTTAAATGCACAGAACAGACACCCTGACTTCACTCGGAAACACAGGACGCTCTTACCGCCTCCCAGTTAATCAGAGGCAGACGCAGCCTCAGCGGGAGCTGGTGCAGAAGCAGAGCCGGCAGGTCGGCAGGTCGGCAGGTCGGCAGGTCGGCGGCGGCTGCAGGCTGACACCAGGGGCTGGCCTGGGCCCACACCTGCATCACTAACAATGTGCTCGCTCTCCACGTCCAGGCTGGTGGACAGACATATTTCTCCCACATCCCTCACTACAGATACCCGACACCTGGGCCGTCTCCTAGACAACAAACCCGCGGCGACGGGAAGGCGGAGAGAAGGCAGCCGGGACCAGGTTAACGGAGGCTAGCTCCAGGCTTCCGCCCGTGTGTCCCAACTTGGAGCTGAAGAACACAGTGACCCCAAAATGCCCGTGGGCACATACAGGAGGGAGCCCCGACGAAGCTGCTCCCCCATGCGGGGAACAAGGGTACCCCTGTGCCAGGCTGTAAGGAAGCACCCCAATGTCCCCACACGGGTGGTACCCACTGCCCCGTGACATTGAGGCCACCCCCCCTTTGTACCAGTGGAGGTCAGCGGGGAGCCGGGCAGCCCCCTTCCCCCCCACACACACACACGGGAGAGTCGATGAGGCTGTGCAGACCCGGGCCTTGCATCGTCCCTGGCGTAACAAGTGGCACCACTTCCTGCTGGGATGGCGTCAGAGGGGCCGTTAGACCAGAGCCCCGATAAGAACTGCAGCCCCCAGCACAGCATCCTGAGTGTCGCGCTTCCTGATAAGCCGCTCCCAGCCCAAGAACAGGGCGATCTCACTCGGAAGGAGAAAGCCAGGCCAAGACGAGGCGACGTTAACGCCCCTGACAACCCCCCAGCAGCCGGGAGCTGCTCCAGCGAGCTGTGCGGACAGAGGCCCCAGAGGCCGGGCGCCAGCCGAGCGCGGGAGGCCTCAGCCAAGGACAGCGGGCGGGCGAGAAGAAGCAAGAGGAAACCTGGTCTGAAAACACAGCAACGAAAACCACAAGCCCCCGGCTGGGCTGGAGAGCCGCCTGAGGGAGGACAAAGGCCGGACGCTGGCCTCCGACGCCGAGAGCAAGGCGAGCAGCGTCGGCCATGCACCCGGCACAGAGGCCACGCACACGGGCACAGTGGCCACGCACACGGGCACAGTGGCCACGCACACGGGCACAGTGGCCATGTACACGGGCACAGTGACCACGCACACGGGCACAGTGGCCACGCACACGGGCACAGTGACCACGCACACGGGCACAGTGGCCATGTACACGGGCACAGTGACCACGCACACGGGCACAGCGACCACGCACACGGGCACAGTGACCACGCACACGGGCACAGTGTACACGCACACGGGCACAGTGAACACGGAGTGCCGCCGAGTCCGGAGTGAGCCCTGGGCCTCTCGCCAAGGGGGGTTCACTAGGAGCCCCTGCACCTGAGCCGTCCATCGCCCTGCGGCCTGGCCACCTGCGCTGTGACTGGCACCTCGCCCTCGGGTGGAGGCAGGTCCTGCTGGGAGCAGGGGAGCGCGTCGGTGGAGGAGGCGGGGGCCTCGCGGCTGGAGGAGGCAGCCACACACACAGGCGCAGACCGAGAGGATGCAGCCACATGGCCACAGACCACGAGACACGCCCCCTTCCACTGAGCTGCCACGTGCCACGCTCCCCCGCGCTTGCTCCGGACGTGGGTGTTTTTAAAAAGTGCCTTCGTTGTTGAGAGTCTTACAGATGTCCCCCCTTTTTCTCCCCCTGGACCCCCCACCCGCTTCCCGCCCTGCCCCTGGCCCTCGCCACCCTATTGTGTGTGTTCATGGGCAATACTTACATGCATACAAGTTCTTTGGTTCACCTCTTCCCACCCAACCCCTGACCCTGACCCCCGCCTTCCCTCTGAGATTGTGCACTCTGTTCCATGCTCCCATGCCTCCGATCCACTCTGTTCATCAGTTTATTTTGTCACTTAGATTCCACATTGGAGTGAGATCATGGGATACTTGTCTTTCTCTGACTGGCTTATTTCACTTAGCACAATACTCTCCAGGCCCCTGCACGCTGTCTCAAAGGGTGAGAGATCCTTCTTTTTACGGCTGCGTAGTATCCCATGGTACAAATGTACCACGGCTTTTTATTCACTCGTCTATGACGGGCACTTGGGCTGTTTCCAGATCTCAGCTACTGTACATTGTGCTGCTGTGAGCACAGGGGTGCATACTGTCTTCTGATTGGTGCTTCAGGTTTCTTAGGACAGACGAGCTCCCGTCCTTCCCTGCAATCCACAGGCTACCAGCCCCCCACACACGCCCTCAGCCACAGCCACATGGTCCCACCACCAAGTCCCATACGCCAACCCTCCCAGGAGCACATCCTGTGTTTGTTCTCTTCCGAGTGTAGGGACCTCACGCCACAGGCTGACCTGTGGCCAACCGGACCCCATAAACCAGAACAGGACGAACCCCTGCCCAATTTCCTCCCTGAGAGACACCAGGGTTTCCTAACGTCATACCTGACTGAAAACACGAGGGAATAATTAATCTTACACACGGAAAGGGTAAAAGAGAGGTTTTTATGAAAAACGGATGATCTGTGTGGATGGACCGTGCAAGGAAAACCCAGGACTCCGTTGCCGCCGTTGGCCTGCCCTCCAAAAGGCCGTGTCTAGAAATCTGGGCCACAGCCCTGGGCAGACAATGACACTCCTGCCTGATGTGGCGGCATCGACAACAGAAACATCCGGAGCGGCTAGAACACAAGCAGCGGGTGAAGCAGAACCACTCAGTGCAGATCACACTCCAGCAAGCACACCCCACGCGGAGCTTCCTGAGGCAGCCGCTGAACCAGAGGCAAAGCAATGCCTGTCGCCCAGGACGCCTGCAGCGCAGCTGGCCGTGCTGTTCGCGGCGTGATCGATGGCGCTCTGGAACCAGGAGCTGGCCCGCTTGAGTCTACCCGTCGTGGTCGGTCAGCCAGTCACGGCGTCCTATTGATTTTTCCTACCGTCGCTCTGTTGTCACCCACATCAACCCCGTCACTGTTGCCATCACCCCGCTCACAGCCTCACTGCGTCACCCTCACCGCCCGCAACAGCGTGTCTGACCCTCGCTCTCCCTCCCTGTTCACCCCAAGACCCCTCCTGAGCTCGTCTTTCTGACACCCGGTCCAACCACGCCTATCTCCCCCCGTCAGTCATCTGTGATGGCGTCTAATCCCGCCCCCATCCCCATCAGTCATCTGTGATGGCGTCTAATCCGGCCCCCAACCCCCATTAGTCATTGTGATGGCATCTAATCCTGCCACCATCCCCCATAAGTCATCTCTGATGGCGTCTAGTCCCACCCCCATCCCCCATCAGTCATCTGTGATGGCGTCTAATCCCACCCCATATCCCCATCAGTCATCTGTGATGGAGTCTAATCCCGCCCCCATTCCCCATCAGTCATCTGTGATGGCGTCTAATCCCACCCCCAACCCCCAATCCCGCGTCCCCATGCCCCCATCCCCCTATCAGTCACCTGTGATGGAGTCTAATCCCACCCCCAACCCCCATCAGTCATCTCTGATGGCATCTAATCCCACCCCCATCCCCTCAGTCATCCCATCTAATCCTGCCCCCATCCCCCATCACCTGTGATAGAGTCTAATCCCACCCCCAACCCCCATCAGTCATCTCTGATAGCATCTAATCCCACCCCCATCCCCATCAGTCATCTGTGATGGCATCTAATCCTGCCCCCATCCCCCATCAGCCATATGTGATAGAGTCTAATCCTTGCCCCCAACCCCCATCAATCATCTCTGATGGAGTCTAATCCCGCCCCTAATCCCGCATCCCATCTAATCCCCCATCAGTTATCTGTGATGGCATCTAATCCCACACCCACCCCCCATCAGTCATATGTGATGGAGTCTAATCCTGCCCCCATCCCCCATCAGTCATCTCTGATGGCATCTAATCCCGCCCCCATCCCGCATCAGTTATCTGTGATGGCATCTAATCCCACCCCATCCCCCATCAGTCATATGTGATGGAGTCTAATCCTGCCCCCATCCCCCATCAGTCATCTCTGATGGCATCTAATCCCGCCCCCATCCCGCATCAGTTATCTGTGATGGCATCTAATCCCACCCCACCCCCCATCAGTCATATGTGATGGAGTCTAATCCCGCCCCCATCCCCCATCAGTCATCTCTGATGGAGTCTAATCCCGCCCCCATCCCCCATCAGTCATCCCTGATGGCATCTAATCCCGCCCCCATCCCGCATAAGTTATCTGTGATGGAGTCTAATCCCACCCCACCCCCATCAGTCATATGTGATGGAGTCTCATCCCGCCCCCACCCCCCATCAGTCATCTCTGATGGCATCTAATCCCGCCCCCATCCCGCATCAGTCATCCCTGATGGCGTCTAGTCCCGCCCCCAGGAGACCGCACAGGTGGGTTATCCCCCAGGTGCTGTGGTGGCGGCTGGGGAGGGGCTGGTCCGAAGGTTTTGTCTGTGCCACAGGTTGGAAACATGAGACGCATGCTCACACGGAAGCAACACTCGGGGCAATATTTGGTTTTCCCTGATAAGCCACGGGACAGCCATGTGCCCAGAGCTGAGCCCGGTCGTGTAGGTTCAGACCTTGAAAGACAGCCATGAGAGGGAAGGTGTAGAAGAGGAGAACAGGCCATTTCCTGGTCGCTGGGGTCACAGGTGGCCCCCAAAGATGGATGAAGCCCTGCCCTCCGGAGCCCTGGGTGTGGCCTTGTTTGGAAATAGGGTCTTTGCAGACTCATCCAGTTGAGATGAGGTCATTAGGGTGGCCCTGATCCAGTGACTGGAGTCCTTATGAGACGAGGAGACAGCCCGGCTGGCATGGCTCAGTGGTTGAGCGTTGACCTATGAACCAGGAGGTCACAGTTCAATTCCTGGTCAGGGCACAGGCCCGGGTTGCAGGCTCAATCCCCAGTGTGGGGCGTGCAGGAGGCAGCTGATCCATGAGTCTCTCTCATCATTGATGTTTCTCTTTCTCTCTCCCTCTCCCTTCCTCTCTGAAACCGATAAAAAATATATGTATTTTAAAAGACGAGGAGACAGATATGCAGAGAAAAGAAGGCCCCGTAAAGAAGGAGAGGGATTGGGGTGAGGTGTCCACAAGCCAAGGACACCCCGGACGGCCCACAGCGCCAGGCTGCTGAGGGGGGGTGAGGTGGGGAGGTCCACGCCGTCGGGACTGTGCTCACAGGAGCGGTCCTGGGTCCTATGTGAGACAGGCGGGAGCGGGTGTATGGACTGAAGGGGCTGAACCAATAGAAAGAGAGAGACTCGCCCTGGCCGGGTGGCTCGCTGGTTAGAGCATCAGCCCTCGGACTGAAGGGTCGAAGGTTTGATTCCGGTCAAGGACAAATACCTGGGTTGCAGGTTCCATCCCCGGCTCTGGTCAGGGCACATGTGGGAGGCAACCAATCAATGTGTCTCTCCCACATCAATGTTTCTCTGTCTCTCCCCCTCCCTCCCACTCTCTCTAAACATCAATGGAGAAAATATCCTCTGGTGAGGATTAACGAAAACTAAGGAAGGAGAGCCTTGGCGACAGAGGAGAGAAGGTAAATGAACACATAAGGTGTGAAGGGCTGTGGGCAGGCGGGCGCCCTACGGAAGAGGCCTCACCCGGGAGTGAAGGAGGGTGGGCGGTGTGGGTCAGGGCGACACAGGAAGCTGAGGTCCCGAGGCTCTTCCGTCTCTCGGACCTCAGGGCCGAGGCCGGCTGCTCAGACGGTGAGGACCTTGAAGGGGGAGAGGAAGTGCCTGTGGCTCCTGCCCAGCCGGGGAGTTGACAGACATGCCCATCGCTGGCCCCTGCCTCCTCTCTCTCCAGGAGCCGATGTCGGCTGGACCCTGGGGGGACTGTTGGCGCTGACACGGATGACCAGCTCGAGGCTTCCCCGCACTGGGCACTTGGGGGGAGCAGGGTTGGGCTCCCCGCCTCCTCCAGCCCTGGAGAGAAGTCAGCGGGGCAGCCCTGTGGCCGCCTCCCCGACTCCTGCTCCTGCTCCTGGCGGCTGAGAGCTGCTCAGCGAGGAGGAGGTCCCAGCATGGCGCCTTCAGACGCCAGTTAAGCTCTCGGAGCCCTTTGTCGTGGCCTCCAGGAGCCTCCCGGGTTTCAGCGCAGGAACGGGCTCGGCTGGCTCGGTTTCCCTGAGGCTCACGGTGACCGGAGAGCGCCGCCGGGCTGGCCGCACCCGATCCTGAGCCCGCGCTCAGCGAACCCTGTTTGTTCCTAAAGCAGTTTCTCCTCCGGCACTTCGACGCTGTACCATTTGTCCCGTGGAATGCTCAACAGCCCCCGATCGCGGGATACTTGACGGAGCGCACAGGAGTGCGACCGCGGCACAGGTTGGCAGCCACGCCCCGGGCACCGCCTTGGGTAACACGCGGCCACACAGAAAGGGTCTCCTGTCAGGTGCGGGGTCGGCTTCCCCGGAGCCGGTCTCGGGCTGGATCCCGTCTCACCTAAAGCCACAGCCGGCGGGGCCTCTGCTCACCACGGCGGCATCGCTGTGACGTGCCTTCCTGCCCGGACTGCGTGTGGACACCTCGTGTTGTCACTGTCTCGTGCCCGCCTTCTGCATGTCCTCATGTGGATCGTCTTCCCATACACTGACATTTGGACACCTACCTCACTGTCACATGTTCCAGTTACGTGTTGATGTACATTTTGGTTATGTCCACTTTATTACCATTATCAATAAAACGACTGAAAGGGACGTTATACCTCAACAATCCTCAAAGCCAGTGCTTTGAAAGGAAGTCACCAACATTTAAAAAAAATTTTTTTTTAAATTGATTTTTAGAGAGAGAGGGAGGGAGAGGGACGGAGAGAGAAACATCGGTGTGAGACTGGCTGCCTCCTGCAACCCTGGTGTGTGCGTCTCGACCCAGAACCGACCTGCGGCCTTCCGGTGCACCGAGACCAACCCGCTGAGCCGCGCTGGCCAGGGCGGGGCCCCAACGGTTCAGAGACCCTCCCAGCAACTCCCTGGGCCAGGCCCCAGCACAGGTCTTGCAAACCATCACTTGCTGCTGGGAGGCCGCAGAGCGCTGGTGGGGGGGGGGGGGTGAGCCCCACTTTGGAGGAAGATGCGGGGCGCAGGGCGCAGGTGCAGGGGGAAGGGAAGGGCCAGGCGCCATGGCCGCTCGAGAGCAGAGCAGAGGCCACGGCAGCGCTGGGAGCAGAGGGTCCACGGTGAAGGCCACGGCCAGACACCAGGGCCGCAGCACTAACACTGGTCTTTCCTGGAGCCTCCGCGGGCACTGCCCTAAGCTCGGCACATGGTGTGGTCTCAGGCTCGACGCATTCCGTCTCCCACAGACCCAAGCGGCTGCCAGGATTCGCTCCACTTTACAGGTGAAAGGGATCCGGCTTCTCAGGTTCAAAAAGTCTACAGAACTGGGCGCAGGCATTCCCTAGGCCTAGGGCCGTGGTCGGCAAACTACGGCTCGCGAGCCACATGCGGCTCTTTGGCCCCTTGAGTGTGGCTCTTCCACAAAATACCATGTGCGGGCGCGCACGTACAGTGCGATTGAAACTTCGTGGCCCATGCGCAGGAGTCGGTTTTCGGCCTGGGCGAGTCTCTTTTGAAGAAGTGGCGTTAGAAGAAGTGGGGGTGTCGGTAGCATGTGGCTCGCGAGCCGCGGTTTGCCGACCACTGGCCTAGGGCGCTGACAACTTTTACACGGACCTGGGAGCGCCAACCCGGCGTTTCAAAGGGCACATCCGGTGGAGCAACGTCTGATTCCAGCCGTGACCCCGCCCCCGAGAAACACCCACAGGCCTCACGGCCACTCGCGCCTTTCCCGCCACAGCTCTCGAGAGACACCCCACCTGACGGGAGACACCCCACCTGACAGGAGACACCCCGCCTGACGGGAGACACCCCACCTGACAGGAGACACCCCACCTGACCGGAGGTGCAGGAGACACCCCACCTGACCGGAGGTGCGGGAGACACCCCACCTGACAGGAGACACCCCACCTGACCGGAGACACCCCACCTGACCGGAGGTGCGGGAGACACCCCGCCTGACCGGAGATGCGGGAGAGCCTGGAGCCCGAGGGCGTGTTGAGACTCGTGTCGCGGAAACGGACACAGGGGGCTGGGACGTGCGCTCAGCCCCACGCCACGCCCGCAGTGTTGCTCCAATGGAGACGGTGGGGAAAAGCACGAGTTATTTTTATCGAGAGAGAGAGAGAGAGAGAGAGAGAGAGAGAGAGAGAGAGAGAGAGAACACCCACCCCCAGAAACAGATGCTCAGGAGCCAGCAGATGTTTCTAAACGCATGACAACCGCGGTGTGTGCGGTGAGTCACTCGATGTAACTTGTCCAGACGCGTCCCCAGCCATCTGCACTTCCTCTTTCCTGGAGAGATGGCGGGTGCCGCTGCCGCGCTCAGAGAGCTCTCACTCTGCGGGCAGAGCTACGACGCCAGAGCTTCCACTCGAGCAAATAAACTTAGAAACGTGAATTCCAGGAAACCCACGAGGCCCGAGGATCCCAAAATAATTACTTGAACACAAGTGTTTGGGCAAAAGCAGCACCAGCTCAGCCGGCTGCTGGGGAGGCGGCTGCAGGGTAACTCCCTCGGAAGCAATGTTCTCCCTGCTGTCTGGGGGGGTGGGGATGGGGGGGTGGTGCGCAGTGTCGGATCCACGTCCGGGGTCACCCGGCCCAGGTCACAGGGGAACCTCGGCGCTCTCTGTGGGGAGGACAGAGCCTCCACCACGTGGGGCCTGGCACCTGGTGCACGGAGACTGCAGGAGGGCTGACAACCCCTGGACCCGCCGGCTAGCGTGCGCCGTCCTGGGCACGCGGTGCTGCCAGGGCTCCCCTCCCCCTCCTCACCTTTCCCATGTTCGTCACCCCAGTTCCCAGCCCGGCCTCCTGGGCAGGCCAGGCTCCCGCAGCAGCAGTGAGAGCAGGACCGGCTCAGACCCCGGGAGCCGAACAGTCTCCTGCCACACGGGCTCTGGCGCTGCCGTCCCCATCGACCGCCGGGGCCCCGCCGGGACCCCAGACTCCCCGCAACCGCGAGTCTATGCCTGCGTGCGCCCCCGGGCCCCGGAAACAACGCTAACGCGCCCACGGGCACCCTGGCGCAGGCCTGGATTCGCGCACCGACCTGCATGTTCCTGCGCAGAGCCTCTGAGGACATGCACCCCGCACACGCGGCTTCCCGGGGCCGCCGCGCCTCACCGTGCCAGGGAGGCAAAGGCCCTGACCCGGGCGCCCGGCCGCCGCCCTGCGGGTCCCCCGTGGGCCATGGTGGCACCGTCGTGAAGCCTGGTAACTGCTGCCCGGGAGCCTCTGGTGGCCTCAGGTCCCCGGGGCGTTCTGCCTGCAAACACGGCCTCTATGGCGACGGAGGCAGCGCAGCGCTGGGTCCTCCGCCCCCTCCGAGGACGCAGAAGCAGCAGGTCCGGGGCTGCAGGGCGGGTGGGGGCAGGGCGGGCACCAGGGAGACGGCATGCCCGCAGGCGGGGGCAGAGCAGCTGAGGCGGTTAGTGTCGTCCCCACACGTCAAGGCTGCAGGTCAGTCTCTGGTCAGGGCACGTACCAGGACCAACCAGGGAATGCATGGACACATGGCAACACGTCTCTCTCTCTTAAATCAACAGATTTAAAAAACTGTTTTTTTAAAATGGGGGAGTCCAGCCTGCGGGGCTCAGTGATTGAGCGTCGACCTATGAACCAGGAGGTCACAGTTCAATTCCCGGTCAGGGCACAGGCCCGGGTTGCAGGCTCCATCCCGTGTGGGGCGTGCAGGAGGCAGCCGATCCATGATTCTCTCATCATGATTGATGTTTCTCTCTCTACCCTCCCTCCAAAAGTCAACAAAGGAAGAAATACGAATTTTTAAAAAAGGAAGCTTATGGCTCCTCAAACCTCACCTCACGGTATTCGGAGTTAAGAGAACAGTCTCTATATAAAAGCGTAAGAGACTGGCCGCCCAGCTGACCGGCCAGAACCATGATGCTCAATGACCACCAGGGGGCAGACGCTCAACGCAGGAGCCACCGAGCTGCAGTCAGTTGGCAGCAGCGGTTCTCGGGTGATGCACCCAGAACCAGAGAGGAGGGAGCCGATTCCGGGGTGCGTCACCCAAGAACCGGCCTCTCACAATCCGGGACCCCTCGGGGGATGTGGGAGAGCCAGTTTCGGCCCGATCCCCGCAGGCCAGCACGAGGGACCCCACCTGCACGAATCGTGCCCCGGGCCTCTAGTATAAAATATTTTCTTTAAGACTTGGGCTCTTGTGGTAGCTTCCTGAATATTTTGTTTTAATTATTTTAGTAGTTTTTGATTTAGCCAAAGAACGTAGCATCCAGGCTGCGTGAGGATTAAAGGAGCTCATTCCTTTGTGGGCGGTATCATCCCAGACCCACGGACGCCCCGTCACTCTGTAACCCCGAGCCCGTGGGAATGGTGCTCATGTCGGGCGTCCACAGCCCCCACACCCGTCGCCTGGGGATGGCTCTCTGGAGGCACCAGCGTGGGCTTCCCGGAGGCACAGGCATCGTCTTTGGTTATTTTTCGCACAAACTAGAACTCAGGCTCCTTGAGAAACGGGTTAAATGACCCCTCGGGGCATGTCCATCTGGTCTACCACCGACCGGGAGCCATCGACCCACGAGCACCTCTCCAACCGCAGCGCCACGGAGCTCTCTGCGAGCGAGCGGGAGCCGCCGGGAGGGCGCTCAGAGCGGGGCCTCCCTCCGGGCCAGGTCCTGGCCGCCGGAGTCCGAGGCTGGTCTTCCTCCCGGGACACTATCGGGGTAGGAGGAGCACAAGCCACGGAAAAGCTCGGAAAAGGTTCCCCCTGATTCGCCACCTTCCCCCTCCTCCACGCTGCCCACAGCACGGGAAACGCCCGCTCGCCGGCCACTCTCCCCGCCGGGCGCCATGTGCCCGGGACAGAGGGGGGGGGGGGGGGCGGCAGGCTGAGCAAGCCGGCCCTGCAGTCAGAGGCGCTCAGTATTCCGGGACCCCACCGCCCTGGAGGCGCGCCCCCCGAGACGCAAAGGCATTGGCCGGGCCGGGCCTGGGGATGGCCTCCACAGAGCGGACGGGCCCTGGGCCCATGCTGGCTGGCCGTGGCAGATCCGGTGGCTTTGCCACAGAAACCTTTCCCTGTCAATGGGCTTTAAGTGCAGGTACATGGAAGCACGCGGGCTGGATGTTGCCATGGTGACACCGGCAGGAGGAGCCTCTCACGTGGCGCTCGGGAGATTGTCATGACAATCGGGCTCACTCGGCTTCCACACAGTCCTAGGAAGCAGTCACCTGGGAAGCGGTCTCTCGCGTGTGATGGCCCCTGTGGGAGGGGCTGCGCTGCCGTCAGGGGGGCATCCCCCTCCGGGGACAGGACCAAGTGCGCACACCATGCGGCCGAGAAAGAAACCCGACCAGAAGCTCCTTCCTGCCCCCGTGGACCCCGCCCAGGACCCCCCACAGCTCGCTCCCCCAAGCCCGTCCTTCAGAAGATGCTGCCCACACTGGAGGGGAGGGTGGGGCGCCGCGCGGCACCCCCAGACGAGAACGAAACACCTCTCCCACTTGTTTGAAAGACCCGAGGCCGCCCGGCCGGTGTGCTCAGTGGTTGAACCAGGAGGTCACGGTTCGGTTCCCAGGCAGGACACATGCCCAGGTTGTGGGCTCGATCCCCAGTGTGGGGCGTGCAGGAGGCAGCCGATCCATGATTTTCTCTCATCATGGATGTTTCTCCCTCTCCCCCTCCCTTCTTCTCTGAAACAAATAAAAATATATGAATTAAAAAGAAAAAGGACATGAGGCCAAGCACGGTTATCTTGCAAAAGAACAGATTGCTTCAGAAATTACTAAGAATTAAAACGACATCAACACGCACACGCACACACACACACGCACACGCACACGCACACACGCAGCACGCGTGTGTCGGGCACATCATCCTGTGCGGTCAGGTCTGGGCCGGCCTCTGCAGCCCTCGGGACTCAAAGCCCACGGTGCGTGGCCAAGGAGCCCCTGGCGTCCCGTGCGTCCCCGGCCTGCATGGCCACAGGCGGCCCCACCGTCCCCGGCCGGCGTGGAGCTACTAGGAAGCTGCCAAACACGCAGAAAGCGAGGTGTGTTGCTGTTTAGTATGAACCGGAGGCAGGTTCATGCGTTCACATACTAACCACGTGTGACCGGGACCGCGTACCTGCCACACCTGCGTGACATTCAGCCGGGCAGTCCCCGTGCAGGAAGCACGCTGCCCCCGGACTGTGGGAGCCGAAGAAAGGAAACACCCCAAAACCACCTTATAAGACTTTCTTATCTGTAATGTTACCCTTCAACCCACACGGCGGCTTGAAATACTTCCAGAAATCTGCCTCCATCTCCAAGGATCCATTCCAGGCCTAACTCCTGGAAAAGCTCCCGATGGGAACCTGCACTTCCCATGCAGAGGCTGGTACCGCTGGTGGCACCCCCCGCCACCTGGGGACCAGCACCCGCCACCTGGGGGCCAGCACCCGCCACCTGGGCGCCACCTGGGGGCGGGCAGACGCAGCAGGCCGGCCCACGTCCCAGCTTCATCTCACTCTCATGTCTCTCTTGCTGTTTGAAAAGCATCTAAGAGGTTTTTGAAAGAACACGGCACATAGAGCTTTATACAGGGGTGCCCCCCAAAATGCACCCACACGTTAACAGCTGGTAACTCACTTAATTTTCGCTCCTTTTCAGGTTTGATTGATTTGAAATATGAATGAAGCCAGAGTAAGCTTTGAACAGAGAATGCACCCTAAACTGCCACTAGACCTCCTGTGGGGTTACTCGTACATCAGATAACGTTTACGGACGAAACCAGCAGCAGCCGGTGAAGTGGGGCCGCACAGACATGGAACAGGCTGGTTCTTGACGTGTGCGACCCCACAGCTTCGTGCCAACAGCAGTGCTGGACCAGAGCGCGCACCAGTGTGAAAACAGGTGTGGACACAAAACCATTCGTCTCGGTAGCTCCCTCTACATTTTGTACCACCACCGGCATGCTCATCAGAGTGAGGATGCATTCCGGAAACTCCCCGTGTGTGGTCTCCCTGGCGTCCACATCGCGGAACAGAGCAGTCCTCCCAGAAAGCTGGGCGCTTCGTCCCAGCCCCCAGAGTCCTGCTGCGCGGCCGCCTTCGCCTTGCCCACCCCCAGGCCGCGCCTGGCACACGGGCGGCGGGCAGCGGGCGGCGGGCGGCTTAAACTGCGCTGTGCCGGCCCCATTTTCCTGCCGGCCTCGGGCAGAGGAGAAACCAAACCACCAGAGAGAAGACTGACGTCTAACTTTTTCTCTAATGCAACTCGTTTTGGAGCAGAGAAAAGCAAACCCCGGAGGGCGTCTTACCTGGGCAGGCGTGGCCCGCGGCTCCCGCGAGGCGGAGTCACGCTGGCCCTGCGGAGGGAGGCAGAAGGCGGAGAGAAGCTGTAAGTGGGGACACGGTGCGGCGAGCAGGTGGCAGCTGCGGGCAGCACGGGGCACCCACCAGGCCCGGGAACCTCCTGCTTCGGAACATGAACCTCCACATGGTGTCGGCCCGGGACCCGCTCAGGACGCCTCTGCGGCGCCCAGAAGGGAACTGGCAGGCTTTGTGCAACAGGACGCTCGCCAGAGGAAGCCACGGTGTCCCCATCGCTAACCTCAGAGCTCAGCCCCGCGCCGCCGTCCCACCCCCAGGCCCCGTGCTCCCCCACAGCCCGGCCCGTCGGGCGGGACTTCTCCTCGCCATCCCGTGCAAGATGCTCGTCCGTCCCAGCCGCAGGAGCGCGAAGGCTCCATCCACCCACCCTCCGCCTGCGCTCAGACAACAGCCACGCAGCCACAGGGTTCGAGCCCGAGTCTGCACCCCACACGGCCGCCCCGGCCTGGGGTCCTGGTTTGCGACCTGGGGCGGGGCAGGCCCGGCGGGGGCGGGCGGGGGGTGGAGAGGCCCGGCGTGCAGTGGCCGGCTGGACCCCAGGGCCTCTGCCCTCTGCGAGGACCCTGCCTCTGTGTCCTCCCTGTGAGCCCTTAGCACGCGGCCCCGAGGTGTCTGAACAGACCTCGCTCCTCATTTCCCACCCGTCACCCCGAGGCTGGTGAGGGTGAGAAGCAAAGGAGGCCCAGCAGGTGGCGCCGCTGCGCAGGACTGAGGACCGGCTGGACCCCGCGGACTCGCAGCCCGGCTGCTTCCCCTGCACAAGAGGCCTCAGGTCCGCCGCCCACGCTGCCGCGGGGAAGCCCCCGGGACGTTGGAATCGCTTCTTGAAGACGGTGGGTTTTTCCAGACCTTTCTCTGCAGTGTGGGTTCTTTACACGCGGCTTTGGGGGGTGCTTGGCAGGTACACCCCGCCCACTGCACCCCGCCCACTGCACCCCGCCCTGTCCACCTACCCCACCCCACCCACCTACCCCACCCCACCCTGTTCACCTACCCCACCGCACCCACCCACCTACCCCACCCTGTCCACGTACCCCACCCTCCCACCTACCCACCCCACCTAGCCCACTCTGTCCACGTACCCCACCCCACCCTGTTCACCTACCCCACCGCACCCACCCACCTTGTCCACGTACCCCACCCCACCCACCTACCCCACCCCACCCTGTTCACCTACCCCACTCACCTACCCACCCCACCTACCCCACCCTGTCCACGTACCCCACCCTCCCACCTACCCACCCCACCTAGCCCACTCTGTCCACGTACCCCCACCCCACCCACCTACCCCATCCCACCCTGTCCACCTACCCCACAGCACCCACCTACACCACCCCACCCACGCGGGGAGGCTCACAGCCCGCCCCCAGAGAGTCTGTGTCCACAGGCCCCAGAGCCCTGGCCACCAGGAGGGGGCAGCAGAGGACACACCCCAGGACCTTCCGCTGCTGCTGCCGAGGCCAGGCCTCTGTCCCCCGAGGCCTCAGGATGTGGAAGAAAATGCCAATTCCATGCGGGGCCCAGACTGTAAGGGAGGTGCCCCTGTTTGCCATCTTTGTCTCTCCCTCCAAGGTCCTCCTCCCCCTCTCCCCTCTCCCCTCTCCTCCTCTCCCATCTCCTCTCTCCCTCGCCCTCCCTCTCCCCTCTCCTCCCCCTCTTTCTCTCCCTTCCTCTCTCCTCTCCCCTTTCCTCTCCCCTCTCCCCTGTCCCTTTCACCTCCCCCTCTCCTCCTCTCCCCTCTTCTCTCTCCCCCTCTCCCCCTTTCCCCTCTCCCCCTCTTTCCCTTCTCTCTCCTCTCCCCTTTCCTCTTCCCTCTCCCCATGTCCCTCTCACCTCCCCTCTCCTCCCTCTCACCTCCCTTCTCCCCTCCCCGTCCCCCTTTCCCTCTCCTCCCTCTCCCCTCCCCCTCTCCCTCCCCCTCTCCCTCCCCCTCTCTCTCCCCCTCTCCCTCCCTTCTCCCTCTCCCAGGGTGCCTGGACCTGTCAGCGCTGCCTGGATACTTAACCTCCCAGGGACCCGTCGGTGATTTACAGCTTCCACCAAGAAAGCCGCTCCTTCGGCTGCTGGCTGGTCCCGGATTGTGACCTGTGTCTTCTCCAGGGAAAGCAGGCCAGGAGGGGTGACCAGTCTCAGTGGGGGCCAGGCCACGACCAGAATGGGGTGTCCCCGAGGCAGCTCCCCACCCGGCCCCTGTTCCAAGGGTCATGTGTTTGACTTTCCTGAGGAGCTGCTAGATTCTTCTCCGCAGCAACGGAGCCACCCCGCGCCCAGCAGCAGTGAGCGGGGCGTCCATTTCTCCAGCCCCACCCAGAATTCTCAAAGCTACTAGGTGTCTGTGCATGCGTCTCTGGCGCCCCCTGCGGGAGACGAAAGCCATTTTCCTTGGACACGAGTGACCGATGGAAGCATGCCTGGGCTAAGCCACAGCGTCCGGGACGCGCGGGTGGAGTGACGGAGAGGATCAACAGGGGCTCACAGAAGGAAGCGCGCACAGCCCTCGGCCGGCAGAGGCTCACCTGTTCCCGCTCCTCCCGAGACAGTGTTATCGAAAAGAAACACATCGCCCCGCTGCCCCCTGGAAGCGGCCAGGACGGCAGACCCCCTTATCCTCGGGGGACGTTCCAAGAACTCCATGGGTGCCCGAACCCGTGGCTAGGACGGAACCCTGGATACTGTGTTTTTTCCTAAACACACACACATAACTGGACGCTTCCCGTGGGCATGTCCGAATCGCCAGCACCCCTCTCCTCGCTTCGGGGCTGTTAGACTATACTAGAGGCCCGGCGCATGAATTCATGCACAGGTGGGGTCCCTCTGCCTGGCTGGCGATCGGGGCCGATCAGGGCCATCTCGCCCAATCCCGATCCGGCCCGTGGCTGGGGAGAGACCGCGGGAGGGCTCCAGGGCATGTCTGGCCCTGTCTCACCCAGTCCTGATTGGCCGGACCCCAGCAGCAAGCTAACCTACTGGTCAGAGCATCTTCCCCCTGGTGGTCGGTGAACATCATAGTAACCAGTCAGTCGACCACTCGGTCGGACACTTAGCATATTAGGCTTTTACATACATAGATAATAAAAGGCTAAATGCAAATCGACCAAACGGTGGAACTACGGGTCGCTATGATGCACACTGACCCCCGGGGGCAGATGCTCAGCACAGGAGCTTCCCCCTGGTGGTCAGTCGCTCCCACAGGGAGAGCGCCACTCAGCCAGGAGCCGGGCTCACGGCTGGCGAGCACAGCGGCGGTGGTGGGAGCCTCTCGCACCTCCACGGCAGCATTAAGGATGTCCGCCTGCCGGCTTAGGCCCGCTCCCCGTGGGTGGATATCCCCTGAGGGCTCCCGGACTGTGAGAGGTCACAGGCTGGGCTGAGGGGCCCCCCAACCCCCGAGTGCATGAATTTTGTGCAGCGAGTCTCTAGGTAAGTAAAATGAGGGTGACTGAGCCGACGCATGAGCACAGGTGCCGTGACGGGAGGTCCAGCCTCCGAGACACCACGAAGCGACCCAGCAGCGGCTGTGGCGGGCCCGCGGGGTGGAGACAGGGACCCAGCGAGGGCGCGCCCAGGCAGGCAGCGAGAGATTTCTGCAGGCCGCGTGCCAAATGGCACGGAATCCAAAACGTCTGTAGCTCAGGTAACGGAGACCATGGAGGCGAAATCGCAGCTACGGGGCCTGCGGAACCCATTCTAGCCAATTCCGAGTCCCGGTCAGCCGTGGACAGGCCTCCGGCCCCCCCCAGGGCTGAACGACAGGGGTGACGCCGCCGCGCCAGGGCCGCAGCCAGAAATGCAGTCCTGTGACCCGCTCTCCTGAATCAGGGCCTCACGTGGAACAAGGCTCCGGAGAGGAGCAGGGCCTCAGGGAGGATCACGAACCCCAACGCCTCGTCTCCCGTGGCTCCATGGTCGCCTCGGCACCTCAGCACCTCGCTCAGGGGCAATGGGGGCTGAGCACAGTCCCGCTGCCTGCTTCCCCCCCAACGCCCCCCCAACGGCCCCCACCTATCCCCCAATGGTCCCCACCTGCCCCTCACGGCCACCACCTTCCCCCCACGGCCCCCACCTCCCCCCACGGCTCCCACCTCCCCCAATGGCCCCACCTCCCCCCACGGCCCCCACCTCCCCCCATCTCCCCCACCTCCCCCCACGGCCCCACCTCCCCCCACGGCCCCCACCTCCCCCTTACAGCCCCCACCTCCCCCCACGGCCCCACCTCCCCCCACGGCCCCCACCTCCCCCCATCTCCCCCACCTCCCCCCATCTCCCCCACCTCCCCCCACGGCCCCCACCTCCCCCCCCATCCCTCCCCCACCTCCCCCCACGGCCCCCACCTCCCCCCACGGCCCCCACCTCCCCCCCCCATCTCCCCCACCCCCCCCACGGCCCCCACCTCCCCCCATCTCCCCCACCTCCCCCCACGGCCCCCACCTCCCCCCACGGCCCCCACCTCCCCCCATCCCCCCCCCACCCTCCTCCCACGGCCCCCACCTCCCCCCACGGCCCCCACCTCCCCCCCATCTCCCCCACCTCCCCCCCACGGCTCCCACCTCCCCCCATGGCTCCCACCTCCCCCCACGGCCCCCACCTCCCCCCATCTCCCCCACCTCCCCCCACGGCCCCCACCTCCCCCCATTTCCCCCACCTCCCCCTTACGGCCCCCACCTCCCCCCATGGCCCCCATCTCCCCCACCTCCCCCCATGGCCCCCATCTCCCCCACCTCCCCCCTCAGCCTTCCCTTCAGGCATCAGCTCGCGCAGCAGTGCTCACAGAGTGCCCTCAGCACGAGGGGGCTGAACGCCTGGCGCCCCCTCCACTGACTGTCCACGGGAACAGCCCAGTGACCCGCTTCCAGAACCTTCCCCGGCAGGTCTGCGTCCCCTCTCCTGCCACGTCAGGTGTTCCTGCCTCGTTCGTGGACAACTTTAACGACGTGAACCTGCTTGCGGGCTCCGGGGGACGTACTGAGCAGATCCACTGAGCAGCCTCACGGGGTCGCGTCCTTCGGCTTCCCCGGTTCCTCACCAGGAACACGGCCGGGGTGCTGGCAGGTGTGACCCAGCAACCCCTCAACACCGAGCCACACCGTTCCCTGCAAAGCCAGAACCCGGCCCCGCGGAGAGTCGTTCACGACTCAGAGGGAATGGCCTCCTCGGCTGTTTCCAAAGAACTCGAACCCAAGTCCCCCCGCGTCTCTGTGGGCAGCTCCAGGGCCCGAGGGGAGGGGAGGGCCCACGGCCGGACCTGGACCTGGACCCGGACCCCCGAGAAAGCGCTGCTGAGAGCAGCGCGCTCTGCCCCCCGCCAAGCGGGACAGGAGCCGGCCGCTCGGCATCGCGCCGAGTCCCTCTGGACGGCACCGAGTCGGCGCCCCCGGCTGCCGGACCCAGGGCCACACCGGGCTCACAGCCACCTGGACTCCTGGAGGCGGGAGGCGGACCGGGTGTGGGCAGGGCTCCTCCCCAAAACCTATGGGGCTCCTTCGTCGTCTCCGGCTCCGGGGCAGCGAGCCCTCACGCCAACCCCGCCTCACGCCCCATGGCCTCGGCCGCTGCCTCTCCCTTCACGGAAGGACCCCGTCGCGTTGAGTGAAGGCTTCCCTCAGGGCCTCCGCCAGGTCCCGGCTGAAACCGTTTTTTACAAACGGGGCCCCTCGGGGCCTGGGCTGGGGCTAGGAGGCATCCTTGGGGCGGGGGGCACTCACGTCGGCACATGGTGTGTCCGGGAGAGGGTTCACGTTGGCTGTAAAGAAGCCCTGGGCAACTTTGTTTCTTCCTAAAGGAAGGGCATGACAACGGCACCCGGCAGCAGGCACGCTCCCCGGAATAACGAGCCTCGGTTTCCGCGTCCTCTTCCGCCGGCTCCTCCCTGTGGGGGGTTGGGCCGGTTGTCCTGAACCCCAATGATGGCTGACACCTTGCCTGTGTCTGGCATTCAGCAGCAGCTGGCTGACCCATAGTCCTGACTCATTCCACGTCACTGGGGCACACACATTTTGCTGTTTTCTCTGTGTGTGTGTTTTTTTTTTAATATGTTTTTGTTGATTTCAGAGAGGAAGGGAGAGGGAGAGAGAGATGGAAACATCAGTGAGGAGAGAGGATCATGGGTCAGCTGCCTCCTGCACGCCACCCACTGGGGATGGAGCCTGCAACCCAGGCATGCGCCCTTGACTAGGAATTGAACCATGACCTCCTGGTTCATAGGTCAACATTCAACCACTGAGCCACACCAGCCAGGCTCAGTGTGCACACATTTTGCCATAATAAACATATTTAAAGTTTTTCAAAGATATGAATGGTTTTGTGCTTAAAACTTCGAATTGCACCAGGATATTTTATTGGGACACCACACGGAGAGGCACGGGTGTTCTTAGGGAGATTGAGACACCAATTACAATCAGGAGCCATTTTACAACGTGGCTGTGTTCGCCAGCAAGGAACAAAGGGAACATGTTTCTAAAAGTGAATCTCAAAGTCAGACAAGCTCTTTCCCTCTGAGGCGGAGGAGACAAGCGTCTTCCTTTCCAATTGCTCATTAGTATTCGCAGGCGCTAAAGGGAGAGATCTCGGCATCCGTGCTAATGCTACTTCCCCTCAAACCCATTAACGCCGGGGTGTGGCCGCCGGCATGCGGGACGGCGCTCTGTGGGAGGCAGGGAGAGGGCGAGCTCGAGGGAGCTGCTTCCTGTCCACGGTCTATGGAAGCAATAGTGACCAGGCATCACTGTGATGCGGATGGAGCAGGAATTAAAACTGTTCTGCAGCCCTCGCTGCTGTGGCTCAGCGGATAGAGCGTCGGCCTGCAGACGGAAGGGTCCCGGGTTCGATTCAGGTCAAGGGCACATGCCCAGGTTTGGGGCTCGATCTCCAGTGGGGGGCGTGCAGGAGGCAGCCAACCAGTGATTCTGTCTCATCATGGATGTTTCTATCTCTCTCTCCCTCTCCCTCTCCCTTCCTCTCTGAAATCAATAAAAAAATATTTTTAAAAAATTGTTCTGCACCCACCAGCCCGCAGTCTACAAAATGTTTCATCTCTTTCGCGTCCCCCTGACTGACGTGGGGCCAGGGAGGCGGGGGGACAGGGATTGTGGGGTTACCAGGTTGAGGGGCTGAGCCAGGGAAGGCTGCTCACCAGTGACTTCGTTGGCTGGGATGTGGGAAGAGATGAACATGTGTTTTGTCAAAGTGCCGAACTGTGGGGCCATGTCACTGCTTCTAGGCGGCTTTCTAGATGCCGACACGCAGCCACACGCTCACGATGCAGACACGCCTGAACCCTAAATCCACACGACCACACCCTCCCGCGGTGGTGTCGTCCCGCCCAGACCTGGGACCTGCGGGTACCACTCGGCCTGGGAAGATGTCGGAGCACGAAAGGAGACAGACATCTCGCGGAGAGCAGGCCTGGCTGCAGGTCCCACCCCGTCTCTTCTCCCCAGGACACGGGCCAGTCGGCGAAGGGGACGGGCGCTCCGGGAAGGCCGTGCGGGCCTGCCGAGTGTCCACGCCAACAGGGATGGAGAGGAGCAGGCCGTAAAGGGAGGTCGAAGGACAACTGGCGGAATACGGCAGGAACGGCCGTGGAAGGTCTAGTCCGGTGAATGGTCAGGACCATGGACAGGACCCGGTGTTGGCCTATTTCTCTTCATTTTCATCGACAATAAAAGCAGGGAATTCAAACCAAAGTGTAGATCCTACCAGGGAGTAGCTATGGGACTCATTTCCACGGGCACCCCGCCCCAGAGAGAGCTTTCGGGGTTTTGAAAACGATGCCGGGGAGGCTGCGGCCTCCTCTGAGGACGGCGAAAGGTGCTCAGTGACTATGATGATGGCTACTTGCTTCTGTGGGTTCTCAGCACGTAGCTCTGTCCCCCTTTTCACAAGGTTAATCCAGGCAACGGAACAAAACCTCCTCTTCTAGTTCCCCTGAACCCCAGCTTCCTTCCTTCTAGACCTCTTCATACACCGGTTAATGTTCACATCTGTAACACGGCCCACACTTCTCCCACCTCTGGCCACGCCACCCCTCCCACACCACCCTCATGCCCGGCCAACTCCTCTCCATCCTGCAGAGCCCCTCCTCTGATGCCCGTTTCTCCTCGAAGAGTTCCCTGATTTCCTTTCTCCGTCTCAACCCAAGACCCAGCTAAACGCCTCCGCGTTGAGGCCCACGTTCTGTGGTTTGACCTTGGTTTCCCATCTCTTTTTTATTTTTTATTGATTTTTTACAGAGAGAAAGGGAGAGGGATAGAGAGCTAGAAACATCGATGAGAGAGATACATTGACCAGCTGCCTCCTGCACACCCCCCACCGGGGATGTGCCCGCAACCAATGTACATGCCCTTGACCGGAATCGAACCTGGGACCTTTCAGTCCGCAGACTGACACTCTATCCACTGAGCCAAACTGGTTTCGGCTGACCTTGGTTTCCATTATGTGTGGATTCCTCGCTGTGTCGACGGCATTGAAAGAGAAGCCTTGAGCAAGCCAAGGGCTTTGCCTTGGGCTGTTCAACAAGAGCGAGCAGGTCAGACACATTCACATTCCCGCCAGCCCACGCTTCACCCGGACGCCTGGCCTGTCCCCAACACGTGACTGTGTCTCTCTGCCGGGAACATGGAGGGTTTGTCTCAGGGACTCCAAGACGGGCTGGTACTGGCCTTGGACACTGTGTGCATCCCAGGAAACCTCGTCTCTCGGAAGGTAATTGTGCCTGAGAAGTATTTCCAACTACATGTGTCATAAGAGACTAAACTGCCTCCTTAACGAAAAATAATTAGCCCACTAATGACAGCCTCAAATTATTTTCACTCTAATGAACCAATTACCAAGTTAAACGTGCACTGTTAATTGCTAGTTGAGGAACACCGTTTTAAATCACTTCTCTTTGCCTAAAATCTTCCGCAAGTAAAATTCAGGGCCTCTACCGCGACTCTTCGGATGCAGCACAACACAGCGCTTTATCAGGAGGGGCTGAAGGCTGCAGGCGACCGAGGCGTGAGCACTGGCACGGGGAGGGGGGCCACTCTTGTCCCCACAGGCCGGCTGGGCTGGGACGTGCACCGATTGGGATGAAAGAGTGTGGACGAGGCACATCTGAAGTGTGATTTCAGAGTGCTCCGCCACGGATGCACCCCAGCGTGCGGTGGCCGCCCCAAGACCCGCCCCCTGAGCATGGGAACCGAGTGATGGGCCGAGGGGGGTCTCCGCTCTGCAGATGCAGTTGAGAGGTACAGGCATCGCCCGCAAACGCACACTAGCGCCAAGTGCTCTCGGGGGTTGGCGATGAGCCTGTGCCTGGGTCTGCTTGTGAGCAGACCACCTCCACCGAGCCTCACAGATCGCCCCAGCTGGGTGCCCAGGAACGTCGCCTCCACCTCGTTTCATTCCTGCAAACCGAGAGGGTGTCACCCCCCTCCCCCCGCAGTGAGGGGCAGGGGTGCGGGGGCTCCGAGGTGCCCGGCCTCCCCGTGGGATGCAGCCGTCCGTGTGGGCTGCGTGTTGAGGAGGAACGTGACGGCTGTGTAACCGTGCTCTCAGCCCCCCAGCGGGACGACGCAGCCCACATAGACGCGGAGACGCAGAGCACTTAACAAGCGTGACACACGCGTCCAGACGATGAATCTGACTCATCGCTTAAAAGAGGAGCTGCCAGCCACGGAAAGCTCTGGAGAGACGACGCAGACCATTAAGGGGGAGAAGCCGATCTGAGCGTCTCCACGCGGTGCGACTCCAACCGCGTGACGGTCGGGAAAAGACAAAAAAGCAACAATCAAACCTGAAACTCGGGCTCCTGAGCTGCTGTGACTCAGCTCCAACACCGCTTCCTGTCCCTCCACCGGGACGGCTGAGGGCGCCGCAGGAGGGAGCCTGGACGGTCACGGGTACAAGCAAGCGGACGAGGGCCGGGCGTTGGTTCCGCTCAGGCTGCAGGAATCCGGGCACCAGCGCGCCTGGGAAACGGGTCGGCGGAAAGGCTCTCCTTTGAAACGACTCGCTGGCTCTCTGCTGCGCCTCGCTGAGCGCCTTGGCCGCCTCAGTTTCCCCTCCCGAGAAACAGGGGAGTAGCAGCCCCTCCCAGCGCGGCGTCAGGAAGGACTCTGCAGGGGGCCTGGTCCAGGGGGCCCCCTGGGCTGTTCTCCCCTCGTGCTGATGTCAGGAGGCGCCGCCCGCCACTGTCCGTGCTGCCGTGGACACACCAGCGTCTCCCCATCGACCCCGAGAAGGCCTTTCAGGACAGGAAACGCCCAGGACCACAGGAAGGGGAGTGGACCATGCGGTGCTGAGACTGACTTTCCGGACCCGTCACTGCCGCCGGCAAAGGGGCCTTTCCGAATGAGCACCGCCGGCACGCCGCCCGGAGCCGCACACACAGCCCCAGGCTTCCCACGGTGTCCTGCGACATCAGCGACGCGTCTACAAGTCCCCGTGTGCCCGAAAGACAGGGGCTGGAGCTCCATTCCGACGGTGAGAGATGAGGGTCTGGGGCAGCGTCCACGCCTCGGAAATGGCCCAGCCCCGGACACGCGTCCTCCTCCGGCCCTGCTCGTCCCCATCCCCGAAACCGCACCGTCCCCGTCCCCCCCCACCCCCGGCTAATGAACCCTCCCGTGTGGGGTGAGCACATTGGAGCACAGCTGCCCACACAAACCCCTGCCTGCCGATCGGCAGCCCCCGAAACAAACAGTCCACACGCCCGCCCTGGCCCGCCATCCAGCTGCCTCCTGGGCCACCTGCTAAACAGCCGTTAACCTGCGCCCAAGAACCAAAGTCCCCGCGAAGGCCCAGCAAGTGGCACTAAGGGGACGGCCGTGCCGGGCTCCTCTGAGACCCGGGCCCCGGGCCTGTCCATCCGCAGGGGCCTCCTCATCCACCTGCTCGGGCAGGTGTGGAGTGAAGCTCCATCTCTCCGGAAAGCCACTGGCTCGGATGTTTGCCCTCGCACCCCGTGGAGCCCCCGCCTCGGAATGCAGGGCGTGGCCGGGCCAGGGGGTCGTGTGGGCAGGCTCTGCTGCCAACAGGCAGCGGCCACAGCCCGGGGCCGGCTCCATCGGGCTCTGGCTCAGCCACCAACGCCGAAGGGCAGCCGGCGAGGACGAGGAGCCTGTGCTCGGCTTTATTTAGCCGACACGGGTGTCACGTGACCGCAAATCCGGTGGCACGGAGCTCAAAATGGGAACTGCTGTGTGTGCATTTAGACTAAGCGAAGGGTGGACTGTCTGCAGACCCGGCCGCTCCGCGCCCGCCCTCCGGCCGACGCTGCCCCACAGCTGGTCTGTAAGCCAACGGACTCACAGCTTCCGGTCCCCTGTGGGGCACGGCTGAGCCACGGGGTCACTGCGTCTCCCGACCTGCCTGTCCCCGCCCCGTGGTGCCCGCTGCCTCGAAGGAATTCTGTACCAGCGACAGAAAAGTGATCCCTTTCCTGCAGCCTCGACGCAGCTTTGGGCTCGGCGTTCTCACGTCCACGCTCCCGCGGACCACGCTGGGCACCACGGCTCCCGGTGACCCCAGTGAGGCCACATGCCCCGTTGTTCCCACGGCTCCGGCTCTCTCTGCCTCCACTTCTCCCCCCAGGACGCCACCCTCCCGCAGCGCCAGCTCTGTCTCCACTTGCGGCCCCTCCCTCCCTTCTGCAGGCGGCCCGGGCGCTGCCACGTGGAGCAGCCCCTGACTCTGAGCCCTCCCGCTGCACGGGCTGTGCCCGCCGGGCACTCATGCCTCTCCGCTGCTCCTACATCCCCAGGCAGGCGAGCGGCTCCTGCTCAGACTCCCAGCAGTGAGAGATGTGCCTCACCTGTGTCCCCCAAGTCCTCACACCTGTGTCCCCCGAGTCCTCACACCTGTGTCCCCCGAGTCCTCACACCTGAGCCCCCTGAGTCCTCACACCTGAGCCCCCCGAGTCCTCACACCTGTGCCCCTCGAGTCCTCACACCTGAGCCCCCCGAGTCCTCACCTGAGCCCCCTGAGTCCTCACCTGAGCCTCCTGAGTCCTCACACATGAGCCCCCTGAGTCCTCACACCTGGGTCCCCCCGAGTCCTCACACCTGGGTCCCCCCGAGTCCTCACACCTGAGCCCCCCCGAGTCCTCACACCTGTGCCCCCCGAGTCCTCACATCTGAGCCCCCCCGAGTCCTCACACCTGTGTCCCCCTGAGTCCTCACACCTGTGTCCCCCCGAGTCCTCACACCTGTATCCCGAGTCCTCACACCTGTGTCCCCCCGAGTCCTCACACCTGAGCCCCCCGAGTCCTCACACCTGAGCCCCCTGAGTCCTCACACCTGAGCCCCCCGAGTCCTCACACCTGAGCCCCCCAAGTCCTCACACCTGTGTCCCTAAGTCCTCACACCTGAGCCCCCCGAGTCCTCACACCTAAGCCCCCCGAGTCCTCACACCTGTGTCCCCCCGAGTCCTCACACCTGAGCCCCCTGAGTCCTCACACCTGTGTCCCCCCGAGTCCTCACACCTGTACTATTAAAACACAGGCCACTCCTCTTTAAAAAGCCCGCAAAGCCCTGGCCGGTGTGGCTCAGTGGATAGAGCATCGGCCTGCGGGCTGAAGGGTCCCGGGTTCGATTCCGGTCAAGGGCACATGCCCGGGTTGCCGGCTCAATCCCCAGTAGGGGGCGTGCAGGAGGTGGCCAATCAATGATTCCCTCTCATCATTGATGTTTCTCTCTCTCTCTCCCTCTCCCTTCCTCTGTGAAATCAACGAAAATATATTTTAAAAAAATAAATAAAAAGGCCGCGCACACCCAGGTAATGACTCAGGGCTGTCACCTTCAACACCCCTCCCCCAAGGAGCCCTGTAATAAAATGCGTGTAGTTACTTCTTCCACAGCGGCGTCTGCGTCTGCGTCTGCGTCCGTGGTGGGCGCGGAGTCCAGGGCCATGTCCTCCTCGGGGGTCTGGGGAGAGACACACAGGACGGCCGTCAGCAGGCGGTGTGATTACGAGCAGCGTTGGGCCGGTGCCGATCCAGAGGGCTCACCAGACCCCGTCAGCATGGGAGAACGTGGGCCGCCCACGCTCTTCCCCCCCACCCCCCTCCCCCAGCTCACTGCACCTGCGCATGCTTCCTGCCAAGACGCGCCCTCCCCGGGACAGGCCGCAGGTGAGGCAGCGATGGGTTAAAGCAGTGGTTCCTCAACCTTCCTAACGCCGCGACCCTTTAATACAGCTCCTCACGTTGTGGTGACCCCCAACCATGAAATTATTGTCGTTGCTACTTCATAACTGTAATTTTGCTACTGTTATGAATCGTCATGTAAATATCTGATATGCAGGATGTCTTAGGCGACCCCTGTGAAAGGGTCGTTCGACCCTTAAAGGGGTCGCGACCCACAGGTTGAGAACCGCTGGGTTAAAGCCACGAGTGCTCGTGACCAGATTGGCCAATCGTGTGCAGCATCCACCACACGCGGGAGCAGCCGGGCGACTGACGCACCTCCCGGCAGGCGGGGCGGCGTGGAGGCACCCGGGCAACAGGGCAGGGCGTGGCAGGGCCCCCTTTGCGGGGTGGGCCCCCCACCCGGCTCTGCTCCGAGGAGGAACTGAGTCTGGCAGAGGATCTGCAGGGGCGGTCTCTGCTCGCTGCTCAGGGACCTCAGGCCGATCGCTGGGCCCGAGCCTCAGTTTCCCCATTATGCAGTCAGGGCTGCAGCAGCGCCCACGGCCTGGGGACGGGGCGGGATGCAATGACGTCACGCAGACACAGCGTCTGCCTGGGGGCTCTGTGCTGAGGCCCTCACCCAGGGAGCCCTCGCGTTCCCCCGTACCGCCCCCCCCGCCCCCGTACCCCGCGCTCCAAGGTGTTGCTGCACATCAGCCTCCAGCACTCAACGCCCGCCCTCTGGGGGGCCAGGCAGCGCCGCCATCAGCTCGGCTTCGGACGCTTTCGGGGGCGTGACAGGTGCTTAAAGGGGGTGTGTTCCCTGCAGGCCCATACTCAGTCCATCTTTACAAACATGGCCTGGCCGGTGTGCTCAGTGGACAGGGCGTCGGCCTATGGACGAAGGGTCCGGGTTCTGTTCCGGCCCAGGGCACGCACCCGGACTGCAGGCTCCATCGCTGGCCCTGGTTGGGGCACGTGTGGGAGGCAACCCATCTTTGTGTCTTTCTCACGTCGATGTTTCACTCTGTCCCCCACCCGTTCACTCTCTAAAATAACCCATGGGAAAAGTATCCTTGGGTGAGGATTAGCAACAAATAAGGAAATAAAATAAAAACATTAAAACCACCAGCTGCTCTCGAGCTCCCGTCAGCGGCAATAACGCCAGCCCCGAGGCCGGGGAGGTTCCCAGAACCTCCCCTCACTCCTGCCTCCGTCCCGAGGCCAAGCCTCCCTGCTTAGGGCCTCCCTCCCGGGCCGGCGGCTCCAGGGCCGACGCGGGGCCTGCACCCCAACACACACAGTGCAGAGGGCAGAGGACACAGGAAGTATCCGACCCCTAACTCAGAGCTTTCCATCCCCTTCAGCAACGGGCGGAGCGGCCCCTGTGGGTGTCGGGCTCCATCTGAGGCCCCGCCGTCGCCTTCGCCACGCACAGTCAGTCCCCCCAGTGAAAGCCGAGCCGCCTCCCTCCGACGGGGAGCCTCCCCCTCAGCCTGTCGTGCCGTCACCCGGAAGCAGGCTCAGCACGGGCCACGCTCCCCGTCTCTGCTGAAACCTCCGTGTGTGCCCAGCTATTCGGGGGCCTGGCCCCCAAAACAATAGTAAATACAAACTAGTAGCTTCTCCTCTAAAACAGAATCTCTCATTCAGCTTGAAGTTATGTTGCGTGACTATCTTAATATAAGGAGCACGTACTCGTGCATGTATAAAACATTTAAAATAGTAAGAATTAAATGTATAGGCATGTTGGTGGGTATAGGAAATAAGGCAAACATTAGAGCTTGGATTTTGTGGAGATTTAGCCAGTGACTGAAACTAGCCGTTCTCCAATGCAGGTGCGTGGCTGTCGGCAGCACCGGCCGCCGGGTGGTCCGGTCGGTCGGCGTCAGTAACTTCGGGGACTTCTCCTCCAGGAAGCGGGTCTGCGGCCGTCTGTGGTGCACCCCGAACACCTCCAGGCCCTGGGCAGGCGCCTCCGCCCCCAAGCCAGCGCTGGCCCGAGGCAGCTGATCTGGCCGTCCCACCCCCACCCCGCCTCCTCGGCCCCCCTCGGCCCTCCGTGTGGACCAGGCACCTGGGAGTGGCACAGCCTCAGCCCTGCTCCTTAGGGAACAGCCCGTCCGCTGCTCTGCCTCCCCCTTCCCTGCAGCAAGCGGAGTTTCCTCCTTCGGGGCCACTTGTTGAAGGAAAAACCCAGGATGCGGGTAACCGGGCAACGCGAGGGCTGAGCGGCAGGCTGAGCGGCGCCGAGCAACGCTGTCTCCATTCATTCGTCCATAAACACGTCTGCACCACACTCCTGCTGAGAGCGGGTGTGTACACATGTACACGGTGTTCACGTGTGCGTCTGTGTCTGCACACGCATATTTATAACACAGTGCGCACCTCCATGCACGTTAAGTACCCGGGTCCCTGCCACAGACGGTCCCTCACTGAGCCTGAGCCCGCGGTAGTACACACACCCCGTGTGCTGCGGGCAGGGCTCCCCCAGACCCTGAGGAAGTGCACCCTCTCCCCCGTACGCACCTCGCTCTCCATGGGCCCCACCTCGATCTTCTTCCATAGCTCCAGCAGCTGTGCGATCGGCATGTTGACAAACTTTCCCTCTGGCCGCGCGCTGATGGGAGGGAGGAGACAGGGGCAGGCGGCGCCGAGGGGCCCAGGACGTCAGAGCTGACGGCAGAGGTGGGCCCGCAGGCCGGGGGCCTGGGTGGGCAGGGAGCCCGGGGTCCTCAATATGGCTGAGAGCGGGTGCGTCCCCTCCCGCCACCCCAGGCTCCTGGCCGCGGCCGCTGCTGCTCCGGCTCCCCGGCTCCCTGCTCCTCCCGGAATGCAGGAGGAGAAGGAGCCGCAGCTGGAGACCCTGCTGCGACCTGGTGAGTGCACGCGGGACTGGCAGCATCCGGTCGGGTCCCCCTCCCCCCCCCCCCCCCCACACCCTCCAGACATCGCCACCCCCCACTATTTTACCTTACTTGGCTCTAAAGGAGGGGTGAGAGTTGGGTCTGAGGATGCTGCTGCCATAGAAACTGCCTAGCAACCAAGGGCTGGGGGAGGGGCGGGAGGAGGGAGGGGCCCTGCTGCAGGCTCTGCCCTTCTCCCTCCCAGAGTGCACACACACATATGCACACACTCTCTCTCTCTCACACACACACACAAACACACATGCTTACACACAACACATGCACAAACACACACACATGCACATCCACTCACACACACATACGCACATTCACACTCATACACACACGTGTGCATAGACATTCACAAACACACACCCTCCCTTCCTTTGCCAAGGGCTCCCCTAAGCCAACAAGACCCCCTTGAGCCCGGTCAGGAGGGGCCAGGCAGGAAGGCAAGCGGCCAGGTGCCCTGGAGCGGGCTCCCTGTGTCCCCTGAATCGCAGCTGAGGGGCGGCAGAAGCGGCCTCTGCCTGCCCGCAACCCAAGCCTCAGTCCAGCGCCGGGGGGAGAGGGCTGAGGCCGTGGGGGGAGAGGCCTGAGGCCGTGGGGGGAGAGGCGTGGGAGCCGGCGGGGGGCTGGTCCCCAGGAGCCAGCTGCCTGGGCGGAGCTCGGGCCCCGGTCCGGTCCGGCCGCAGAGCCGTCCTCGGGAGAGAGCGCGGACGGGCAGTGCGGTCGAACCTGCCCGCTCACGCTCTGCGGAGGCAGGACCAGGGTTTGGGGGAGGATCTTCACTCAAACAACAGAACCCCACGATTCCCAGGTTCCGGAAGAGCGCCACGTGGGCCGCCGGCTTCCTCACTCACTTCCCCACGTACGTGGCTCACACCCATTTCACAGATGAGAACACCCAGGCGCCCGGCGGGAACCGCCCAGCCACGCGCCCAGGCGGCAGGCGGGCAGGAAGTCCGGGGTGGCCGCCTCTCTCGGGATGCCCTCTGGGGTCTGACGGGGGTGGGGACACTCGGAGCACAGTTTTCTGGGGAAACTCCCTTTTCTTCTCTTCTCTTTCGTCTCTTTTGTCTTCTTCCTCACCCATATCGGCCTCAGAGTAGAAGGCGCGTGGAGACGCTCTCGCTCCCCAGAGAGCTGCTCTGACCCTCCGTCCCTCCTGGGGGAGCAGTGCTCACGGCTAATGCAGCCTCCCGTTCCTCCGGGCGGCTTCACTTACGGAGCAAATGCCCTTCCCTTTGAGAAAAACATCTCAGAAAATGGCTTCCTGCTTCCAACCATTATCAATCCCTTTGTCTTTTTCATCTTTATAAAATCACTGAGAAATCTGCCCTGACTGGTTTGGCTCAGTGGATAGAGCGTCGGCCTGCGGACTGGAGGGTCCCGGGTTCAATTCCGGTCAAGGGCATGTACCTTGGTTTGCAGGCACATCCCCAGTAGGGGCTGTGCAGGAGGCAGCTGATCGATGTTTCTCTCTCATCGATGTTTCTAACTCTCTATCCCTCTATCCCTCTCCCTTCCTCTCTGTAAAAAAATCAATAAAACATGTCTTTTAAAAATCACTGAGAAACCTAGTTTATTAGCAAAAAACAAAAACAAAACAAACAAAAAACAACGCACTAAATTTTTAAAAATAGCCAAAATCCCAGATACTTTGTATTTAGAGCAAAAGCAAACAAAAATGAGAGTCCGACCCCACAGGAGAGTGCCCTTTGTGCTGATTTGAGAGCGTCCCTGTGTGTGTGTGTGTGGGGGGGGGGGGGTCGGACGTGAGCAGAGGGGGCCGTGGCCATCACAGAAGGTCGCAGGTGAGAGCCCCAGCACCCCGTGAGGGGCACGCCGGAAAGCGGGGCCTCGCCCGGGCGACCTTTCCCCCTAGCATAGCACGGTCATGCGATTTGGGTAGAAACACCCATGATTCTCATGTACCGGCTGCCTCCTGCACACCCCCCACTGGGGATGGAGCCCGCAACGCGGGCATGTGCCCTGACCGGGAATTGAACCGTGACCTCCTGGGTCCTAGGTCGACGCTCAACCCCTGAGCCACGCCCGCCGGGCTGTAGTTGTAATTTCTTAAGATGAGGTCCCTCTGGAGAAGGGTGGTCCCCATTCAACACAACAGGCGTCCTGCTAAGGGGGGCCCGGCCCCCCACCCCGTGCCCTCAGCCCCCACCGCCAGAGGGTCGCCCTGCATTTCCTGGTTCCGCACCCAGTTCCTGGTGCTTTGCTACAGCAGCTGAGGACGGGGAGGGGGGACGGGACCAGAACAGAGGGCCTCGGCGGCCGGGCTCCACGTGGAGAGGCTCCGTGGAGACCCCGTCTGCAGGTGCCAGGGCTCCGGCCACACCGTGTTTGCCGGCGACGGTGACGCTTCAGGCAGCACACAGCGGTGCCCAGGAACCCTCGGCAGCCCGGCCCGGAGAGACACCGAGGTAACTGGACCGCAGCCACCCGTCCTGGGGTCCGCCGGAGCCCCACCTCCACGCAACGGCGTCGTGACCGGCAGCGCCGCCCTGCAGCTGCTTCCCGAGGACGCTATTCAGCGAAGAGGCAGGGAGCAGGGACGCCTCTGTTGGGGAGAGGAGGTCCCAGCGAGGGGGCTTGTGAAGGAGGAGCTGCGTCCTCGCCACTCGCCGCTGGGAGGTCAGCGTGACCCCGCCCGGTGCCCGGGCCTCCTCCCGCCAGCCAGGCCCCCCGCGGGCTGGAAGGGTCTCCCTGTGGGGGAGAAACAGCCGAGCAAATGCCCATCGGTTCTAGATGCCTGAACCTCAGGCTGGAGACAGAACACATGCACACGCACACACACATGCACACATGCACACACGCACACACACATGCATGCACCCTTCAGAAGGAGTGAGAATGGTGAAATCTCTCCTGCTTCCTTGTCCAGCGCCCACCTGGCTTGCCGTAGAATGCTCCCCAGAGCTCAGCACAGTCGGGCGGAAAACTCCTGGGGCACCGGCCTTGTGGCCTCACGACCCGCCGAGAGGCCGGGCCGGCGCGGTGCCCTTTCCTGACGCGGCTCCTGGGCAGCAGCTGTCACCCGGCAACTGCCGGGCTTATTTCCCTCAGCCTCAACCAGACCCGTTTGTCCCAGCTTCCCCTCAGCTTCCTAAGGCTAACCACAGCCTGTCCCTAACACCACGCACACACCAGCATTTAGGGGGCCAGGCTTGCGTGTCCCACCTGCTGGGCCTCGTCCAAAAGGCGTCAGCATCCTGTGGAATTCACGTGGGTAACCATGGCCTTCAAGAAAGAGGTTGAGCCCGGCTGGCGTGGCTCAGTGGTTGAGCGTCGACCTATGAACCAGGAGGTCACGGTTCGATTCCCGGTCAGGGCACAGGCCCGGGTTGTGGGCCCGATCCCCAGTGTGGGGCGCGGGCAGGAGGCAGCCGATCCATGGTTCTCTCTCATCACTGATGTTTCTGTCTCTCTCCCTTACTCTCTGAAATCAATAAAAATACATGTTTTTTAAAATGTGGAAAGATACCCCATGGATAATAAACGAACAACCGACAGGACTGGCCCCACAGCAGCGACGTCATCGCGTGTGCCTGGTGGGTCTCGGAAGGGGCGTTGATGCTCCTCTTGTGGGACAGGTGACAGGTGAGTGGAGGCCCAGGTGCAGGCGTCAGTTAACACCCGACCAGCACGGCCGAGCCGGAGCTGCTTCGTCCGCCTGGGCCGGCAGGACATTTGTAGGACAGTGGCCACTGACCTGACCCCCCGGGGCCCCGACCTGACCCCCTGGAGCCCCGACCTGACCCCCCCAGAACCCCGACCTGACCCCCCCCGGGGCCCCGACCTGAGCCCCGGAGCCCCAACCTGACCCCCCCAGAACCCCGACCTGACCCCCCCAGAATCCCGACCTGACCCCCTGGAGCCCCGACCTGACCCCCCCAGAACCCCGACCTGACGCCCCCCCGGGACCCCGACCTGAGCCCTGGAGCCCCGACCTGACCCCCCCAGAACCCCGACCTGACCCCTGGAGAACCCCGACCTGACCCCCCTGGAGCCCCGACCTGACCCCCCCAGAACCCTGACCTGACGCCCCCCGGGGCCCCGACCTGAGCCCTGGAGCCCCGACCTGACCCCCCCCAGAACCCCGACCTGACCCCCCCAGAACCCCGACCTGACCCCCCCGGGCCCCCGACCTGACCCCCCCAGAGCCCCGACCTGACCCCCCCGGGGCCCCGACCTGACCCCCCCAGAGCCCCGACCTGACCCCCCCGGAACCCCGACCTGACCCCCCCCAGAACCCCGACCTGACCCCCCCGGGGCCCCGACCTGACCCCCCCCAGAGCCCCGACCTGACCCCCCCAGAGCCCCGACCTGACCCCCCCCCGGGGCCCCTGACCTGACCCCCCCGGAGCCCCGACCTGACCCCCCCCCCCCCCCGGAGCCCCGACCTGACCCCCCCCCCCGAACCCCGACCTGACCCCCCCGGAGCCCTGACCTGACCCCCCGGAGCCCCTGACCTGACCCCCCCAGAACCCCGACCTGACTCCCCAGAACCCCGACCTGACCTCCCCCGGGGCGCCGACCTGACCCCCCCAGAGCCCCGACCTGACCCCCCCCCCCCGAGGCTCCGACCTGACCCCCCGGAGCTCCGACCTGAGCCCCCAGAGCCCCGACCTGACCCGCCCCCGGGGCCCCGACCTGACCCCCCAGAGCCCAGACCTGATTCCCCGGAGCCCCGACCTGACCCCCCCCGGAGCTCCGACCTGACCCCCCAGAGCCCCGACCTGAGCCCCCGGAGCCCCGACCTGACCCCCCACCCCCGGAGCCCCGGCCAGGACGAGCGAGAACAGGGACACTTCTGGGTGGAGCTCCCTCCCGGGAAACACGCGTGTGGGTGGTGTGAAAGGGGCCCTCAGCCTCCGATCTGCTCTCCATCCGCTTTTGCTGTCGCTTTTCTTTGAAAACAGCCTTTGTCTCGTGTCTGAATGCCTCCCTTCCCACAGCTGCGCCCGCGGCCCAGCGCCCGCTCGCCTCCTCCTCCCGCAGAAACAGGCGCTTTCTGATGGCGCGGACGGCGCTCCTCGGCCTGGCCACCCGGCAGCTCCTGCTGTCCCTGACTCGCTCTTCAGAAGTGGCTCAATGACCTTGGGAGCCGGAGAAAACAGGGCTTCTCCGGGCCTCCAGAGCCTGCCAGGACCGCGGTGACCACACGGGACCAGCCCCCCGTCCGGGACACCTGCCCTCGGGGAGGCTTGGGTCTGGCTGGTGCCCCCACGGGAGTCAGGTGACTCACGGGAAGACAGGACTTGGGGTGCCCTGACCTCCTCTCTGTACAAGCTTCCCCTCCCGGGGCCCACACAAAGGCATAGCCCTGGCTGTGCAGTGCCCGAGCAGGGACCACTCTCCCCCGAAGCAAGGGGGCCTCCCTCCCCACGCACGGGGACGGCGGCAGGCAGGGCGGGCGGGCAGGCGAGGGGGAGCTGTCCACTGACCTCGGCCCCTCCCCGGGAGGCCAGGCCTGGGCTCTGCTAAGACCGCCCTCCATGAATGGTCACACCGCCTCTCGGTCACCCTGTCCCTGTTCTGACCTATTCGCGTCCTCGGGGGTGAGCACAGCTGGTGGGCGAAGCTACTCCCGCGGGAGCCGGGCGGGCCTGCCCCATCACTCCCTGGGGCTGGTATATAGCAGCCTAGCCGGTCACCCAGGTCTGCCGAAGCCCTTGTCCCCGCGCCCAGGTGCCCACACGGCCTGGACATAACAACCTGAGCAGCAGGGACTGAGTCCCGGCCCGATACGCTGCAGCTGGAGGACCAACAGGAACCGAATACAAGGGGCCGTGCGCTCGGGTGTGTCGGGTGGGACTTGGCCATGAACTCGGGGCCGGGGAGGGGCCGGGGTGGGCTTGGCTGTGAAGAGGAGCCACAGTGGAATGAGCGGGGAATGTAGGAGGACGTGCAGTCGCCTCTCACCACGCGCCCAGAAAAGCCTCCCGCGTGCAGCCCCCGGCCCTCTCACCTCCGTGTAAGCTGCGCTGCGCTGTGGGGCGGCCCCCCCAGATGGACGCCCGCGCGGAGCCTCCCAGCTGCGCTGGCAGAATCCTGGGCGTGGGCTGCTCGGACGGGCATGAGGACGGCGGGGCCTGGAGCAAGCCGCGGCAGCAGAGCATGCTTCATGCGAGCTTCACCCACAGGAGGTGGGAGCGCCCGTGGGTGCTTTAACGTGGCCGGGAAGGTCTTTGCAGTTCAAGCACGCTCTCCGCCCGGGCCCGTGCTCTCGAGCGCGGATGTGGCAGCACCGAAGGCTGACTTGCGGACGGAAATTCAGGAACGTCCCATGTCCTGCTGGGAACACGGAGACATGTAGACACGTGTGTTCTACAAAACTTCACTTCAGTTGTCCTGTGACGACAGCCGAAACCCACTGGTAGTTTACAACTAAAGGGAATTACCAAGAATTTAACACTAAACAAACAAGGAATAAAAACAGCAGCAACAGTTCCTGCTCTAAAGAGGCAGCAGCTACGCCAAAGGCCCGCCGCGGAGGGCAGAGGTCGGGACGGGTGCGCACGCGCGTCAGTAAGCGTGTGAAAGCAGCTCCATTAGTCACCGCAGAAGATGCCCATGGTCTGACCATAGTATTTAATTACTTGTGGGGAGATCGGCAATTTGGGGAAAAATAAAGATCTCACATCCCAAATACACAAAATCAGGGATAATTAAAATCTTTATTGTAAAGTACGAAATCACAACAAAAACATAGGTGCCTGCTGATCGGACTTGTTTGGGGAACCACTTTGTAAACATAAAAACTGGGATAAGTCCCAACGGCACAGACGAGCAGCTGTGTCTGTGTAAATGTTAGACGGCACGTCACACTCGGCCGCGGACAGTCAAGCGCTGCGACCACTGTTCTCAGCCCACGTCCCGCTGAGGGCTGACGAGTGGACAGGCGGGCTTCGTGACGGTGAACGGGTCTGCGAGCCCCCCTTTCGCTTTTGCTGAGAAACGACCCGCCTTCCCCTCTTCGGGGCGGGTGGGGGGGGGGGCTCCTAGCCATGAAGGCGGGGCTCCAGCGTGGATTTCCTCTGAGTGGGTGACACTTGTGCTGTTTCCCGCTCCGTGCAACGAGCCATCTGTCCAACACGATGTCAAGGACGGAGACGCCTGTGACGGGGAGATCACAGGCACATTGGGGTTCACTGCTGAAGGCGACTGGGCGTCTGAGCTGTGTGTTCCAAGGAACGAGGAGGCCATGCAGGTCGGACACAGGACCCCGGCAGCCACGGGGACCCGTTACACACACAGAGACCGGACGTCGCCTCGGTCTGCGAGAGACAGACACGGACATCACTGCGTGGCCTGGAGAACATCTCCCGGGGACTGAAAGCAGAACCAAACAGCGTGACTCATTTGGACAAGGGCAGGGGGAGGGCAGAGTGGTACAGGAGGCTCACACGGTAACACGCAGAGGCAGGGACGGAGGAGGCTCACACGGTAACACGCAGAGGCAGGGACGGAGGAGGCTCACACGGTAACACGCAGAGGCAGGGATGGAGGAGGCTCACACGGTAACACACAGAGGTGAGAGGATGGAGGAGGCTCACACGGTAACACGCAGAAGCAGGGGACGGAGGCTCACACGGTAACACGCAGAAGCAGGGGACGGAGGCTCACACGGTAACACGCAGAGGCAGGGACAGAGGGGACGTGGCGCTGTCCTGGGCCCGGCTGCGTGCGCAGAGCCCCCTGCTCGGACCTGGGACGCTCTGAGTCCACAGGGGACTTGGGTGACCTTTGCACCGGTGAGCTGAGGTGTCCGCACGCGCACACCTGGTGCTTTCCGCCACCGGCTCCCTCTTCCACCCGGAATCAAAGGCCGTGAGAACAGACCCGACTGCTCCCCGTTCTCTGCCTCCTGGTCACGCCGATGGGGTTTATTCTGCTACAACGTGAGGCCCGCCTCCTGGCAGGGTCCTCCCACCTCCTCTCAGGTGGGCGGTGCTCGGTCCAAGGGCCAGCGTGGCTCAGGCCCCGGCGCCGCCGCACCCGACGGCGGGGGCGGGCGGGAGGCGGTGTCACGGGCTGACGGGCTTGTGGCTGGACCTGGCTGGTCTGGAGTGGGAAGTGGAGGGAGGAGAGGGTTTGACAGTATCCGGGTCAAGTAAATGGCATTTTTTTAAAGAAAAGACAACATTTGTTTTTACCTTTTAATCGACCAAACCCCCCTCCCCTCCCGAGAGGGACAAGCACGGACCCCACAGGCTTGGGGGGCACCGGAGCAGGTGGGGTGCACGGAGAGGGCGGAGGGCACGGAGCGGGCGGGTTGGGCACCAGAGCAGGCGGGGGGCACGGAGCAGGTGGGGTGCACGGAGAGGGCGGAGGGCATGGAGCGGGCGGGTTGGGCACCAGAGCGGGCGGGGGGCACGGAGCAGGTGGGGTGCACGGAGAGGGCGGAGGGCACGGAGTGGGCGGGTTGGGCACCAGAGCGGGCGGGGGGCACGGAGCGGGTGGGGTGCACGGAGAGGGGGGAGGGCACGGAGTGGGCGGGTTGGGCACCAGAGCGGGCGGGGGGCACGGAGCAGGTGGGGTGCACGGAGAGGGCGGAGGGCACGGAGTGGGCGGGTTGGGCACCAGAGCGGGCGGGGGGCACGGAGTGGGCGGGTTGGGCACCAGAGCGGGCGGGGGGCACGGAGTGGGCGGGTTGGGCACCAGAGCGGGCGGGGGGCACGGAGCGGGTGGGGTGCACGGAGAGGGGGGAGGGCACGGAGTGGGCGGGTTGGGCACCAGAGCGGGCGGGGGGCACGGAGCAGGTGGGGTGCACGGAGAGCAGGCGGAGGGCACGGAGTGGGCGGGTTGGGCACCAGAGCGGGCGGGGGGCACGGAGCGGGCGGGTTGGGCACCAGAGCGGGAGGGTTGGGTGGGGGGAGAGCAGCCAGGTGGCGTGTTTCTGGTGCTGGGACTGTCAGCCGAGTGACACTGTGGTGCCGCTGACCCTCGGAGCCCCGCCGGGACGCTGGGGCGGCCTTCCCCTCGGCCTTACACAGAAGGGGTAGGAAACCCCGTGCTTGGTGAGTTGTTTTGAATCCTCACCCAGTGAGCGAGGATCCTTTTTCCATTGACTTTTAGAGAGAGGAAGGCATGGGGGAGGGGAGAGAGGGGAACATCGATGTGTGAGAGACACATCGATTGGTTGCCTCCCACGCGCGCCCCAACGGGGGGTGGAGGATTGAACCTGCACCCCAGGTGCCTGCCCTTGACGGGACCGAACCCGAGACCCTGTGGTCTGTGGGGTGCTGCTCTAACCGCGAGCACACGGGCCAGCACACCACACGGTTTTCAATGTGAAGCCATGGGCCTGGGTCGCACTTCCCCTTCCCTGCCGGGCTGAGGCCGGGGTCGGCCGGGACTGGGCTCCGGCGCAGGACGGAGGGGGAGCCAGGGAGCGAGCCCGAGCCGTCCCCAGTGCAGGCACGGCAGGACTCACCGCTTCCTGTCCCAGCACGGGTCCTGGCTGACTGCCGCCCTCCCTGCGCGCAGCCTTGACCGGGGTGGGGGAACAGCCCCAAGGAGAGGTTTCCATGGAGGTGACGCCGCCCTCGGCTCTGGTCGCACGACGCGCGTGCGGAACGCCCACGGCGGAGCAAGGACAGCGTGGCCTGACCCCCGAGGCGCTCGCGGCTTTGTGCACATTCACCGCCTCCTGGGCTGAAACCATGGAGACGGCGAGGGCAGCTGCTCCTCAGGGAATGGAAGATGCCGACAGAGAGGAGGGACACGTGGGTCCCAGCAACGAGGGGGCCCTGCTTCCTGGGGGCCTCCCCCTGCACAGCACGGTGCGCGGCCCTGGCCCACTGCCCCGTCCGAGGGCCCTGCACCCCCCGTCCCGTTCCCCTCCGACGGCAGGAAGGCCCGGCTCCTGGCAGGCAGCACCCAGGCAGGCGGGCACCCGCCCCTTTAAAGGTGTCGAACCAGCTCCGCCCCTCCAGGCTGAAGGGGACCAGAGGTGGCCGTGGCCGTGGCCGTGGCCATGGCCTCAGTGTGAGAGGAGGCGCGCCCCTCACCTTGCTCCCGGACGGTGACCGCAGGCTGGAGCGTGACAGGCGCGGAGGGAGCAGACAGCCCGCGCTGCGTCTCCCCTCGCTCCGCTCTCAGCGAGGAAGAGGCGGCGGCGGCGGCCTCACCACCTGCCCCAGGGACACGCTCGCTCAGGCTCTCATGGCATTCCCAGCCGGGGTCCCTGAGAGCAGCCTGTGGCCCCAGGTCTCAGCTGGCCCTCATCGCCCTCGGTGCGGGTGCACGGCACCCCGTCCCCATGGGCCTGGGCAGCGGCCACGGCAGCCCCGGTGGCACCGAGCACGCACACAGGGTGCGAAGCCTCGGTGTAAAGAGCCGTCTGCCCGAATGGGCCCCCCCCTCCCCCCCGTTCTCTGCAGGGACCGGGCCCAAAGGAGGGGTGATAAAGGCTCAGCCCTGAAGTGGAGGGGGGGGCTGCTGGCCACGGGCAGGAAGTGGCTCCGAGGCACCCGCTGTTGGCACAGAGCGGGGGCATCGCCCCGAAGCAGAGGCGGGGGACGGAGATTCTTCTTTTTTACGGCTGCGTAGTATTCCATGGTGTAGATGTACCACGGCTTTTTATCCACTCGTCTATGATGGGCACTTGGGCTGTTTCCAGATCTCAGCTACTGTACATTGTGCTGCTATGAACACAGGGGTGCATACATTCTTTCTGATTGGTGTTTCAGGGTTCTTAGGACATAGTCCTAGAAGGGGGATCCCTGGGTCGGATGGCAGTTCCGTATTTAATGTTTTGAGGAAACGCCACACTGTTCCCCACAGAGGCTGTGCCCGTCTGCATTCCCACTGGCAGCGCACGAGGGCTCCTTCCATGTGTAAAGATCCCGCCAATGTTTTGTCACTTATGACTGTAAGGACCTATGTGACAAGCACGTGTGTGGATCCTGTTTCCGTGAACACACGTGTTTGCGTTCCCTTTGGTGAAACGCATTGGAAGGTGGAGGGACCGCTTGTGGGTGTGATCACGGGTCATCGTCACCGAGCTCCAGTCCCCTCGCTGTGCCTTCCCCCCCAGGTCCTCCCCTCCTCCTCAGGCCCTGCCTCAGGAAGTGCGCCCCCCGGCCCCATGGCACAGGGGCCTTCCTGCAGGTTAAATCCTGCCCGTCACCTTGAAAGAGAGCTACTGTCCACCAGCACCTGCTGCCCCCGCCCCCCGGCTGCGCTCCTCCCGTCTGCTCTGACCCTCAGACCCCTCAGGGGACACCCAGGCACCTTTCCAAGCACCTACTTGTCCAAAGCTGTGCAGGGCACTGTGGCCACTCGAGCAGCGCTTGTCTGGTGGGGGGCCCAGAACGTACCCCGACAATCCAGAGAGCAGAGCAGGTGGCAATGGCCCCACCCAGGCCAACCAGCCAGGTCACCACATGCTGTGACGTGGGCCCAGGAACCCTACAGCCCCCTGGACCGCGTGGGGTGACCTGGGAGAGAAGGACTCCTCCCATGATCTCAGGCACCTCGTTTCCTATGTGGGTGCCTGGCAGCGGGTCCCTAAGGCCGGCCCACATGGACCCATGTTTACAAGGACTGACCTATGACCTGGTGGCCCAGGCCTCTGACAGGGAGGAGGGACCTGTGTGCCTGACCTTCGGGTTAGAGTGCAGGGCAGCGCCGCGCCCGCCGGGAGCTGCCTGGCACCTGTGAGCACACCCAGGTCCCCTGGGAGGGCGAGAGACGTGCAGCCCTCAGAGCCGCGCCCAGGGCCCTCGGACCTGCGCCCGCGCCTGTGCCAGGCCGCCGAGGGGACGCTGCAGGGAACGTGTGGTCACCTCTGGCCTCGGGGACCGAGAACTGTCCACCCCGAGGCAGGAGGCGCGACGCCCCAGCTTGAGAGCGGGAGCCCAGAGGAGCCCGCGCCGAGGAGGCAGCTCGTGGAGGGAAGCGAGAGTCCTCAGTCCCGGCCGCCTGCCCCGACGCCAAGGTGTCGCCTCGGCGAAGACGCGAAGAGATGACTACAGGAGGAGACGACGGCTTTATTCAGGGATGTGGAATCCATCCACCCGTGGAGTGAAAAGCAAAACGGAACAGGCTGAGCCACAGCGCGGGGGCCACGGCAGCCACGCGGTTCCGCTGCCTTTGGACAGCAGCCTGTGGGTCCTCTCACCACTCGGACGCCCCAGGCCCAGACGCGCCTCAGGGCCGGGCTAGGGGGGCGGCGGGTAGAAGACGGGGCCATCCTTGCAAACCTCCAGGTTCTGGGCGAGGCCGGCGCCCCACGCCCTGCCCGCCGGCTCCCCGGGCTCCACGCAGCTCCACAGCTGCAGGTCCTTGGTGAAGCACAGCTCGATCTGCCCCAGCAGCTGCACCTCCTCGCCCTGTGCACGAGACAGAGACGCTGCAGCCCTCGGTCCGGGGTCACCTCACAGTCCTCCGTGGTGACTGGAGCCTGGTCGCCCCGGGCAGGACCTAGAGCCTGACCAAGAGGCGGCTCCCAGCCCAGACCGGCTCCGGGCACCCCGTCCTCCAACGCTGCCCGGGCAGGCCAGGCCCTCCTCCGCGGACAAAGCCACAGCCCGTGTGTGAACTGGACCGGTGGATCACAGTAAACATTTCCAGCTCCGATGCTAGCCCACAGGTGTCCCACCTCGGCCCTCCCGGGACAGGTGCATCCTGGGTAGGAAGGGACCAACACCCTGCCCCAGGGCCTGGAGCCAAAGAACAGGTGATTTCAACACTCACACACACACACACACACTCACACACACACACACACACGGCACATACACACATGCCTGCACCACACACATGCACATGCACGCACACACACACACACACACACACACACGGCACACCCACAGCATGTGCCGTGTGCACCCCACACAGCACATGCCTGCACCACACACACGTGCATGCACACACATGCCGCACCCACAGCATGTGCTGTATGCACCCCACACAGCACATGTCTGTACCACACACGTGCACACACACACAAGCAGCACACGGAAACTCCACGTGAGCACACAGCCGCCAGCAGCGTGGACCCCGGCTGCTCGGCACAGACCACAGCCGCACAGCCCCTGACCTGCTCCGGCGGGAGACACTGGATCTTGGGCGCGACTCCGTACAGGCCGGAGAGGGCGTCTTTGATGTCTGACACCTGAAATGAAGTAGCGTGCGTCAGAAAGGAACTCCCCCAGAGAAGCCAGCGCCGTCTACGCAGCCCTGACACTAGTTCCCACCCTGCACACCAGCTGGACCCGGGTCCTGGCTGATCGCTGGCCGACAGGACAGGAGGCGCTGGGTGCCCCCCCACCAAGGACAGGATGTGGCCTCCAGCCGCCAGACCTCCAGTTCCCTCTCGAACTCGTGCCCTGCTCCTGTCTGCACCAGGGCCTGGGGTAGGGCAGACGCAGGAAACGCCTGGTGGGAAAGCACCCGACCCGTGGCCGGGACGCGTGGCCGGGACCCGTGGCCGGGCCCTCCCTGAGTCCCGCGTCAGGCTGGTCCTGGCCCCTCACATGCCTGCTGCCCAGAGAAGGGGCGCCACAAACACATGTCACTGCCGCTTCAGCGCCACGGACACCCAGCCCCCCATCCGCTCCAGCGGAGTCCCATGAACCCCGCAGCCTGCACCCCTCTCAGGACCTCCAAGGAGGATGCTCAGGGCAGCGAGACGCCGTCCCCAGGCCCCGTCCTTCCCCCTCCCCCCTCCGTGGGGAGGACACAGACCCACGGGCCCGGCCGTCCGCCCAGCGCAGGTGCCACAGAGCGGGACCGTGGGGCAGAGGTGTCCCACTCTGTCCGGCCACGGGGCCCCAACCCTAAACTACTGTCAGGGCCTAACCCTCCTCACCCACACCTGTGACATCCATAAGCTGAGTCTAAGAAGGGGACCTGCTGGCCCGGCCGCGTGGCTCAGTGGGTGAGCATCAACCTGTGACCCAGGAGGTCAGGGTTCAATTCCCGTCGGGGCACGTGCCTGGGTTGTGGGCTGGATCCGCAGTGCGGGGCCTGCAGGAGGCAGCGCTCCACGATTCTCTCTCATCAGTGATGTTTCCCTCCCTCCCTCTCCCTCGCTCTCTGCATCAGTAGGAACCTCTTTATAAAAATCTGCTCAGGAGCCGCCGTGAGGCAGCAAGGGAGGTCGGCGGGTTCCCTCTGGCCCCGCAGCGCCCAGGCCGGCAGGCATGTGCTGGGCGCCAGTGAGGGGGGCGCAGCTGGCAGACGCTGGCAGTGACTCACCTGGTAGTAATTGCCCCGGATGGGAGGACCCCCAGCTTCTGGAGCATGCTGAAAGCAGAGTGAGGAACAAGGCTGTTTAACCAGGCCCCTTCTCCTCTCTCCTCTTTTCAACATCACTTTCCCAGACCCAGTCCGATGTCCTAAAGGCCACGCTTCCCCGGGACTCCGGCAGCCAGCCTGTGAGGACAGCCAGCGCGTGGCCGAGGCAGCCGGACCCCCCTGCTGCGCCCAGCGCCCCCCCGGCCAGTGCCCCCCTCCCCCCGCACCCAGCACCCCCCACCCCGGCCAGCGCCCCCCGCCCCCCACCCCGTGTGTCCGCGCCCGGAGAGGCGGCCCATGTCCGTGTCCACATGTCCGTGTCCGCACCACGTGGCCGTGACCAGGGGCCTGGGCAGGCCTGAAGGAGGCCCGAGGACGTCTCAGAGCGACCGCACCGCCGCTCACCAGGGGCCCCGGCCCCGCAGGGGCTGCTCCACCCAGGGCTCCAGGCGCAGCGGGGACGGACATCACACCGAGTCAGGGGCGGGGGAGGCTGCGGCCACGGCTACCTGTTGAGCGCGAGCCCCCGGTACAGGTCCAGGGCCTTCCCGAAGTACTTCCTCTCGGAGCTGAGGGCTTCCAGCTGCGCCACGCAGGTCCCGTGCTTCTCCCACTCGTGCTTCCTGGAAGGGGGCCACCCCCGCTGGGACGTCAGGAAGCCGGGCCGCCGCCAGAGGTCCCGGTCTCTCCTGGTACCCGGCGCCCAGCCGAGGCCTGGCAGTGCCTTACGGTGAGAGCACAGGGCTCCCCACGGGCCGCCCAGGCGCTGACTCCCCCCCCCCCCCCCCCCCCCCCCCCCCCGGCCCAGCCTAGGCGCCACCCGTTAACTCGCGGCCTCGGGGCCCGCCTCTCCTCCCATGAGCATGGTGGGGGGGGCACTGAAGGAAGGCACTGCCGCCTCGCCTCCCGGCACCCCCCCCCCAACAGCACCCGCAGCCGGGCTCCAGAGTGCGATCACCTCCGAATGCCTGGCGGGCAAGGCCGGTCACTGAGAGACGCCGAGGCCTGGCCCGCTCCACTCGCGGTTCGGGCGTCCGTGTCCGCGGAACCCAACAGCCCAGCCCGATGGCGGCCACTGCACAGCGACTTGTATTCGAGGAAACAGTTACTGACCGTTCTCTACAGTGTGATGCAGGCCAACGTCTTACCAACGTTCCCACATGCTCCATTCTCACAGCTCCCCAAGGCTGGTTACAAGTGGGGAAACTGAGGCTCAGAGGGGCTGGCTGGGCACCACGCCACAGGGCACCGGCCAGGAAGCCTGAGCCCACACTACTTCCGGGTCACGCCCTGCGGTGGCGCAGCCACCCGACCCCCCGCCAATCGCAGACCGCGGGCCCCCACCTCCACGGTGCGGGCAGCTGCCGGTGCCGGCGTGAGCCATTGGCAGCGTGGAAACAGACGGGCCAGGCCCTCCGCTGTGCCAGCAACTCATCAACCACCAGGTCTCAGCAGGCAACATTCCCACGAGCTCCATAAAGCACACCCCGCACCTCAGAAATACACCTGCATGTGCACCAGTTCACCCCGAAACCCACCCGGGCCAGGGCTAGCCTGCAAACACGAGGAGACAGACATGGGCGAGTCACTGAGTCCCGTCCAGAACAGTCTCCGGAGTAAATCACTCGGGAACTTCCTATGCCCTGGGGCCGTGGTTGGCAAACTTCGGCTCGAGAGCCACATGCGGCTCTTTGGCCCCTTGAGTGTGGCTCTTCCACAAAACACCACGGCCTGGGCGAGTCTATTTTGAAGAAGTGGCGTTAGAAGAAGTTTAAGTTTAAAAAATTTGGCTCTCAGAAGAGATTTCAATCGTTGTGCTGTTGATGTTTGGCTCTGTGGACTAAGGAGTTTGCCGACCCCGGCCCTGGGGGATGGAAACCGGAGGCTCCTTCCCCAACCGGAGCCGCACCTGAACCGCGGGGGCGTTGGTCTCTGTAAAGGGGAATGATCACCCAGGACCCGCTCAGAGGGGCGCTGCGGGGCCGAGCGGGGCGTTCCCTGGTGTGTGGAGCAGGCTTACCGCCGCAGACGCGAGGCTTGAGGCTGTCTTAAGGGACTGAGGTGGATGTGAGCGGAAACACTCGCGTGCTGCTCACTTCCCAGCGGTAACTGACCCGTGTGTTAAACCTTTTGCACTCGGATGTCGAGTGTGACTCGACACGGTTAGCATTAGAATAAAGGAATCGAGACAAAAGCAAGCGAGTGCAAAGGGTTAAATGAGGAATGTCCAATCCAAGTGACCGCTGGGCCGCCTCAGGGACCAACGCCGAGGCCCACCCGCCGCGAGCCGCAACGCCCCACGCCTGGCCCACGCTGGGCCTTTCCCGACAAGACCCCCGGGCCCCTCAGAGGGACCACACAGGACAGTTTTCCGACGAAGCCTGTCCCCGCTGACGGCAACGCCGGGGCCGAGGCCGGGGACGTCCCTACAATCTCCCGCCATAAAGGCGACCGGGCCACCGTGAGCCACAGGCGGTGATTAGGGGGACAGCGGCCACAGCGCCACATACGCGGTCTCCACTTCTGTGCTGGGAGCTCTGGAGAGCACAGGCACTCGTTAGTGCGCGATCGCGACTTCTGTCGTTTAGAACACGAAGGCGTTAGTGTGAGGCTGAGCTCTCCCACCTGAGGGGGAATCACTGTGCCGTGATCGAGCACACATGAAGCATACATGGCCCACGCGGTTTGGATTAAACCTTCCAGGCCCCAGCCCCCCAGAGAAGTTCTTTGTTGATGTATTTTTAAGCCACGCGGCAAACATGTGACTATCACTGAACATTGTAACAATGGAGCACACACTGTGTCACTTAGTTACCACACGGGAACATTGTAACACCCGGGAGTGTTACACTTTGTTACTTAGTTACCCCCGGCCCTCCCGGAAGTGCCGTGTGAATCTTTCTTCACCGTTTTCCCGGTTCCGGTTCCTTCCGCCCGTTGTCCATGCAGAACCATCGTCTGGTACGCAGGCTGCACAGACGCCAACGCCAACCTGAACCTCTCCTGGCCCCAGTTTCCCGAGCGCATGTCCTTCGTGTTGAAGGGAGATTTCAACCCACAGCCCCAGGACCCGAGGGTCCTGAACCCACCTCCCGCCACGCCCCCGAGTGAAATCTCCCCCAGAGCAGTAGTGACCAGGCCCACAGACATCACTCTCGCTCCAGTTCCTGTTCAAAAGCTTTTCTTTACACCTTAACTCTTTTCCTGAAGCCTAGAAATCTTTCAGGTTCCACCAACCTTGTTGGACAAATTCTGATCCGTTGTAACCTGAACTATAAATGGACACACGGGAGTGAGGAGCAGGAAATGAAGGGTTATCCTCAGTTACTAAAACTATAAATAAAAAAGCATGTTCATGCTATCTTCTTCCAAGGTGGTGATTTTAGGAGCTACTCTGACGAAACAGCGTTTTTCTCGTCGGCTCAGCTCTCGCCGAAGCGAAGTGTTTTGCTGGCACAGCCCGAGGACAGAGCCTCCGCGACCCCCTCTCTCCTCCCCCAGGCGCCCCGCCTCTGACCCGGGTCTTCTTTCCCTCACATATTGCGAGGCAGCAGCTCTTCCCTGAGAACTAGTCTCTCCTGTCTGATCTGGAGCGACGGCTCCTAAGATACGCAAGTTATTTAAACCTCAACAGAGGACGTTTTTAAGACAAAGCAACGAATGAAACACCCGATGAAAAACAAGTGTCTGAAGGAAATCCACTCGCCCTCATCTGCCACCGCTGGCGAGAGGGAGGCTGTCCACACCTCTGGCTGGACCCCGGCTCCGTCGCCTGAGTCCACAGTCCCCCGGAACACGCACGCGCCCCACGCCTCTCACACGGGTCTCGGGCTGGTGATGGCGCAGAACTCACTCACCATAAGTAGCTGCTGTTGGGAGACGGGTGGAGCACGTCGGGCCAGTACATCTTCATGTCCGGCATGAGGTCCTGCGTGCGGTAAAGGAGAACTCGGGTCCAGGCACACGGAGGAGGCGCTCTGGCCTCCCGTCACTAGGGGGAGTGCTGCTAATTTCTGGGCTCATTTGGCCTCGGGGTTTGGGCCGAGGAGGCGAGGGTGTCCCATTGGATTTGTGGGATCACCATAGATACGCATGGCGCTAAGGTGCCAGTGTCCGGCCTGGCGAATGCATTCAGGGCAACCCCCGGCTGTGGGACAGAACCCAACGTGAATACCTTAATCTCGTCCAACTTAAAGGGCCACGACCGATTACACATGTCCGCTTTGTCAGCCCTTGAAATAAAAGAATAAGAAAGGAGAGGTCAGTCATGGTGGGATGGGTTCTGGAAGGACACGAGGAAACCCTTCGGCTCAGCGCGCAGAGGACATGGGGGGGGGGGGCGGGCTCCTGGGAGCCACGGGCCATGCCTGTCCGCACAGGCTCAGGCTCAGGGCAGCCTCACAGCCCCGCTTCCAGGAAAGAGCTGGTGGGGAAGGCCAGCCTCGTGCAAACAGCAGGGGGAGCCTAAGGCACCCGCAGGGGGCGCGAGCCAGGTCCCCGGGAGGGGTTTCCAGTGGGTCCCAGGGACCTGTCCCCTGCCAGCCCGCTCCACAGCCACCGGGAGGCCAGCGGGAGGTCTGCCCCTTTAAGAGGAGGTGAGACAATGCGCTGAAGGCTCAGAGCCTGGCACGCGGTCTGACCCGCTGGGATGACCTTTCACAGCACCGAGCCCACGCCCTCCTCCTCGGCGGTAATCCTGTCCCCACGCGTCAACTCTGCGTCCACTGGCAGCTCAGGCCACAGGGTCACCAACCTGCTCCCCAGACCCCGGCCATGTTTCCAGCCGCCACAGCTGTCCCGGACCAGGGCCTGCACCTGCGCCTCCGCCACGGGACGGAGCATCACCCTGCGCTGACCTCCCCGCTCACAGGCGAGAACCCCAGAGAGCCAGGGTCCCCGACAAGCCCGGAGAAGGTGGACCATGGGCCGGGTCGCCAGGCCGCGCTTTAAGCTGCTTTCTGCTGACCCCCGTCCTGAGGGACACGTGCACAGTGAAGCCGGGGGGGCCTCCTCTCAGCGGGGCAGCGAGACAGTGTGTGCGATTTACAGCACACACCGTGCACACACAGCAAGAGAATAAGCTGCACAGAATGCAGGCAGAGCCAGGCAAATCGATCTGGGCGGCCGTGAGGTGTCGCTACTATAGACCATGCGAATAATTTACATTTATATGTGCACTTATTGCCCCCAAATGAGAAAATTAAAACCCAGTAACCCTAACGTATACTCAGAACCCTTAAATGCATATTTAGCCTAGACTATTCCTCCTCTATCAGAACAGCACTAAGCAGCAGAACGGGGTCATGTTAGACACTGGAACAATGCTTTCCGGTGAGGGGCTGATCTACGGCATGAACACCAGGATCTCTCAGAATGAACTCCCAACAACATCTCAAGGGCAACTCTCAGGACCAGACACGCTCGCGTCTCGGGGCGGCCGCTGGCCTGCGTGGGTTCCCGCAGTGAGTACTCGCCACAGCCCGTGGATCGTCCAGTAGTCCGGGGGCTCTCTGCAGCCATCTTCAGCTTTCTAGGAAAAAGACAGAGAACAATTGGCTCGTTGCTTTTATTTAAATAGACTTAGCAACCTTCCTCTCTTTCGACACGAATCAGTGACAGGGCTAACACAAAACAAACTCCACGTTAACTTGGCAGTAAGTTCATCCCAACAGTGCATCCATGAGGAAACTTCATGGGGCTGGACGTCATATCTGCAATGAGCGGACCAGTCCTCAGTCTAAATGGCAGAACTAAAACATCATTTTTTAATCTCTTTTTATGGGCTCGCAAATTAAGTCAATCCGATGGAAACACACCTATTTGCCTATGAATAATTTTCCTATTATATAACCATAAACAAATGGTTGAGAACAAAAGGCGGATGATACCCCATTAGCCTCACGTTTGTTCAGGCACCAAGTCCGAATACATCAGTGAGCCAGGAACTCTCTGGAGCCATAAGAAATGCCAAGGTGAGAACAGGAGTGTATGAGAAGAGAGAGAACCACAGAGCCTCAGATCTCAGTAGACCTCCAAACAGTTTAGCTAAAATGAAGATTTTATAAAATAAACAGCCATCAAGAAATATATTTTCACTATCAAATGAAACACACAAGTAAGAAGCAGATGTTGGAGTTGACCAGGTGAGACCAGGTGGGGACCAGGTGAGGACCAGGTGGGGACCAGGTGAGAACCAGGTGAGGACCAGGTGGGGACCAGGTGAGGACCAGGTGGGGACCAGGTGAGGACCAGGTGGAGGTGAGGACCAGGTGGGAACCAGGTGAGACCAGGTGGGGACCAGGTGGGGATCAGGTGAGGACCAGGTGGGGACCAGGTGAAGACCAGGTGAGGACCAGGTGAGGAACAGGTGGGGACCAGGTGGGATTAGGTGAGGACCAGGTGGGAACCAGGTGGGGACCAGGTGGGAACCAGGTGGGAACCAGGTGGGGACCAGGTGAGGACCAGGTGGGGACCAGGTGAGGACCAGGTGGGAACCAGGTGAGGACTAGGTGGGGACCAGGTGAGGACCAGGTGAGGACCAGGTGGGATTAGGTGAGGACCAGGTGAGACCAGGTGAGGACCAGATGAGGACCAGGTGGGGACCAGGTGAGGACCAGGTGGGGACCAGGTGAGGACCAGGTGGGGACCAGGTGAGGACCAGGTGGGATTAGGTGAGGACCAGGTGGGGACCAGGTGAGGACCAGGTGGGATTAGGTGAGGACCAGGTGGGGACCAGGTGAGGACCAGGTGAGGACCAGGTGAGGACCAGGTGGGGACCAAGTGAGAACCAGGTGGGGGACCAGGTGAGGACCAGGTGGGAACCAGGTGGGACCCAGGAGAGGATCAGGTGGGGACCAGGTGAGGACCAGGTGAGGACCAGGTGGGGACCAGGTGGGGTTAGGTGAGAATCAGGTGAGGACCAGGTAGGGACCAGGTGGAGTTAGGTGAGGACCAGGTGAGGACCAGGTGAGGACCAGGTAGGGACCAGGTGGGGTTAGGTGAGGATCAGGTGAGGACCAGGTGAGGACCAGGTAGGGACCAGGTGGGGTTAGGTGAGGATCAGGTGAGGACCAGGTGAGGACCAGGTAGGGACCAGGTAGGGACCAGGTGGGGTTAGGTGAGGATCAGGTGAGGACCAGGTGGGATCAGGTGAGGAGCAGGTGGGATCAGGTGAGGAGCAGGTGGGGACCAGGTGAGGAGCAGGTGGGGACCAGGTGAGGAGAAGGTGGGGACCAGGTGGGATTAGGTGAGGCAGCGTTTGTGGGACACATCACCCACCAGAGGGCCTGGCTCCCTCCCGGAGGGAAAGCCTCCAGCGCTACCCAAGCAGCTCAGCACACACAGCTCTTTCCGGCCACAAATCCTGCTGCCCAGGAGCCAGAACCAGAGGGCCAACCCAACTGGACTCAGGTGACAGGGACTGTGTGTGCACATGTGCGCACACACACACGCATATGCACACACATGCACACATACATGCACACGCATGCACACGCACGCACGCACACAGGCACACACACACCCAGGAGCAGAGACTGCTCTGAGGGAAGAGACAACAGCTGTGACGTGAGAACAGCACGCCCAGCAGCTGCGCCCTCTGTAGACACCTTTTCGGGTCAGGAGTACAATCTGGTGAGACTAACAAGTGACATTTCATTTTCCTTTGTCCACAGAAGACCAGCCTGTGAGGAAGCGGAGAGCGCCATGGTTACCGAACGCTGGCGGGAAACCAGAGCGGAAGCTCCGAATGCCACCTGAGCGGACCCAGCCACCTGCTGCCAGTGCCTTCCCAGGATCTCAGGGCAAAGGCCCCTTCGACTTAGATTCTCGAGTGAACATTTCAGAAACATGATCAGTAAAGTCAGGGAGAGCTCAGCCACAGGATGAAACACCTGTTGGGGCAATGGACTCCGCTTTACAAACCGCCCAGGGGAGGGGGAGGGGGCAGGGCCTGCAGAGGCAGGCTGAGGCAGGCCCCCATCTCAGACAGCACCCCCCATTTCAGACAGCCCCCCATCTCAGACAGGACCCTGTCCAGAGAGAAAGAGCCCCCCTCACCCCCCTCACTGAGGCAGGGCTCCTCCGTAGTGACACTTAAGGGCACGGGGCCCAGGACAAGTCAGAGGCACAGACAGAAAGACCAACCACAGGTGACAAGAGCAGGCCAAGGAGACAGGCACTGCTGAGTTCTGGGAGACAGTGGTTTTAGAAATATTTGTATGGATTTCAGAGAGGAAGGGAGAGGGAGAGAGAAACATCAATGAGGAGAGAGAATCACTGATCACCTGCCTCCTGCACGCCCCTTTGGGAATCAGCCTCCAGAACGCAGAGGACGAATGTCGGCCGTCCTGATCCCCCCAGCGGTGGCGCTGTCACAGCCCCAGGCACCGGTCGCAGGGCCCTCCTGGAGGGAGTGGCTGCCGGGAGGGGAAGGCACAGCCACACGGAGCAGCAGCCCCAGGCCCAGAGAGGAAACAAGCGAGACTTCTTAGGGGAGTCCCTGGTCAGGGGGCCGCGGAGGCAGACACTCACCTTGCACACGGTCGCAGGCCAATGGTGGACCATAATCAGCTTCTTCCACTCCTGGCTGCCACTGCTGAGACAAGGAACTATGCTCCCAGAGCTTTCCAGTTACTGAAAAATTAGCCCATTCACCCATCTGTCCATCCATCCGTCCGTCCATCCATCCATCCACCTATCCACCCATCTGTCCATCCGTCCATCCATCCATCCATCTATCCACCCATCTGTCCATTCATCCATCCATCCATCCATCCATCCATCCATCCATCCATCCATCCATCCATCCATCCATCTGTCCATCCATCCATCCATCCATCCATCCATCCGTCCGTCCGTCCGTCCGTCCGTCCATCCATCCATCCACCTATCCACCCATCTGTCCATCCATCCATCCATCCATCCATCTATCCACCCATCTGTCCATTCATCCATCCATCCATCCATCCATCCATCCATCCATCCATCCATCCATCAATCCATCCATCCGTCCGTCCGTCCATCCATCCATCCATCCATCCGTCCGTCCGTCCGTCCGTCCGTCCGTCCGTCTGTCCGTCCATCCATCCATCCATCCGTCCATCCATCTGTCCATCCACCCATCCACCCATCCGCCCATCCATCCATCCACCTATCCACCCATCCGTCCATTCATCCATCCTTCCATTCGTCCATCAATCCAGCCACCCATCCATCTATCCACCTATCTGTCCATCCATCCATCCATCCATCCATCCATCCATCCATCCATCCTTCCATTCGTCCATCAATCCAGCCATCCAGCCATCTATCCACCTATCTGTCCACCCATCCATCCATCCGTCCATCCATCCATCCATCCATCCACCCATCTGTCCATCCATCCACTCATCCTTCAGTCCATCCATCCATCTGTCCATCTATCTGTCCATCCATCCATCCATCCATCCATCCATCCATCCATCCATTCATCTATCCATCCATCTGTCCATCCATCCATCCATCCCTCCATCCGAGCACTCATTCATTCAATGAACAGTGAATACCTGCTACAGGCCAGGCATTTCTGTGGGACAGGGTTACTGCCCTGAGTGAGGGACAGAGTCCCCAGGCACTACGGTGGGACAGGGTTACTGCCCTGAGCAAGGGATGAGTCCCACCCTCCTGAGACGCACATGGCCGCCAGGGAGACAAGGGCCAAGTAAGAAGAGCACAAGTGCAGTGTCATGTAGTGCAAGGCAGGGGAGCCATGGGCAGGGTGGGGCGGGGCGCGGATGGGCCCCTAGGGAGCCATGGGCAGGGCAGGGAGCGGATGGGCAGGGGAGCCATGGGCAGGGCAGGGCGGGGTTGAACTGGGGTCAGGAAGCTGGGAAGGCCTGGAGCCAGGGAACAGCACCAGGCGCCTCTGTCTGAAGGGTGCTCACAGGTCGGAGACAGACCATCGCCCTCCTCCCACGGGGAAACCCTCAGCACAAAAGGGTGCTGAAGCCGCCTGGGTGCCTCTGACCTCCCCCTCCCGGACTCGGGGAGAGGCCTCCCTGCTCCCCGCAGAGGGGGTGACGTCGGAGCAGAGGGCACCCTTCAGAGTCATTCACGGTGGGGGGGCGCGGAGGGGGCTGGCAGCAGGAAGCTCAACCTCTTTGTCAGGCTCAGCAGACAGACAGACAGACAGCCCAGGTGGAAGTACTCAGGCTCAGATGGAGATGGGTTCACCGGAAACAGGGCTGGTCCCCACAGTCGCGCTCGTGGGTAAGGAGGACCGCTGAGTAATGGAACTCGGACGATAGGAAACCTGGTTTTAAGTCTGAAATGCTGAGACAAGAGCTCGGTATGAAAGAAAAACCGGCGTCCGCCGGCAGCGTGAGCAGCAGGGCTGGGAGAGGGGCCAGAGCCCTTTCCCGGATGCGGAACCTTGTCTCACAGGTGGAAACTGAGGCTGCGGGGCCATGGCTCGGAGGCCAGACCATCAGTCAGCGTTCCCAGTAAAACAGGAAGCCTCAGAGCGCGGGGACGATCCCCACCTGCAGTCCAGGCGGGGACGCGTGGAGAGTCCCGGCCCCTGAGAGAGGGGGGCCAGTCACCCCACCCTTGGCCAGGTGCGACCGTGGGAACAGCCCTGCCCTGTGCGCCCTGAGGGTCTGCGTCCGCCCCCATGCCGCGGGCAGGGCGGTGTCCCGGTGAAGCAGGTGTGTGACCTGGGGGGGGGGGGGGGTGTCCCAGTGAAGCAGGTGTGTGACCTGGGGGGGGTGTCCCGGTGAAGCAGGTGTGACCTGGGGGGGGTGTGTCCCGGTGAAGCAGGTGTGTGACCTGGGGGGGGGGGTGTCCCCGTGAAGCAGGTGTGTGACCTGGGGGGGGGGGTGTCCCGGTGAAGCAGGTGTGTGACCTGGGGGGGGGGGGTGTCCCGGTGAAGCAGGTGTGTGACCTGGGGGGGGGGGGGTGTCCCGGTGAAGCAGGTGTGTGACCTGGGGGGGGGGGGTGTCCCGGTGAAGCAGGTGTGTGACCTGGGGGGGGGGGTGTCCCCGTGAAGCAGGTGTGTGACCTGGGGGGGGGGTGTGTCCCGGTGAAGCAGGTGTGTGACCTGGGGGGGGGGGGGGGGGGGTGTCCCCGTGAAGCAGGTGTGTGACCTGGGGGGGGGGGGTGTCCCGGTGAAGCAGGTGTGTGACCTGGGGGGGGGTGTGTCCCGGTGAAGCAGGTGTGTGACCTGGGGGGGGGGGTGTCCCGGTGAAGCAGGTGTGTGACCTGGGGGGGGGGGGTGTCCCGGTGAAGCAGGTGTGTGACCTGGGGGGGGGGGTGCCCCGGTGAAGCAGGTGTGTGACCTGGGGGGGGGGGGTGTGTCCCGGTGAAGCAGGTGTGTGACCTGGGGGGGGGGGTGTCCCGGTGAAGCAGGTGTGTGACCTGGGGGGGGGGTGTCCCCGTGAAGCAGGTGTGTGACCTGGGGGGGGGGGGTGTCCCGGTGAAGCAGGTGTGTGACCTGGGGGGGGGGCCCCCGGTGAAGCAGGTGTGTGACCTGGGGGGGGGGGGTGTCCCGGTGAAGCAGGTGTGTGTGACCTGGGGGGGGGGGGGTGTCCCGGTGAAGCAGGTGTGTGACCTGGGGGGGGGTGTCCCCGTGAAGCAGGTGTGTGACCTGGGGGGGCACCTACTCGGGCTCCGTCTTTAGCTGCATTGGCACTGGCTGATGCCCTTGGCCAGGCAGGGTTTCACAGAGCCCTCCCAGCAACTGCCTCCCCTCGCCCCGCACCCACTGCCGCCCGCACCCACTGCCGGGGCAGGTGTACGTCTGGTTACAGGTGAGCGGCCGGCAGCACACAGAGCCCGGCCTCCCCGCCACCCCCGTCACCTGGTGGCAAAAGCTAAGGGCCGAGCCCTTCAGAAAGCGCGCTCCTGGGAGAACGGAGCTGCGGGCTTACCCCTGGAGCGGCACCTGTGATCGCACCTCGCCAAGAGTTGAACCCGCCTCTCCAGCGCCTGCCCACGGAGCCAGGCCCCTCCGGAGCCAGGCCCCTCCGTCAGCGCCATCAGCGCCAAGCGGAAGAGGAGGGAAGTGCAAACCCGCCGCCAGCTGCCGGTCTCCGTGCAGTCAGCCCGGAACCCACCCTGACGCCCCGCCGGGACGGAGCGCGAGGGGAGGGCGGCCCCTTCACCCAGTGCGCCCGAGGCTGCCCCGACCGCCTGGGGGGTCAGAGCAGGGACACCCCGCGTCCGCCGGCACGGCCGCTCCGAGGCTGGGACCACCGCGCGCCCAGGGAGCACCCACCTCCTCGGGAGCCCGTGCGCGCAGCTCAGGCAGAGCGCCAGGCCGAGGGCGCACAGGAGGGCGCGGCCAGGCGCTGCCGGCTTCATCGCGGAGCCCGTGGGAGCCGCCTGGCGGGGGCCGAAGGCTCGGCTTCCGGAGCCCGCGGGGCAGGCGGTCCAGCCGGCCCTGCGCGTCCCTGAAACTGGACACATTTCCTTTAGCGTCTCGGCGCCGGCGAGCAGCCCCGTCAGCCCCGCCCGCGAGGGGGTCCCGCCGGCCAGATCCCCGGCCCCCGCCCCGAGCCCGCCGTCCGCCCGCCGACCAGACCACCCGCAGCGCCTCGGGGGGGCCTGCCGCCCTCCGCGAGCCTGCCCGCGCCGCGCCGCCATCCTGCCGTCCCGGCCGCCGCCGCCACCAGGCCGTCCCGGCCGCCGCTGCCACCAGGCCCGCTCGTTTCCGCCCCGGGGCCCGACCAGCTCCGGACCCGCCCACAGCGGGCACGCCCCTGCCGCCTCCGGGGGCTGGCGGACACGCCCCACGGCGCCCCCACGCTGCGACCCGGCCCGACAAGCCCCGGCCCGGAGGACCCGGCCCAGCCCCGAGGACACGCCCCCAGCCCGAGGGCACGCCCCCAGCCCCTGGGACACGCCCCCAGCCCGAGGACTCGTCCCCAGCCCGAGGACACGCCCCCAGCCCCTGGGACACGCCCCCAGCCCCTGAGACACGCCCCCAGCCCGAGGACTCGTCCCCAGCCCCTGGGACACGCCCCCAGCCCGAGGACACGCCCCCAGCCCCCGGGGACACGCCCCCAGCCCCTGGGACACGCCCCCAGCCCGAGGACTCGTCCCCAGCCCGAGGACACGCCCCCAGCCCCTGGGACACGCCCCCAGCCCCTGGGACACGCCCCCAGCCCCTGGGACACGCCCCCAGCCCCTGGGACACGCCCCCAGCCCCGGGGCCCTCTCCGCTGGTCTCCTGGGAGAGGCTCTCCTTCCAGCCTGGCCGCCCGCTCGCAGGAACCTCATTAAAAGGTTGTGGCACTTTCTTTTCCCCCAAAATGACATCGCTGGGGGGGCGCGGCGGGGAGAGAGACCCAGGGAAGCAGGGTGGCCCACTGAACTCTGCCTGTCTTGAGGTTCAAGGCTCTGTGCTGAGTGCTGGCTCCCAGCGCCCCGCCAGAGCTGATGCCACCCCCACTCCTCCGCCTCACCCCACCCCTTTGCACTTGGGGTGATGTCTGCTTCCACGTGAATTCTTGTGGTCCCGCCCGGCATCAGCGGAGTAGAAAATATTCTCCTCCTACAAGTGGGGGCACTGGAGTCACAGGGCAAACGTTGGGGGCAGGTGGGGAATGGCAGCAAATAACTGGGAAGAGCAATGGCCTAGCATAAGTGAGGAGGCAGCAGTGAGACCTGGGAGGGGGTCGATGCAGACAGCATGGGTGCTGGGGGGAGGGTGCTTGGGGCGGGGTGCAGAGTCACAGGAACCAGGGGAAGCACTGACGTGTGGCCAGCAGCATCAGATGCAAACTAAACAGCAGCCAGCCAGCGACCCGGTGTCAGAGCGGGAACACCCGTCCTTCCTGGAGACCTGCATTCCTGCTCCAGGAAACAGCCAGGCCCTCGGGGTCATGACCCGTGAGAGCTCAGGCAGGGTGCTTGCTACCTGGGTTCGAGGCCACGGTCACTGGGGTCTCCAAACGCACAGCCCAGTCCTGCCAGAGGCCCCGGGGCTGCACGGGGCTCTGGGTCAGGCTGTCCCCCTTGGAGAGCCAGGTGCCCGGCGGGGAGGGGGGGGCTGGCGCTCCCAGGTGGATCCTCTGGGTGTGGATTCAGATTCTCCTGCTCCTACCTGGGTAGCCTGGGACGAGAACTGGCTTCTCTCGGCCCGGTTTCCTCATCTGTAGAGGAGGGACGCGATGCGCTCTAATGGCTTTATAGTTGGGACTAGAGATGAGACTAAACCAAGCCCAGCGCCTCTTCCGAGGTGGGAAATAAAGGAGTTTCTTTCCTCCACTCGCTGGTGACAAATTTTAGGCCTCAAGACCAAGGAATCATCTCCAAATTTTTACCCAAAAGTCTATGACTTATACCACTTCTGACCCCGTCAGAAAGCTTCAAAAAAGAAAGAGAAAAAAATGAGCTCACTCTCACATACGCACACACGTGCACACACACCTCCACACACTACTGTGCACTCCTACATGATATTAGAAAAGACTTTTCAAAATTTATCTCTAAAACGTACGTCAACACCTGAGGATTTAGTGCCTCGCCGAGCTGCCTTTCTGTAGAGAGCACTGCGTTACACAGAACGGCGACTGTCGCATTAGCAGGTAACCGGGGAGTTTACAAGTATTTAGTGTTTTTAAAGAATTTTGAGTATGTTTCTACTTATTCCACACCCTATTTCAAAAAGCACCTGCGGTGCCTTCACATGTATAAACAAGCGGGTGAATAAGTGTTTACCAGCTGGGAAGAAAACCAGAGGCCGGCTGTTCCCTCGTGAATGACCCACGTCCCGCATGGTTCAGGGTTCGGGATCTGGAAGAGGGGCCGTGTGCAAATGAAAGAGACGAGACAAGAAATAATAATTTGGAAATTGGGGGGCCAGGCGGGAGCCCAGGAGGACCTTCCACCGGTGCCCAGGCCTCGCCAGCCTTTTATTCCATTTTGGAGGCACATCTCGCCCTTAGGCAGGCAGGCAACTGCAGTAACAGACGACTATCCTGAAGGTCAGTAAATATTAGACAGATTTACTCTGAGACTATTTGGTCAGGAAATTGCTTGAGCCCCCGTTGTCTGGACTAAACAATCCATCGGTGCATAGCTCTGGCCCTGGCCAGGGGCTCAAGGGTCACCAGTGTTCGGGCTCCCTGTTTACACTTCTCTGATAGTGAGGACATGGGTGGCTTCCCACACTCCCTGGTAGTTACCGAGCCTGATGTCCTCAGTACATGTGCACCGTCCCCCTTGACTCCGCACAGCCCTCGCCGCGAGAGGCGGGCACCACTCACCCGGGTTTACAGACGAGGAAGCTGTCACCAGGACAGGGGGGCGCCAGACCTCAGTTCCAGCTTCTAGCCCAGCGTGGGTTGCTGATGCCTGGGATGCCGGAGAGGGAGAGACCCAGGGAAGCAGGGGAGCCCCTGAACTCTGCCTGTCCTGAGGTTCAGTCCCTCTGCTGTGTGCTGGCTCCCAGCACCCGCCAGAGCTGATGGCACCCCACTCCTCCGCCTCCCCCGCTCCCCGCCCCCCATGAGAGGGCTTCTTAAGGAGCTTAGCCGTCCCATGTCTTTAGCAGGAAAAACACCCAGCCTGGTATTCCAGGTTCCAGGCCAAGTCAGGCCCAGCCGAGTGTGCACTTTAGGATCATGTATGTTAAGACAGATCATGAACCAAAGGTCATAGTCACAGGGAGCGAGGTTTTGGTCTCCACAGACATCCTGCTAACAACAGGGCCATCTCTGCCCAGAGTGTGCTGGGCGCCCGAGGGGCGGGTGGCACGGTGGGCAGGAGCGCCCATCCCTGCAGCAGCTCCCACAGGCTGGGGCCCACTTGCCCGGGGCCACTGGGCCGGGGGCTCCTGGCCTCCACTGCCTCTGCTTCAGCGCCTCCAGGTTTTAGGGAGACCCTTTTGGTGTGCCATTTCCTACAGACTTTTTGCTATGCGTAAGTACAACAAACAAATAAATACTGGGTTAAAAACCAGTGGGTACATTTATGTAAGGGAACACTGCTGCACCCCTCGGCTGTAAAAGGAAGGGAACCCCTCCCCCGCCCCCCGTAACAGCGGGGAGGGACCTGGAGACGCCACGCACGTGGAATCAGCAACCAGAGAGAGAGAGAGACCCCACCCGCATGTGGAATCCAAGGAACAAAACCAACAGAAAAAAGGCTCTTTCCGCCCCAGACCACACTGCAGTCCTCGCGGTACCGTTGCCTTTCTCAGAAACGGCCGAGCCCACGGCCTGTAGCTGCCGCTCCGGCGAGTGCCCGGCCAGGGGGCTGCCTCTCTGAGAGCGGATGCCTCTGTCGATAGGAGGTGTCTGCTGCCACAGCGGGGTGCCTGTTGAGATAGGGGTGCTTTGTCATGACACTGGGGGCGCCTTCATGATAGCAGGGCACCTGTCGCGATCGTGGGGACCCGTCACGGCAGTGGTTGCCTTACACGGTACTGGGGTGCACGTCACAATGCTGGGGTGTCTGTTGGAAGACTAGGGTGCCCATCAGGGTAGTGGCTGTCTGTCGGAAAGTGGGGTGCTTGTCGCGATACTGGGGTGCCTGCTGCCATAGTGGGTGCCTCTGCCTGTGTTTCTCGTGATGGTGAATCTAAGTATTTCGCGGTGGCTATAAACACAATCCCGCGGCCCGACCGTGTGGGAAGGCACTGACAAGAAGCTGTCTTCCTCCCCGGCGGGGCTTGCACAGGCTCAGGCGAGGCTAAGGGCACCCTCATACCCTCCCACCCCAGAGAGACCCTCGAGTGAGCCGGGCAGAGGGCCCCGCATTCCGTGGGAGGCTCCTGCAAACGGAATCTTGTGCTCTAACCCTGTCATAACCCCCCTTCACGAAAGCGCTTACAAGTCAATTTACAAAACCCCACTCCTTCCGACGCAGCAGCTTCCTCTTTCCCCAGGAAATGGAGAACGCGGCCGCCTGGGGTGCAGCTGGGCTCCCTCCATCCCGCCCCTCCGGCCTCGGTTCCTCTTCCCTGGGCGCCTGGCCCTCCTCGCCTCCCGCTCCCCAGACCCCAGGCGCCGGGGAAAATGCCGTATGGCCTTCCCCGTCCTGGGCCTCTCGAAGCTTTTTGAGTGGGAGGACAACCAGAACCTCATTACACAGTCCTGGCGCTTCCTCCAGCCCTGCCCGCCACGCCTGCCCCGGAGATGGGCCTCCTCCCACGCCCTGGGGGGGGGGGGGAGGCAGGAGGGGGGCGTGCGGCTGCCGTGGATGCAGCAGAGGCCGCGGTGGCTGCTGAGGTCCCCTGGCCCACGGCTTCCTGTCTCACCTCCGGCTGCCCTGGCGAGGACGTAGCCAGCGCGCTGGACCCGCCAGGCCAGGCTCACGGGCAGGCCCTGGAGAGCTGGGGGCTGGAGCCCGCTCACAGGTCCCCGCCCGCCGCGGGCTCTCCCCTCTGAGCCCCGACACTGCACACCAGAGCCAGGCTGCCCTGTGTGCCCGTCTGAACGGGTGACCCACCAAACCGTGAGGTCGCCACTGGCTGCCCCCAGGAGGTGCGGGTGGTGGTTGCCCACGGTCTCGGGAGCTGGGACAGGGGTCCCCAATGGAGGCAACTTGCCAGGGGCCGGGACGGAAGCCAGAACCCTTGGCGAGCAGCTGTTCTGCGGACTAACTTGAACCATGTACATGTTCTATGTAACTATGAGACACAGCTGAACTCCGAAAACGCCACCTCCCGACACAGGGACTGAAGGCAAAGGGAGAGAGATGTCGGGGCGAATCTGAGGCCAAAACAACGCCCTCAGTTCCCACCTGTTCGCGATCACGTGTGTTGTCCTGGGAGGCTAAGTGAGTGACATACAGCAGAAGAGGAAGGAGGCGAATGCAGCCGGGAGGTCTCAGGCATCGCCGAAAGACTCAAAAACAAACGCTACGGAAACCAGGGAGCAGTAAAGCGAAGTAAGACTCTGTGGTGCTAAATTTGCATGGCAGATCTCAGTAGCAACTCATAAGTTTCCTACAAAAAGGAAGAACAACACAGGCAAACAAGAAGCCTTACTGCCCCTGGCCTCTGACAGCCCGGCCCCAGGGACAGCGGGGGCCACAGCACAGGGCTGAGGCCTCTGGGTGCAGCCTCAGCCCCCGCACCAGGGCTCCCGGAGCACCGTGCAGGCCGAGCCGGAGCCCAGGGCGCAGCAGAGCAGGAGGCAGCCAGATGCCAGCCTGCCGGACTCAGAGCAGACCCGCGGGCTCCCACTGGCAAGAGGAAATGGTTTTTTGTTTTTTTAAAATATATTTTATTGTTTTTTACAGAGAGGAAGGGAGAGGGATAGAGAGTTAGAAACATCAGTGAGAGAGAAACATCGATCAGCTGCCTCCTGCACACTCCCTACTGGGGATGTGCCCGCAACCAAGGTACATGTCCTTGACCGGAATCGAACCCGGGACCCTTCAGTCCGCAGGCCGATGCGCTATCCACTGAGCCACACCGGTCAGGGCCGGAGGAAATGGATTTTGAGCACCAGAAACAACAGTAACTACAGTGGTTGAAACACATCAAATGTGTTAAGTCCATGGAGGCATAAGGGTGCCCCAGGAGCAGTCTCGGTCACTTTAGGGACGTGGGAACCGGCTCATTGTTCCGGAAGGTCGAGGCCGCGCGCACGAGTCATTGTTCCTCCCGCCCCTGTGCCCGCACCGCAGCTTCACCCAATGACTGACGGGAAGGTCTCCTTTAGGGGGTTCCCGGGAAAGGAGGAGGAATGGTAGTATTTAACATTACCCTTCCACAGCCCCCCAGAGTAACGAACCTGAGCCTTGACCACCAGCAGAAGCTAGGGCTTGGAGGGGAAGCCGAGAGGGAGAGCCATCTTGGACGGTCAGCGTGGCGCCACGAGAGAGGACAGACCGGAGCAGCTTCGGTCCATGGCGCACCCTGGCCGGGACCGCGTGTCTGTGTGTTGTGCTTTGGGTTGTTTGATGCTCTGCTTTGAGCGTTTCTTTGTCAAACTTGCCTTTATAATTTAAAAAAAAAGGATCCTGTTTTGTATCGTAACATGTTCTCCAATTCCACATCCATCAACACACATGTTGCTCCTCCTGCCTTATCGTTACAGGAGCCTGGTCCTCCGGGAAGCCTGCACTGAGAGACCACAGTCCTGTGCCTGTGGCTACAGGGAGCCCCCGCTGCTGGGCCTCTCAAAGCCAGGAAACGCGTTTCATTGGTTTGGGTTGGTTTGTTTTAAGGGAAATGCATCATGAGTTCATACTGACATTTATGAATAAATTCAGGATGAAAGGGCTTTCTCATTTGGTCATATTTGCATACATCTTTGCGTCTCCCTTTCATCTCTTTTCAAGCATTTAATTGGCCGCAGATGAAAGAGAGGACTCTACTTAGTCTAAATGCTACGTGCTCCGTCTTCAAAACACAGCCAGTCATTCCAGTAATTCCCCTGCCCTTGGCCTGGGAGCTCATTAAACCGCAGGAGTCTACCTGGACCTGATCCAGGTGCGGCTCCACTTGTCCGGACCAGCGCACGGAGGCGGGATCCCAGGGTGAATGCCTCCTCACCTTGGGAAGCCTGTGCTGTGGGTGGTCACTGCCTCGGCACTGCTGTGAACCTGCGCACCAGGGTGTTAATTCAGCGTCACCCAGGGCAGGGAACAAAGTGGAAGGTGGGTTGTGGGGAGAGAAGAGGCTGCATCCTGCTGGGCCAGCAGCAGGACGAGAGCTGAGGAGGGCCCGAACCGAGAGGCCGGGGCACGAGGACTGAGAACTGCAGGTCGTGCGTGTTCCCAGCCAGTCCCCGGTCCCTGCGGACTGTGAGGTCACCCCAGTTCTGCCGGGGCCGCTGCTCCTCCTGCACCGCAGACCCCACCCCTTCCAACCTGCAGGGTTTTCAATCAACACTGTACGTGCATTTCCTCTTCCCTGTGACTTTAACATTCCCTTTTCTGTAGCTTTACGGTAAGAATGCAGCGTGTAATACATGTAACATACAACAATATGTGTTAATGGTTTAAGGCTATTTAAGACTAACAGTAGGCTATTAGTAGTTAAGTTTGGGTGAGTCAAAAGTTACACACAAATTTTTGACTGTGTGGGGGCTGGCACCCCTAACCCCCATGTTGTTTAAGGGTAAACTGTACAGCATATACAGGTATCAAGTCATTAGGTTGTACACCTGAAACTAATAAAATGTTATATGTCAATTATATCTCAATAAAAAAAGAAGTAAATCCTGTACTACATTCATCAAGGCACAACCCCCGCTTCATTTTTCTCTTGAAACTGGACCCCTTCGCCCGTTCCTGTTCCTGGTCTGAGTTCCTCCTTCGCGCGCGCTGGGTGGCGGTGGGGCTGTCCTGTGCACCCCAGGCCGTCCACCAGCATTGCTGGCTTCTCCCCGCGAGATGCCAGGAGCAGCCCCTTCGCTGTGACAACCAGAGACTGCAGATGTCCCCCGAGGAGCCCTGTCGCCCCGTGGGGAGCCACAGCTCCAGCCCTTCTGGCTTCACGTGCCCGGCACCCACCACCGACCCAGTTCAAGAAGCCAACCAGCCGCGGACGGCGTGTGGCTGTGGCGCAGGCATGCACGTCAGAGGGCTGTGCTCTCGCACCTTTGAGTGGTTCTGAGAACCCGTGAACACGTTTGTAAGTTAAGAGCAAACATCCTTATCCTAAGTTCACATAATTATAAAGAATATGTTTCTGCTGTCTTATACATTACAGACATGCTTGAAATACACTTCATTGAGGACCTTAAAGTGAAAAGAACTCACTAAATTTGTGGAGAATGTCACTAGAAACCCAATCTTGTCTTTGGAATGAACCGATCAGCCAACTCAGGCTACTGTGAACCCAAACTATTTAAAAAAGAAAAGAAAAAAGAAGACACCGGTAGGAAGGGCTCCTGGTGGCTAACTGGGCTGGGGGAAAAAAGCAAATAATAATAATAATAATAATAATAATAATAAGAAGAAGAAGAAGAAGAAGAAGAAGAAGAAGAAGCAGAGCCTAGCAGCCAGTTCTGCACAGGGGCCTCTCACTCTAACTACAATTCCGGGAGAAGCTCTGCCTGCACTGTGTCCGCCACCCGGTCTGGGGCTGAGGGAGCAGACCCGGGCTGAGCAGAGCCAGCAGAGCCAGCAGAGCCTGCAGAGCCCGCAGAGCCAGCACAGCCAGCACAGCCAGCACAGCCTGCAGAGCCAGCACAGCCAGCACAGCCAGCAGAGCCAGCAGAGCCCGCAGAGCCTGCAGAGCCCGCAGAGCCAGCAGAGCCAGCACAGCCCAGCAGAGCCCGCACAGCCAGCAGAGCCAGCAGAACCAGCACAGCCCGCACAGCCCGCACAGCCCGCAGAGCCCGCACAGCCCGCAGAGCCAGCACAGCCGGCGCCCGCACAGCCAGCAGAGCCAGCAGAGCCCGCAGAGCCAGCAGAGCCTGCAAAGCCCGCAGAGCCAGCAGAGCCTGCACAGCCCGCAGAGCCAGCAGAGCCTGCACAGCCCGCAGAGCCAGCAGAGCCAGCACAGCCCGCAGAGCCCGCACAGCCAGCAGCCTAGCTGGAGGGGCCGGGCTCAGCAGCCCCAGTCGCACACTACGGGCCGTCCCGCAGCAGTGCTGTGCTCACAGCCCAGCGGGGTCACTCGGAGCGGTCTGCACCAAGGAAGTCCCCTCTTCACCGCGGCCCTAACGGATTCCTGTAGGCGCGGAGCTGGCCCCTTCACCCAGAGCGCCCGCCCTGGCCGTCCGCCCCGGCCCCGCCTTCAGCGTCGGCTCGAGGCCCCGCCCCGCCCACTGCGTCCGCCCTGGCCCCGCCCCCCGCGTCCGCCCCGCCTCCCGCGTTCCCCCGGCCGCAGGCCCGCCCCTGGCTTCCGCCCGAGGCCCCGCCCCCTTGCTCACCAGCGCCCCGAGGCCCCGCCCCCTTGCTCACCAGCGCCCCGAGGCCCCGCCCACGCGTGAGGCGGGCTGCGCGCGCCGGCGCCGGGGCGTGGTCTCGGCCGCGCGCCCGCGGCCTCTGCGGCGCCGTTGGCCGTTGGCGCGGCTTCGGCGGTTGTCTTGGAGAAGCAAGATGGCGGCGACGGCGGCCGCGGCGGTGGCGGAGGAGGACACGGAGCTGCGGGACCTGCTGGTGCAGACGCTGGAGGGCAGCGGCGTCCTGAACCGCATCAAGGTCGGCGGGGGGCCTGGCCGGGCCTGGCGGAGGGGCGCGCGGGCCGCCGGGCCTGTGCGGACGGCGGGCGTCACAAAGGGGCCGGGCGCGTCGGGGCCGCCCGGGCGGGATCCGGGGTCCGGGGTCCGGGGTCCGGTCCGGGGGGGGGGGGGGGCGGGCTCGGGGTCCCCGGTCCCAAGTCCCCACCTGCTTCGAGCGGCGGGCTGCCGTCCCGGAGGCGCGTTTCTCGGGACCCGCTCCTCAGGCGCCGCGGGGCCAGCCGGCGCGACCGGGACCAGCCGGCGCTGTGCGGACCGGGCGACCAGCCGGCGCGACCGGGGCCAGCCCGGCGGGACCGGGACCAGCCGGCGTGACCGGGACCAGCCGGCGCGACCGGGACCAGCCGGCGCGACCGGGACCAGCCGGCGCGACCGGGACCAGCCGGCGCGACCGGGACCAGCCGGCGCGACCGGGGCCAGCCGGCGCGACCGGGGCCAGCCGGCGTGACCGCGGGGCCGCGGGGCGCGCTAGGGAGGGGCGGCCCCGGCCGCGCTCGCCCGCGCCGGCCTCCGAGCCTCGCTGCCGCCGGGCTGCGCTCGGGCTCCTCGGGCGCGGACGGCGCCCCTGGGACTCGCGTGTGCGCCGGCGTCCGGAGGCCGGTCTGGACGCTGTGGCGGCGACACCCCTCTCTGTTCCAGGCCGAACTGCGAGCGGCCGTGTTCCTGGCGCTGGAGGAGCAAGAAAAAGTGGAGGTACGACGGCCGCACCCGGGACACGGCCGCGTTTGGAGAAGGCGCGGCGCCCAGCCCCCTTCCGGAAGGCGGCGGGCGGGCGGCGGGCGGCGGGCGGCGCCCCTCCCCCGAGGCCGGGCAGAGGCAGTCCTGGCGTCCGCGGCGCCTGCCCGGCCTCCCGGGAGCCCCGGACGCCGGGCCCGCCCTGAATCTTGCGGCCGCAGACCCCTTTCTGCGGGGATCGGAAACGCAGGCCCTGGCGTCAGCCGGTGTGCGCCTTTCCCAGAACTGCCAGACCGCACAGTTTTCGTTTGGGGTCTGTTGACTCACTAGCTTTGTTTCAGAGAGGAAGGGAGAGGTAGGAACATCAGGGGTGAGAATCGGGGTTGGCGCCTCCTGCACGCGCTCCTCCCCTACCCCTGACGGGATCCAGCGGGAAGCCCGGCCTGTGCCCTGAGGGAGACCCAGCGGGGCCGGACCCTGGTTCACGGGTTCCCACCCATCACCGAGCCGCCCCGGCCGGCCACGCAGTTGCTTTGCCGTCACGCAGTCTGTCTGACTGCCCCACGTCCCACCACGAGTCTCTGTGTAAGTGCAGTTAGCTTTCTCTCTACCCACGCCCCGCCGCCTCCTGAGTGGATGTCCTGGAACTTGCCGGCCACGAGAGTCGCTTGGTAATCCCGTCGTCACCCTCCTCCGAGGAGCCGCGGCCTCCGCTGCCCCGTGGGCCTGATGCCCGCTCCTGGTCACCGCGAGGGAGCCCTTCACGTGGCTCTGCTGTCTGTCCGGCGTGTGTCTCCTCTTGGCTGCCTCTGGTCTGGACCCCTGCTCCGTACTCCTGAGCCTCACCTTCTAGCCATACTTGGTCTGGAAAAAAGCCTTAATGGTCCTTCAATTCAGCACACTAACTCCCTCGTGTGCTGTTCGCTCTAGAGCAAAGTCACCGGACCTGCGGGCTGCTGACTTCACTGGAGACTACCACCCTAGCGAGGCCCTTCCACCTCTTCTTTAAAATCTTTATTGTTGAAAGTACTGCCTATGTCCCCCTTTTCCCCATTGACCCCCTCCAGACCACCCCCGCCCCGCCCCCACCCTGTTGTCTGTGTCCATGGCTTATGCACATGTGCATACAAGGCCTTTGGTTGATCACCTCCCACCCACCCACCCTCCCCCGCCTTCCCTCTGAGATTCCGCACTCTGTTCCATGCTCCCATGCCTCCGATCCACTCTGTTCATCAGTTTATTTTGTCACTTAGATTCCACATTGGAGTGAGATCATGGGATACTTGTCTTTCTCTGACTGGCTTATTTCACTTAGCACAATACTCTCCAGGTCCCTGCACGCTGTCCCAAAGGGTGAGAGATCCTTCTTTTTACGGCTGCATAGTATCCCGTGGTACAAATGTACCACGGCTTTTTATTCACTCGTCTATGACGGGCACTTGGGCTGTTTCCAGATCTCAGCTACTGTACATTGTGCTGCTATGAACACAGGGGTGCATACATTCTTTCTGATTGGTGTTTCGGGTCTCTTAGGGTATAGTCCTAAAAGTGGGTCAGAAGGAAGTTCCATATTTAATTTTTGAGGAAACTCCATACTGTTCTCCACAGTGGCTGCACCAGTCTGCATTTCCACCAGCAGTGCACGAGGGTTCCTTTTTCTCTACATCCTCGCCAGCACTTGTCATTTGTTGATGGTAGCCATTCTGACAGGTGTGAGGTGATAACTCATTGTGGTTTTAATTTGCATCTCCCTGATGATCAGTGACTTTGAGCATTTTTTCATGTCTCTCGGCCTTCTGTATGTCCTCTTTGGAGAAGTGCTATTCAGGTTTTTAGCCCATTTTTTTAATTGGATTGTTTGTCTTTTGTTAAGTTGTATGAGTTCCTTATCCATTTTAGAGATTAACCCTTTATCTGATGTATCATTGCCAGATATGTTCTCCCATGCCGCTTCCACCTTACTCGTGATCAACGCCTTGTGTGTCTGGGGGAACATGGGGGCATCAGGTCCTCTCGGTGTGTCCTCCCCAGACAGAGCTCCCCTGTGCCCACGCACCTGTGCCTCCCTCCTCCCACGCCAGTGGGGAGGCTCTGCCAGCTGCACAGCGGCCGACACTGGGTTTGCCTTCGCGGTACTCTCAGCTCTTCCGCTCGCCCTGCTGCTGGCTCGTCTCTGGAGCATGCCCGCCTCTGCTTCCCCTCTGACGAGCTTTGGATGAATGTGTGTCTTACACTGTTTCTCATGTCCAGGTGCCCTCTCACCCACGAGCACCTGTAAATCCATCACTGCTGCACCTGGGTGATTTTCTTGGCTGGGGTCAAGAAGAATCCTACTTCGGTTTTTCTTCGTTCTTACCTATAAAGTTCCTCTGTGGCACTGGACTTTAATTCCTCTTTCCTTCCTGAAAATCTCCTTTGACTTTGGGGAATTTTTCTGTTGTTTTCTCTTGATCACTCCTTGGATCCTCGGCATGATCTTCTTCTTCTTCTTTTTTTTTTTTTTAAAATATATTTTATTGATTTTTACAGAGAGAAAGGGAGAGGGATAGAGAGCTAGAAACATCGATGAGAGAGATACATCGACCAGCTGCCTCCTGCACACCCCCCACCAGGGATGTGCCCGCAACCAATGTACATGCCCTTGACCGGAATTAAACCTGGGACCTTTCAGTCCGCAGACCAACGCTCTATCCACTGAGCCAAACCGGTTTCGGCATGATCTTCTTCTGTTCCCTCCTTGGCAGCCTCGGTGCGGCGTCCCAGAGCTGTCGTCTGTGCCTCCCTGAGCCCTGACCGCACCAGCAGCTGTGGCCCGGTTCTCCCGTCCGTGTCGCCCTCCCGAGCTTCAGCCCTGCGTGTCCCACTGCCCGCTCCTCCTCCCTCCTGGGTCGCCTGGCTCTCTCTCAGTTCTGTGCGGAGAGGTCTGAGGAGGGCTCGGCTGCCCGCTCAGCTTTGTTCGTTCCTCTCCAGGTGGCTTTGCCCTCCCTGCGCTCCTGTGCTGTCCGCACATCTTCCTGAAGCCCTTCTCCGCGTTGCTCCCAGTCGCTGTTCATAGGACGTACTCGATCTTGCCCTTCCGTTTCTTTAAATATTTCAGTTGACTCAACATCTTAAAATTTCCTACACTAGCCTACTTGAGTACCTTTGTGATCTTTACCCTCCTTGTGTTTTTTGAGTATTCTTAAAACTTTATTGAGGTATAGCCCTAGCTGTTTTGGCTCAGTTGGATAGATCGTCGCCCTGTGGACTGAAGAGTCCCAGGTTCAATTCCGGTCAAGGGCACATGCCCAGGTTGCGGGCTCTATTCTCAGTATAGGGCGTGCAGGAGGCAGCCGATGGATGATTCTCTTTTATTTATTTTTATTTATTTTCTTTACTGATTAAGGTATTACATGTGTGTCCTTATCCCCCCATTGCCTCCCCACCCCCCCACTCATGCCCTCACCCCGCTGGTGTCCGTGTCCATTGGTTAGGCTTATATGCATGCATACAAGTCCTTTGGTTGATCTCCCCCTTACCCCATCCTCCCCTACCTTCCCTCTGAGGTTTGATGGTCTGATCGATGCTTCTCTGTCTCTGGATCTGTTTTTGTTCATCAGTTTTATGTTGTTCGTTATATTTCACAAATGAGTGAGATCATGTGATATTTATCTTTCTCTGACTGGCTTATTTCACTTAACATAATGCTCTCCAGTTCCATCTCTCTTTTTGATGTTTCTATCTTCCTCTCCCTTTCTCTCTGAAATAAAAAATAAAAAAAAGATAATGAACATATCCATGACTTTGAAAAGTTTCCTCAGGCCCCTGGCCAGGTGGCTCAGTCAGTTGGAGTGTAGTCCCCACACCAGAAAGTTGCCGGTTCAGTTCCCAGTCAGGGTGTGTACCGATGCAACTTATCGATGTTTCTCACATTGATATTTCTCTCTCTCCCTCTCCAAAGTCAACAAAAACATGCTTGGGGTGAGGATTAAAGAAAAAAAGACTTTCTCAAGACCGTTCACGCCCCTTTGTTGTCCTCCACCCACCTCCAACCTGGGCAACCCGAGGGCTTTTGACAGCGAGGCCATTGGAATCGCACAGCACACACTCTCATTTCTTTGTTTGGTCTGGCTGTGTTCACACAGCATATGAGTTTACAGACTCATTCATGTGCTCGTTGGTTCCCGGTTCGTGTTGGGCTGTATGAACGTCTGCAGTTCATTCAGTCACTCACCTGTTGGTGGACGTTGGGTTGTTTCCAGCTTTCAACTCATAAACAAGGCTGCTGGGACATGCGTGTGCATGCGTGTTGCTTGGATCTGCCCTTTCCTCTCTTGAGGAAATACCTCGGCGGGTGGTCACATGGAGGGCCCTTCACCTTTGTACAGCATGCCCAGACCAGGGCTTCCCCAGAGCGGGCACCACTCCTCCTTGACCAGGCGCCTGCACCTCTGCGGTCTGCGGGAGGAAGCTGTGATGTGCTGGAGTATTTGTTTTATTTACTCAAATAAATGTCTAATGATAAAAATCTGTTGGCCTACGCACTACATAAAGTCATGTGATCTGCTGCTATGGGTGGACTGCAAATGGCAAGTGTGTAATTATAGTCCTGTTCATAGTGTGTCATAATGGTTGATAGCTAAGATGACAGTATCAAAATTCATGTAGTTGAAATAATTATCAGTTGTTTTTATAAGTGTTATTTACATGAGTATTTGAAGGTCTGGCTTCTAAAGTACTTTTGTCAGCAATTAATAAAACATTTAAAAATAAGTATAAGTCTTCATATATGGCTTTGTTTTATTAACCTTTTGCACTCGGATGTCGAGTGTGACTCGACGCGGTTAGCATTAGAATAAAGGAATCAAGAAAAAAGCAAGCGAGTGCAAAGGGTTAATTTTGAGATATTATTCAATAGCACAAAGCACTTCTTTTAGTGATCAATAGTTGTGGAATGGGGTTAACCATGATTGTATGGGTGACAATATTTTACTTACATCTTTGCCAGAAAGTTATACGTTAATCCACATTTTGTAGTTCTCATCATAAACACATGACACTGACAGTATTTTTTTTTTTAACAGAACAAAACTCCTTTAGTCAATGAGAGCCTGAAAAAGTTTTTAAATACGAAAGATGGTAAGATGTTCATCTCTTCTTTATTTTGTCTATCTGTACATTTTCAAATCCTGACTCTATTTGGAAGAAATCAGGCATTTCAGATTATTTTTTGGTGTCTGTGATTCTTATAGGTCCTTATTTCTTAAAATGAGATTTTATTGGACTGCTGTTAAGTTGCTTTGCTTACCGTGGGTCCTGGGATAAAGCCAGTGTCACTGTAAGAGGCAGAACCGTCAAGTGAAGTGTCACAGTGTCTTCCTGATGGTTGCTGCCAGACCTAGGATCCCAACCGGTTTCCATCACTTAATTGTACGCGGCAAAGACGAATCCATGGTTAAACAATGTAGAAACTTTCCTCGCATTAGTGCAGCCTGTCCTCAGTGTCAGGAGGCTGAGGCGTGAAGGCTCGCTCACCGCTCTCTCGCCCCGCAGGCCGGCTGGTGGCTAGTCTGGTGGCAGAGTTTCTCCAGTTCTTTCATCTTGACTTCACCTTGGCCGTTTTCCAACCGGAAGCTAGCACAGTAAGAACGATTTCACCTCACCTTTGAAGCCTTTGACAACGCTGAGCTCATGAACAGCTGAAAGTTAACATTTGACAACTGTAGTGTCTTGCATAAAGTGTTTCTATAGCTCCCTGATTTTCTTAAACATCATCCGAGCTGGCAGGGGGTTCTAGGCCCCTGCTTTACTTAATTAGAAGGGAGTGTTGTTGTAAAGGTGGCTTGTTCTGTTAGACTGTAGCTGGTAATGTGAACTTTGAATGTGGAGATTGGTGAAAGAAATAACAAATGTAAGCAACCTGACTCTCGCATTTTCTATATGCAGAATCCCAAATGGAAACTTGCTCATGTTGTGTCATTGTATTTTATGTGTTTATGTCACACACGTGAGCAACTGTGCTTCCTGTGAGAAAAAGTATCATTAAACGGTGTGGGTGTTTGAGGCCTCTATTGTACTCAGTGAGTGCGTATGTGGGAGCGAGCCCGGCAGGAATGGGGCTCTGCGGCCACCTCCAGTCTCCCCCCCCCCCCACAAATATATATATGTAATTTTTTAAAACGGACATTTCATTCGTTAGAAAAAGTCTCTGAGTTTAGAAAGATGTCTTTAGGTTCTGAAAATACTTTTCTTTAAGCTCTGAGTAAGTAATTTTGTTATATATCTGTGCACTTAAAGCTTACTTTTGCATCTTATTTCTGCCCTAGTTTCAAGGTCTGGAAGGTCGAGAGAATTTAGCCCGGGACTTGGGCATTATTGAAGCAGAAGGCACTGTGGGTGGACCTTTGCTGTTGGAAGTGATCAGGCGTTGTCAGCAGAAGGAGAGAGGGCCTGCCCGTGGGGAAGTAAGTGCAGCCCTCTGCTCCGTTACCTCCTGGGTAACTGCTGCCCGGGCAGCCCCGCATTCCGTGCAGTGAGTCGGGTGTAAATAAAAGACTTTTCCTTGGAAACAAAGTGAAACGCACTCAGATCGGTTAAGTGCACATTATAATGAAAACTGGAAGTGTGGGTGCTCTGAGCTGCCGCCGCCCCAGTTCTGTGGATAGATCCTGCTCCCTGCTGGCTAGTGTCACCTCCCGCTGACTAGTGCTCACCATCCTTTCTGACTAGTGCTCACCTCCCTGCTGACTAGTGCTAACCATCCTTTCTGATTAGTTCTCACCATCCTTTCTGACTAGTGCTCACCATCCTTTCTGACTAGTGCTAACCTCCCTGCTGACTAGTTTCCTTTCTGACTAGTGCTCACCATCCTTTCTGACTAGTGCTCACCATCCTTTCTGACTAGTGCTCACCTCCCTGCTGACTAGTGCTAACCATCCTTTCTGATTAGTTCTCACCATCCTTCCTGACTAGTGCTCACCATCCTTTCTGACTAGTGCTAACCTCCCTGCTGACTAGTTTCCTTTCTTACTAGTGCTCACCATCCTTTCTGACTAGTGCTCACCATCCTTTCTGACTAGTGCTCACCATCCTTTCTGACTAGTGCTAACCTCCCTGCTGACTAGTTTCCTTTCTGACTAGTGCTAACCATCCTTTCTGACTAGTGCTCACCATCCTTTCTGACTAGTGCTCACCATCCTTTCTGACTAGTGCTCACCTCCCTGCTGACGAGTTTCCTTTCTGATTAGTGCTAACCATCCTTTCTGACTAGTGCTCACCTCCTGTTCCTCTCGGGAAGGGGTCTGAGAGCTCTGGGTGGGCACTCTGGAGCTCCAGCACAGGGCACTGCTTAAGAAATGGTGAGAACACTCCAAGCATTAGCCTTCTTAGTACTCAAACATATAAAGGCCGAGTTACAGACTAGTTAATGTTTGAACTGAAAGGCTTTTTTAAACTAGTTCTAAAACTGAGCTATTGATTTTGCTTATTTTGTTAGACATTTTTTAATTCCTGTGTGTTTGATTAGCCATTACCTTTCTTATTCCTATCCTTCCCTTTTAGAAGTACTGCTAATGAGATGAATGGTCTGATTTCTGTTTCTGGAAGGGTTCTGTCACAGGCGTAGACAGCGTCTTAACAGTCCCAGGGAGCTGGTTAAGTGTGCTTCTGGCCGCAGGGATGTGTGAGTGGAGGCTGTGGCTGCCACCGTTCCTCCGTCTGGACAGCCTCAGAGTTCCTGTTAGAGCCTCCGGAACCACTCAGGCTGACTGAGTGCCCATTGCACAATAAATAGATTCTTTTCATTAAAAATGAAATGTAAGAAAATTATGTGTAGTAGAAGGGTTGAGAGCTGTTAAAGATAAGATGCTTTCGTAAGAAAATGCACATTTAAATGGTTTGTGATTATAGAGGAAGTATACAATAATTGATTAGTTCTAAACATTCTGAGTAATAATTTTTAGTCAAAGGGGGCAGAATGTTTCATGTTGAAATTTTGTCCAACTCGACCTTAACGTGAAAGCCGGGCAGGGGATGGGCAGGTGCGGAGGGAGGAGGGCACAGGGGCCTGGCCAGAGCACAGGCTGTCCCCGCATGCGCATGCGTGCATTGTGATTTCATTCTTTCATAATTGTTCGACAAGGTTGGTGAGCGCTTATTACAGGATGGGCACTGTGCTGGCTGCTAGTGGACAAAAGAGACCTACATGTAAGGCTCCCGCTCTCCTGAGCCACCGTCTGGAAATGCTGGTGACAGCTCTCTCGGCTTCTGTGGCCCTGACTTCTGTCTTGCTCTGCCCCTCCCCTCCCCTCCCCTCCCCTCCCCTCCCCTCCCCTCCCCTCCCCTCCCCGGTGCACCTCATGCATGCATGCTGGTTGCCCACATTTTCTCCCAGGTCTGCTGTCCCTTCTGTAGCCACTGGGAATAGCCCAGACTCTGGAGCCAGACTGCTTAGCTTCACACCCAGCTCGGCCACGCCCTGTGTGTGGCCCTCCTCAGCCACACGCCTTAGGCTCCTCCCCGGGACGTGGAGGTGGAAGGCAGCCGGTGGGGTTGTGGTGAGGACTGAAGGCCTCGGTGTGTGAAGCTCGGGGAACAGTGCTGGGCATTGGCGGCCGTACCACTGCTGGTCGTCGTCATCGTTCCCATCTCTGATTCTGTGGCCATTGCTGTTCGGATGGCTCCCTGAGTTCCATCAGTCCTTTCCCCCGATCCCCCCCGGTCAGCCCACTAGAAGGCTGGAGTCCTGGGTGGAAGGATGACGCCATTCCCCTCCTAACCAAGTGAAGGCGACACGGGACAGAGTCCTGGTCTGGTCCTCTGCCGCACTCCTCTGCTGGTGCTGGTTTTGTCCCTCCGACTCCTGCTTCAGCCCAGGGGCTGCCGGTCTGCTCCCTGAGGTGTCTGTCCTGCTGTGTGCCCGCTGGTTTAGAAGGCGTGGGGAGGCTGGGCGGGCCAGTGCCCTGGGAAGTGGGAGGAAGAGAGGGCTGCCCTTGAAGAGAGCGGTGCCCACCAGGGAGCAGCTGTGCGAGAGGTTTCTTGAGACAAATGAAGCGGCAGCCAGTCCGGGGGCAGAGCAGGTGTCTGGGGAGTTGGGCAGGACCAGGGCGTCAGGCAGGGAGGGGGCCCCACAGAGCACAGGCTGATTGAGGGGATACTTGGCAGCTAATCAGAATTTAAGTGTGTTTCGCTTTTTAAAATTAAAATTAGGGGGAAATCTAAGGATATTGACATTAATTGGGAAGAAATCAACATACCAACATGTGGAGTAGTTTTAAATGCTGAAGTTCTGTGAGGTGTAATTAGTATGTTTATGTGTAAATGTGTTAATTTTAAACGGAATGTTTTAGGGCGCACTGGATCTGGCTGATGCGCATTCTCCACCACCGTCGCCAGAAGGAAAGCTGAGCGCGCACACGGGCCCCAGTAAGGTGAGTTCTCGGCACAGGGACAGTCCGGCCCGGCACGCCCAGCTCGGGTTCCACCCAGTCCTACGCATCCAGTCTTACGCGTCACACTCCTGTTCAGTTTCTGCCACTGCTTGCTTCCTTTGGATGAAGTATAGATTTTTAAGCATTAATTATTTTGCTTTAATTGGTAGTTTTTTGAATTTTGTGTCATAGAAAGGAATATGCTATTAAATAAAATTTTAGAATATTGGACTTTTTGGTACTTTGAACATTACTTCTCATTTATACATTCCTAGCTGGAGAAGGTTAGGCTCAGGAGTGTAGAACGCTGTGTTGAGTAGGGTAGCTGGGTGACAGTCTGGGATTGTAAGCCTGACGGGTGTTTATAGTAATGAGCCGTTCTGAGGATTCGTAAGGTCTGTGAGCTTGGGCCATATTGGTGTGTGGTTTCTGAGTGGTTGAAGTTAGGGCCCTGATTCAAGGGTTTGGTGTCACAGACAATGAACTGGGGGACACTGGATTCACAGTCCAGGGTGTTTGTGCTGGTGGCAGAACGAGTCAGGAGGCAAGTGTGTGTGGGACATGCTGGAGCAGCGCCGCTGGAAGAACCTGGCCCACCAGAGGGTAGGTCTGCGCCCAGTGTGTGGGGACCGCCCTCTGGCCCCTGCCCGGGAGCAGCCAGAGCGTTCCTGGGGCAGCCGGACTGGGGGCTGGGAGAGGGGTGACAGGCTGCCAGAGCTGCCCGACGCTGCTTGTTGGGGGCCTCGGGCTTGTCGGGGGCCTAGACAGGGCCCTGGGGGGGACTCCTGCTGCTGTTGGATGTGGTTGGCCCTTTGTGTTGTCTGAATGGGGAGGCCATTGTGCTGGGTGCCTGTTAGCAGGCCTGCTAACGCCTGCTCTGTAGGAGGGGCCTTTAAGGGTTTCCCTCGATGCTCAGGGCAAGTTGACGGAGTCCCTCGGAGCAGCTGCCAGAGGGAAAAGCCTTGGTCACAAGCTCTGCTTTCTGTGAAATACCTGGCTTTAGGGGGTTAACATAACACATATCCCCACATACTTACTAGTACCCAGCGCGCCTTGCGCTATTCGGAAGTTCCCTTTTGTCAGTAATTACTTCTTAAAGCAAATTAGCAAGACTAACCTTCCCCATAAGGCATGTCTTCAAGATAAGATATTAATGTCTATTTTGCCTATTCTTACTCTTTATAGAAATAGTTTTAGGAGTTAAGAATTATGATGAGAATCTGACATGTTAAGTCAGTTAGGAAGTGTTGCTCTAAACCAGCGATTTTCACCCGTGAGCACAAGCATGTTTCCGGCATGCAGTGTCAGGCACCGACCCTTCCCTGCAGACGGTCACATGTAAACGACAACAGCTGACACAACATGGCCATCCAGTGTGAACGAGTCAGAATGACAGCAGTTTTTTGGGTCGGATTGGCAAATATGTCTTTGGTGTGCTGCAGGTTTCAGCCATTAGTCTGTGTGGGCCATGGGAGGGAAAAGATTGAAAACTGCTGCTCTACACGGTCGCAGAGGAGTGAGGGGGTTCTGAGGCTGGTTAGAGAACAGACCCGCAGGGGCCCTCACTCCTCCACCTTCTGACTGTTTTCCGTGGAGCCTCAGTCACCCCACAGGGAAACGCTACAGCTCATCTCTGCGGGGCCTGGGCTCAGATAACTCCCGTGGTCCTCACGGGTCTGGGTTTGGATGCCAGTACTTGGCTCACCCTCTCCCCGCCGGCGTCCTTCTTGCTCTCAGTGCCTGAGCCATCAGGGGCTCTAGAAGGGCCTCTGCCTGCTGTCCTCCTGCTCAGCCCCAGGGACGCCCGGGCGCTTTGTGCTCGGAGCAGGGGGGCGGGGCCCATGGCCTGAAAGGAAGCTGCTCAGTGAGCACGAAAGAGGGCCTGTCCCCGCGGAGGGCGGGCCTGTCCGGAGGGCGGCCCTGTCCACGGGGGGGAGGGCCTGTCTGTCCACCCGGAGGGCGGGCCTGTCCACGGGGAGGGCGGGCCTGTCCACCCGGAGGGCGGGCCTGTCCACGGGGAGGGCATGTCTGTCCACGGGGAGGGTGGGCCTGTCCACCCGGAGGGCATGTCTGTCCACGGGGAGGGTGGGCCTGTCCACGGGGAGGGCGTGTCTGTCCACCCGGAGGGCGGGTCTGTCCACGGGGAGGGCGTGTCTGTCCACCCGGAGGGCGGGCCTGTCCACGGGGAGGGCATGTCTGTCCACGGGGAGGGTGGGCCTGTCCACCCGGAGGGCATGTCTGTCCACGGGGAGGGTGGGCCTGTCCACCCGGAGGGCGTGTCTGTCCACCCGGAGGGCGTGCCTGTCCACGGGGAGGGCGGGCCTGTCCACGGGGAGGGCGTGTCTGTCCACGGGGAGGGTGGGCCTGTCCACCCGGAGGGCGTGTCTGTCCACCCGGAGGGCGTCTGTCCACCCGGAGGGCGGGCCTGTCCACGGGGAGGCCAGGCTTGACCAATAACTGTTGGGCCGGGTGATTAAACATGAGTTGAACCCCTTGAGTAAGAGAGGTAAAAAGACCGAAGAAGTGGGTTTCCTAAAGGAACATATTAATATCTCCATTTTAAGGAAATTTTCTAATAGGAATCCTTTTTAGTTTGTTTATGAATTAGTTTATTTTGAAAAATTTATACTTTGTGGTAAAACGTCGTTTTATTCTCATGCTCAGATACCAAGGTATAAAGGACAAGGTAAGAAGAAGACAAGCGGGCAGAAGTCTGGTGCCAAGGTAACATGCATGAGGGCAGAGGGACAGCAGCCTCCGGGGCAGGGGCCTGCGCGGGCCCTCCGGGCCTGCAGCCCCATTGCGCGGGGTCACTTCTTTGGAAATGTCACCCTCTTTTCTCTGTAGTCAGGCGTGATAAAGTCACGGTGGCACAAAACAAGAAGTAGTTTGACTTTCAGTTTTATCCAGGTGAAAGTCACACTGTTACATTTTTAAACTGTGCTGCTAGTTTTATATTAAGGACTTTTTGTTTTTTGGCAACAAAAAAAGTTGAAAATACTTACTTTTTGAATGGATGGTCACGTACATATTCTTTACGTGATTTTTACCTGAGGTCAGTAGAACATTGCACGACTTTTTGATACATTCCTATCGGCAAATTAAAGGCGAAACTTGGTTCCCTCAGGATGTTTTGTGTGCACAGCTGTGACCTCGTGCCCATGGCTCGGCCTCAGAGCCCGAGGGTAGGGCGGAGCCGCAGTGCGCTGTGCCTGCTGCCGGCACTGCGTCCTCCCCTAAGGTCACAAAAATGGACCAAGCCTGTATCCTGGCCACTTTTAAATTTTAAATATTAGAGGCCTGAGAAGCAGTGTCAGTCAGTCAGTTCTTACACGTTAGAATCAGGTGTCCTTCTCTACGTTTCAGTCTGCGGGGCTCGGTGCACGTGAGCTTGGTTTCAGGAGAGATCCCGAGGACTCACCGTGCTGGCTGCCTTCGTCTGCTGGCTCAGAGCGAAGTCCTGTCGTTCGGTCACACTGTTTTCATGCCTTCCCATATGAGATGTTTTAAAACGTTATTCAGCAAGTATGTCTGCACGTTTGCATAGAGAAACTCGTGCTCAGTGCTCTGGGCGCGACAGGGAACATGGTCCTCACTCACTAGTAAGGAGTTTACGGTGGGATTGGAGAGGTGACACGCCTTACGAAAGGTCATTAGAAACATAAACCAGCATGCTTTATAGCTGCCTTTAGTCAGTTCCTTGGACTTAAGAGCATATTTCATGGTACCACACTTGTATGATCCTGTTGGTGTCATGGGTTTGAAGAGGTCCGAACATTTTGAAGAAGTGGGTCCGTGGGAACAGCACGTGGAGGGAGACACATTGCACTGTGGGTCACAGAGCAGCGTGGGGCCCAGACTGCTGCTCGGGCAGGGCCTCAGGCGCTCCGGACCCAGGGGGCTGAAGAGCCTGTACGGCCCGTGCCCTGTCGCTGAGCCCCAGGTGCTGCCTCAGTCGCTGTGAACCCTGGTTTCCTCTGCACCCCTGGCCTTGTCGTGGAATTGCTTTAGAAGTCGCTGGTACCCAGCACCGTTTCCAGCCGCATAGATGATCCTCAGCCCGTCATCCCTCTGCTTTGCGCTCTGCCTTGTGCCTGCAGTAGGTTCCCGCCCTTAATCCCCCACCATCCTGACGTCTGATAACCCGTACCGAGCTGCATGTGTGTGTCATTGCGGCGTACACAGCTGGACTCCAGGGGGCGCCGTTCACATGCAGCAGGACAGCACTTGCCACGGGCAAAGCCCTGAGCGGCGCCCGCTTGTCCATGAACCACCGGGGCGCCCGGCGAGGCCTGCCGGTGCCTTGTGGGTTCTGCTGTGAGCACGTTGCAGCTGAACTTCTAAAACGCCATTCACGTGCATGTGAAACTGATTTGCGCTTATGGTGTGAGCCTGTCAGAATGCAAAGCAAAACCCAAGGTTTGGACCTAATTGAACTTGGTCAGATTAAAGTTGTATTTCTGGATTTTGCTATTGTGGGTCAGTAAAGGGTGGGCAGAAGAAGTGGAATCCAAGGTGGGTAGATGGTAAGTGGGAGGGCATTTCTTTAATGAGGTGACATTTTACACTATGCTGACACTGACTCCCCAAGTGTCACCTGTTCACTGGAAACCATTCTGAAAGGGGTGTCAGAAGTTACAGCAGCCCTTGGTAGCTCCACTCACTCGGGAAAAGTGAATAGTAGATGGTTTTGTTTTTAATACTTAGAATAAAGTGCTATTTATCTTCACATTAAAAGTAACATAGAGGGTCAGCCTTTTTATAATCAGTTTTCAGGTGTTTTTAAACTTGTGTAGTGAGGTGTTTTTTGCTTCAAGTTCTTTTAAAAAGGACCATTTCTGAAATCGTTGCTCCTTTTTTTTCAAAATTCTGGAATAAGCCCAGCGTCACGTTGATTTAGGGCAGTGAGTGTGTGTGTGTGTGTGTGATGGGGGATGTTTCTGTGTCTATTACAGACACCTTGGTTTTCTGGATAAACCAAGCATTATTGTTCCCTTTACACTCACACACACACACACACACACACACACACACACCCACCCATTCTGAATGCAGGAGCACTCCTAGTGGGCAGTGTGCCCAGCACTCAGCCTGGCCAGCTGTCCACTCCTGGCTGCTTCAGACCCGAGACCTGACATCTAGGCACTACTGTCCTCTGACCCCAAGCAGCTGGCTTCTTAGGGCTGAGCGTGGAGCAGCTGTGCGGGCCGTCCAGTCTGGTTTCAAAGCCAGAGCGCTGGCTCCGTGAAGGGAGCATGGAAATAGGTCTTCTCCAGGACCACTGAGCTTCTAGAAAGGGTTTGGGTTTCTGTGATTCTACAATAACACAGTGTTTGCTTTCTGTATGCATGAGTTAAACTTTTTGTGTGTGTGGTGTGTGTGAGAGAGAGAGTGTGTGTGTGTGAGAGAGAGAGAGAGAGAGAGGCAGCTGTAGTAAAATTTCTTAATTTATTAGTAAGTCTCGGGTTATAAACTGCCTTTGGTGTGTTTGGGGAAGGAGGCTGGGGGGTAAGGCATGGGCAGGAAAAGAATTTGCATGAATTTTGTAAACTTGGAAAACTTTCTTTGGCTTTAATGTGTCTGTTATGAGCAGTTCAGATTAACCCTTAGCACTCGCTTGCTTTTTTCTCGATTCCTTTATTCTCCTCGGGATTTAATTTTTTAAATACCCCAGATTTTACAAAGCGTGGCAGTAGAATAAAAAACTGGAGTTTCTTTTCATACAAACTTATTTATTTGGATTTTTTTATATTTCAAATTATTGATACATTTAAAGAGTAATTTTAATCTCGACATCCGAGTGCAAAAGGTTAAGCCTTTAGTTTGGAAAAACTTTTTTTTTCTAGTTCATAGACCTTCTAGGAATCAAGGTTTTGGTTACTATATCGTTAACACAGGCATGTCTAAGGGCAAAGAGAAACCGGTGAAGGACAGAATCCAGTTAGGTTGTGAGGGTCAGGGCCAACTGGAGACAAGGGAATACACACTGTTGCATGCAGCCTGGGACAGGAGGGAGAGCGCTCGAGGGCCTTGAACATTGGTGTAGACGCTCAGGGGCTGGCCGACGTAGATGCTCAGGGGCTGGTAAGTGTAGACGCTCAGGCGCTGGCTGGTGTAGACGCTCAGGGGCTCCGCTCAGGGGCTGGCCGGTGTAGACGCTCAGGGGCTGGCCGGTGTAGACTCTCAGTGCTGGCCGGTGTAGACACTCACGGGCTGGCCGGTGTAGACGCTCAGGGGCTGGCCGGTGTAGACACTCACGGGCTGGCCGATGTAGACGCTCAGGGGCTGGCCGGTGTAGACGCTCAGGGGCTGGCCGGTGTAGACTCATAGGGGCTGGCCAATGTAGATGCTCAGGGGCTGGCTGGACGTGCCATGGACATGGAGGTGCGGTAGGGGCGCCCTCTGAGGTCCGAGTGGAGGCCAGGGCTGCACTGGCGGCAGATCTCCGCCGTAGACCCGCACGCAGCGGCGGCCTCCTCGTTGGTGTGCGGGTGTGCTGGGCTCTGGGCGGAAAGGCTGTGTTCACTTTGCTGTAATTCTTGGTTCGTTTGTGTGAACTAACCTTCCTTTGCTTTCACATTGGGCACATTGACTTATGGTAATTGGTGGAGCAGGGAGAGCTGTGGAAGAGGAAGTGGGAAGTCATGAGTAAATGGAGTGGGCATAGCAAAGGGTTCCTTCAGGGAGTGTGAGGAGTGGTGCCCACCTGTTTCTCTGACATTTGCCCTGGCGGGGCCCGAGACCTGGGGCCAGCTGAGGGCCGTAGTTGCTCTGGACGCCCGGAGTTCACTGCAAGCCCCTCCCACCGCCCCTCACGGCCTCACGCACTCATGCCCAGGGGGTTGCAGATGTTCAGGACTCTCTGATTTAAAACACCTTATCACAGTCTTATTTCACCAAGGGGACCTGCCTCTCCCCCTGTCTTTTTCTAGAAAGCCGGCAGTGGTGCTAGTCAGAGTGATACAAGCATCTCCTCCTCAGAACCAAAGAGCAAAAGCAGTCTTCACTTACTGGCCCAGGAAACAAAACTTGGACCTTTCTTAAGCAACAAAAGTCTAGATGTCAAAGACAAAGCTGGCCTTTGTCCACGTGAAGATGACCTGGACGGAGATTCTTTCTTTGACGATCCCATTCCTAAACCCGAAAAAACTTATGGTTGGTGAGTCGACTCCTTTGGGTTATCAGAATAGAGGCTTAAAAAGGTAATTTCCCAATGCTTTTTACAGTTAAGAAACAGTGAGCTGCTAGAGGTTCCATACTTACTAGACACGTGCGTCTGATTTGTGTGATGAAAGCCTTCTATGTGGTAACGCGTCCAGTGTGAGGAAGCCTAGGTGTTCCCCGACTCCCGCAGCGGGGTCCTGAGCCTCTCTGTGCCAGCCACTGTCGGAACTGCAGGGCACAGGCGGCAAACGGGCACAGCTGTGAGAGGCACAGCGTGCAGGGCATTGCCAGCCACAAGGCAGAGGGGCTGGACCCCCAGAGGAGGGCCTGGCTTTGCTCTGAGGGAGACTGGAAGCTGGCGCTGAGCAGCAGAGTGGCTGGGTCCGCAGGCATTGTCTCAAGCCCTGGCCGCCAAGTTGCAGGCCTGGGCGCAGGTCTCTAGCTGTGGAGTGGCAGGGTGCCCGCCCCGGGAGAGGTGACGTGGAATGGTGAGGAGGAGGAGACGGGCTGTGTCCTGAGTGGGAGCAGAAGGACGAGCTCAGAGAGCAGTGGCTCCCAGGGAAGTTCCGAGTTTCCAGGCTGAGCACCTAGAAGGCGGAAACCGCCCTTGACTGAGCTGAGGGGTCCGCGGGTGTGGGCCAGGGGATAGGAGAGCTCCGTTCCCACTTGCTGAGTTGGAGAAGATGGTCCCGGGAAAGGTGAGAGGGTGTGGGCCGGGTGGAGGGAGCTCTGGCTGGATGCACATTAGGGACTCCACCTTAGGGAGCGTGGAAAGCTGGGTGCCTGCCGGGGTCACCAGGCGGTGGGCACTGCAGCATCTCCAGGCCAGCCCGCAGAGGAGCAAGCGGGCAGGGGACTGAGCTGCAGCAGGAGGCTGGCCGAGCAGCCGCATTTGGCTCTGAAACCTGCTCTGCGTTTAGCAGCTCGAGGCCGAGGATGGCCTTGACATTTGGGTTAGTCAGATGGTGGCATTGAGGGCCGTGCTGTGCTGATGGGTCCAAGTGGGCTCAGGAAGGACAGGAGAGGGCTGTAGGTGGTGAATACTTTTTTGATGAGTTTTATAGGAGTATGCAGAGGAATGGGTGGGGCTGGAGGGCGAAGGTGGGGTTAGAACCGTTGGAGCGGGAAAATTAACAACATGCATGTACTAGCATGTGGATGAGAACAGTCCTGGGTTTTTTTGTTTGTTAATCCTCACCTGAGGGTATTTTCCCATTGATTTTTAGAGAGAGTGGGAGGAAGGGGGAGAGACAGCGATGTGAGAGAGACACATCGATTGGTTGCCTCTGCACATGCCCTGTCCAAGGCTTGGGATGGAGCCTGAAACCCAGGTATGTGCCCTTGACTGGAATCAAACCCACAGCCCTTTAGTCCGCTCGCTCTATCCACTGAGCTAAACTGGCCAGGGCGAGAACAGTCAGTTTTCAAGAGGGAAGTTAGTGATGTCGGGACAGGGTTTCTGGAGAGCTACACTTGAGTGCCCAGGCCTTCGTCTTCGCTGGGAGGTGGGTGTGAGGGAGGAGAGCTGAGAGAAGCACACACCGTGACGAGGAGGAGCAGTGGGATGTCGCCCAGAGCTGGGGCCTCCTCGCCCTCTGGTGCTGTGCGCTGTGTGTGTTCTTCATGTCCTGTGAGATCTGCTTGTGCTGCTCTGGGCCGGGCAGAGGCCAGAGCGCCATTGACTGCGCTTGTTTCCTGTTAGGAGAAGTGACCCTGGGAAGCCAGGAGGGAGCCTCACCTCGCTCGCCGACGCCCCATCCTTGAAGAGTGGTCTCGGCTCCCTGCCCGGAGCCCCCTCCTTGAAAGACTCAGAAGGTGAGTGCTGGCTGCAGAGGTGGCACTGGATCCTGTATTTCTCTCTAGCTCATTGTGGAGCATTTGATCATTGCTTATTTTTTCAGAAAAATGTATCTAAAATCATAAAAACAGCCCATAATTTTACCATTCAGAGATAGATTCTGTTAATATGGTGTTCTATTTGTTGATTTTTTAAGATACGGTCTGTATTCCGCTTTTCCTATGCCACCAAAACACTATTAGTTGACATTTTGGCTGTCTATCATGCTATCCAATATAAAAAAAAAAGCCTAATATGCTAAGTGTCCAGTTGTCCATTCAACCAATCAAAGAGTAATATGCTAATGATATGCTAAGGCCACTCAACTGCTTGCTATGATGTGCACTGACCACCAGGGGGCAGACACTCTGACCAGTAGGTTAGCTTGCTACTGGGGTCCAGCTGATCAGGACTGAGCGAGATGAGCGGGACATGCCTTGGAGCCCTGCCGCAGTCCCTCTCCGGCTGGCCAACCTCCCGTGTCCCTCCCTGGCCCAGATCATGCACAGGTGGGGTCCCTTGGCCAGGCCTGCACACTCTCACAATCTGGGACTCCTTGGGGGATATCAGAGAGCCGGTTTTGGCCCCATCCTGCAGGCCAGGCCGAGGGACTCCACTGATGCATGAGTTCGTGCACCGGGCCTCTAGTAGAGGTATAATTTTAAACCATCTCTCTCGGACATTTAGATTGACTTGAGTAGGATTTAATTAAATTCATTTTTCAAACATGTATCTTATAGATTGTGTGGCGCCACAGTGATCAGCTCAGGGTGTGAGGGGGATTTGGACCTGGTGTGTCCTGTGCAGCAGGGACAGGGACTGCAGTTGCAAGGAATGCTGGGCTGCCCGCACATGCTGCCCCGCCCCACACAGTGCAGTCCCCAGTGCTCAGACACGGACCTGTGGGGATGAGCTTGGGTACTACGTCATAGGGGACAGAGGGTTTAATCAGCCCAGTGTTAGAGTATAACTGGGCCTCTTCCGAGTGAGTTTTCTAAAAAGTGGGTGAGCTCTGTGTGAGGGAATTGCAGTGTGATTTGCACAATTTTGCATGACATGGTACAGCTGTAGAGTATCCCAGGACACAGGAGATGTCCTGTGGCTCTCCTAACCATCTGGTCAGCTAGCCATGGACCTGAGACTGTGTCCCTGTCACTCCCCTTTCCCTTCTTTCCCATGGCCACTGTCACCTTCAGTGACGGAGCCCAGAGTCAGGATGGGTCACTCTTTTTTTTAAATGTATTTTTATTGGTTTCAGAGAGGAAGGGAGAAGGAGAGGGAGAGAGAGAAACATCAATGAGGAGAGAATCATTGATTGGCTGCCTCTTGGCACGCCCCCTACTGGGGATCGAGTCCAACCTGGGACCCTTCAGTCCTCAGGCCAGCGCTCTATCCACTGAGCCAAACCAGCTAGGCGGGTCACTCTTAATGCTGATTAGGGACGAATGATTTAGAGAGAACACTGAGGGCTAAGGGCTGAAAAAGTAAAACCAGTGAGAGTCGGTCAGGTTAGGAAATGAAATAGTGATTGAACTGATGCAAAATTTAGAGGCCAAGGGAAGTAATGTGACAGAATGACTAGTCTGTGCAGTCACACCTGAAGGGGCGCCATCCTATATAATAAAACCCTAATATGCAAATCGATGGAACAGCGGACGATGGGTCGCTATGACGCGCACTGCCCCCCCCAGAGGGAGGCGGTGGCGGGGGGCGGAGCTGGCTGGTGGGTGGCACCAGGCCGCCAGCCAAGGTGGGTGCCAGCGGGGGCTCCTGATCGCCCCGCCCACTGGTCACCCCACAGATGGCCCTGATCACGGTCCAGGACTAGGGACCTTACTCCATTATTGGGAACAGTCTCTTAGATTTAAAAATTAAAACCTGACAAGGCTACTCTAACACTGAAAAAACACGATGATGCAGCGATGACGTGCATGGACTCTGGCTTGCACATTTTATGGTCAGCCCTGATTCTGACACTTACAACTGTGTGACAAAGCCAGTTACTTAACTTCTCTCCTTCAGTTTTTCCACCCATAAGATGGGGAGAATGGTACTACTGCCTCAGAGGATCATGTTATGTACTACTTTTTATAATCAGGGCAAAAAGATGTAGCTTCCCATGCAACAGCAAGATGCCTTTCACCTGTATGAAAAGTACGGTCACTGGTGCATGCAGCGTCCTAATTGCGAGAGGGGTGTCCGACTGCCAGTTTAGGCCTGACATCCCCCAAGGGGTCCCGGATTGCGAGAGGATGTAGGCTGGCCTGAGGGACCCCGCCCCCCGCCCCGCAAAAATTTTGTGCACCGGGCCTCTAGTAGGAAAGAAGTGGGCAGAAAACACTGTGAGGGTCAAGTTGCAGCAAAGAACTGCACTCGGCAGGCATCAGTCACACTTTGTCATCTTCTAGTTGAGGAAGCTTCTGTCGTAAAGAAGCCCTTATTCTGGGGGAGAAGTAATTGACAGGTGTAAGAAATGGTTGTATTCTAAATGTTGATTTAATGCAAATGTGTTTTTCTGTTCACAGGTAAAAGGGGAAACGCAGCTTTGAAAGATCTGAAGGTGGTGAATGATAAAATCGGATCCCTTGGATTAGGTAACTTGATAACCAGTTTAGTGTTGATTGCTTGGAGGTGGTTATTTTTTAGAATAAAATCTAGAATGCCTGGGTGTGGCCAGCCTGCCATGAGCACCTCCTGAGTGCATGCTTGCCTGGCCCGCGTGCCTGGGCTCACCCACGGGCCGTGGGGCCTAGCAGCAGCCACGACAGGCTCAGCTGACCCTTCTGCCACTCCAGGTGTGCAGGGAGGCTCCCGCCCACCAGAAGGAGGCCGCCGCCACCCGCAAGCCTGTCGTGGGGCCTCGGCCGCCCTCCGCCAGCGGCAGGGACTCAGACTCGTTGCCGCAGCGATCTGTGCAGTGCCGCTGGATTCTTTATTTTCTGGGGTCTCTCCTCCCCCCACACGCATCTCTCGGGTCTCTAGCACACACGCGCTCCAGCCCTCAGCGCAGTCCCCTCTGGCCTGGGCCTCGCTTCGACATCAGCTTTCCTTCCCTTTGTTTTGGCCTCCTGGGCACCCTTGTTCCTGCGGTGGCTGCAGTGTGTGGGAAACAGCAGTCAGACCTCGGCCACCTGCCCTCTTCCACGGCTCCCCCTTTGCATTCACGCTGGCGTCCTGACCCGACCTCCAGGCCCGCCCTGCGCGCCCTCCTTGTCTTCCCACCTGCCCGCGCCCATGGTGCCTCCGTGGTTGCGCCAGCTTCCTCATGGACCTTCCTGCCACCACGGCCTCCCCATCTTGGCCTTTGCACACGTTTCTTCTTGGAACACACTTTCCCACGATGTGTCCCCCGTCACCTTCCTTAGGTTTCCATTCAGCTGCCCTCAGAGACTTCAGGACCCCTCTCAGCGTCTGGCCTGTGCGCCCCCCCCCCCCTTCCTCCCACTAGAGGGGGAGCTCATGAGGTCAAAGACGCCACGTCAGCCATGCTGGGCCTCAGGGGACCCAGCAGTCATGCTCGTGTTTGACAAAAGTAGCACCACCAGGGAATTGTATCAGGAGAGGAAGACCTTGTCTGACTGTCCATCCAGACCTTGAACCCCCCAGCAGTGCCTGGTCTGGCCTTCGAGGGACCCGTGGGCTCCCCATGCGGGTCCCCACTCTTCCCTCAGTGGCCACACATGATTCTGCATGTCTTCCACATGCCGCTGTTCATGGGGAGGGCAGCTCTCATGGGCCCTAAGCATTTGCTCAGTCGTCAACACCATGTCCCCAGCTGTCCCTCAGGAGATGGCGGGAGCGAGGGGGTGGCATCCACCGTGCGCTCTGTCAGGGCCTCGATGCACTTTTCAATGCCATAGGGCGGCCTGTGGAGCTGCCTGTGGGGCGGCCTGTGGGGCTGCTGCGTCTGTGAGCGGCCCTGCCCTTGTGACGTCCTTCCCTGGTGCTCACTGGGCACTGGGTCTGCGGCCCTTCACAGGTAGGACCCTGCGCTGACCTGGGCAGGCAGGTGCCACAGCTCAGAGCTGAGGGACAGCAGGACACTGGCCAGCTCTCAGGTCACGGGGCAGCGCCCACACCCACTGAGGATGCTCTCGCTCTGCTCGCTTTTAAGTTGATCTATTGATTTGGAATATGTGACCGAATCCTTGGTTTTGATAAAAGATGACATTATAAAGAGTGAACATGCAACAGGAGGAAGTTTTGAGTGCTTGGAATAAAAGACCATGTTAAGTGCATGTCACGATGGAAATAACTACTGTTTCTCGGGTTACTTTGTTACTTGCTTGTACTAGTATCTTATATGTGGTAGCAATGTTATTTCTGATCTTTGGGTCTTCTTCTGTAATGATGCAGTATTGGATAACACGTGTCTCTCCCTGAACTTCCCAGGGGCTGGAGAAGACGATGACTATGTGGATGACTTTAATAGGTAAGAAAAGCAGGTGGACCAGAAGATGCACACTGTCAGCAGTTTCTGGACGCAGGAGAGTGACAGGATCACCCGGGGCTTACTTTAGTGGCGTGGCCCTGTTCAGAGTGGCGGGGGGCGGGGGGCGGGGGGCGGGGGGGAGGTTGATCCAGAGCTGCACGTGGCCTGGAAGCCTGGGTAGATTCCGCATCCGGATGTGGGTGTTCAGGAAACTCAGGAGAATGAATGGAAGTAGCTGAAGAATTGAGTCTCCACACCAGGCCTCCCTAGGATGAGGGCCCTCCCCTCCCCTCCCCTTCCCCTCTCCCTCCCCTCCCCTCCCCTCCCCTCCCCTCCCCTCCCCTTCTCCCCTCCCCTTCTCCCCTCCCCTCCCCTCCCCTCCTCCCCCCTCCCCTCTCCCCCTCCCCCTCCCCTCCCCTCCCCTCCTTCTCCTCATCTCCACTCCCCTCCCCCCCCCCCTGCCTCGTGGGAACCGCCCACATCTACCTGAAACACGTGGCCCTCACATGATCTTTCTTTCTGACTCGGGTGATGTGTAGGTGGGGTGACAGGAGTTGGGCAGTCATTCGTCTGGACGTGGGGGTTGTGGTGGAGGTGACGAGGAAGTTAAAGTCGGAGGCTGAGGCGTAGATGCTCGGAGAGCCCCCTTCCTGGGAGTGTGTCTGTAACTGGGTGCCTGGTTAGTTGGTGGGTTGCCTTTGTGAGAGGCAGCGTGGCCCTTGCTTTTCTCGTCTGTCCCGTTGACTGGCCCTGCTGCCTCGCAAGGGGTCTTCAGGGTCAGGTAGATCGGGCACAGAGCTGATGTGATGTGACACTTTATTTAGGGGTTAGAGGCTGAGACGGGAGTTGGCGTCACTGTTCTCTCTCCCCTGCATTAGCACCAGCCATCGCTCGGAGAGAAGCGAGCTGAGCATCGGCGAGGAGATCGAGGAGGACCTGTCTGCGGAGCTGGACGACGCCAACACCAGCGACAAGGTCGGGCAGAGTGTGGGGCGCGGGCCGGGGCTGCCTCGGTTCACGCGGCTCTAGGAGCTACGCTGACGAGGGCGACGGCGGGAAACGGCGGGAAAAGGATGGCAGATTGACCTGGCTCAAGTCTGAAAAGAACCTTGAGTGAGGATGTGAGCTTGTGTCCACTGTCTCCCTCAGTAACGGATGAGGTGCTTTGGGGCCGGTGTTGCTACCAGGCCTCATTGCTGGGGTCTCGGGCCGGGGGTCAGGCCGGGTCGGACCGACCCTCGGGGTGTGGACAGTCGGTGCAGGAGGAGCCGTTCTCAGAGAGGGCACCACGCAGGTCGGTGCGAGCGTGCCTGTGGGGCAGGAGGCGCGGCCGGGGCTGCCTGTGGTGTCCGGGGCTCGCACAGCAGGGCGGGGGCCACACACCCAGGGGAGATGGCGCAGCAGAAATGGAGCCAGGGTAGAACTGGGCTCTGTATTGGGGTTCCACATTGGGCCTTGCGATTTGGCAGAGAGCAGGATGCACTTAGATGTGTGAGCTGGCGGCTCAGGATCGCACGTTGGTGCCAAGAGAGCTGTGGGCGTCTCTGTGAGCCTGCCTTCCCCACAAGCATGCCCCCTGAGTGCCGTGACCTTCGCCCTCAGTGCCATGACCTTCGAGGAGGATTGCAGCGGGAGGCCTTGGAGGGAGGGAGGCACCATTTGCAGTGAAGACAAGTCTGCGCAGCAAACCTGGGCTCGCACGCTCGTCCTTCCTGCCTGCTCTCTCCACGAGCTCTCGGTGCGCTTCACCTGTCCGCTGGGCGCCTGTGCGCACGGGTTCCGAGCAGGAGGGGGGGCGGGGGGCGCTGCGGGCAGCAGGGGGGCCCGAGATGACCCTCACGGCGCAGCGCCGTGTTTCAGGAGACCTGAGACCGCTGCGTGCTGACGCTCCTCTGTCCTCTGTCTGACCCACAGCTTGAGGATCTGACGCAGGACCTGACCGTGTCGCAGCTCAGCGACGTCGCCGACTACCTGGAAGACGTCGCCTTCACCTGAGGAAGGAGCGTCGCCACCGCCAAGGACAGACGGAGACTCCACCACCTCCTTTTTCCCAGGCAGTCGTGGCCGGAAGTCCGCTCTGCTGGTGCCTTGTGTTCAGAACGACTGCAGATATTTTTAAAGATTAACTTTTCATTAACTAAACAGAACCTTCCACTGGAGCCCACGCGTGGGAGGTTTCCGTCTTAACCTGGTTACCTGCCCGTTTCCCTCAGAAAGGAATTCCGCTCGGATGCCTGACGAGGAGGCACCGTGAGACAGCAGTATTGAGAGCGAAGCGAAAGGGGTCAGTAAAGCTGCAGGCCCCCGGCTCGCGGGCACGCGTGGCCTTGGTCTTCTAGGTCCCGCGTGGGTGGGCCGGGCGGGGCTGCGGTCGTGGCGAAGGAAGGGCCGCCGGAGCCCAGGGTGAGACGCTTCCGTCCGTCCGGGAGGAGATGTGACAGTGCTCTGGGGTGCTGCCAGCTCTGCTCCTCCTAAAGAGCCGGGGGGGAGGGGAGGGTCGGGGTTCGTTGGTGCGGTTGTCATGGCGGCGGCGCGTCACTGCTGTGTCCACGTGAGAAGCCATCCTCGCAGGCCCTCTGAGAGCCCAGTTATCACCTGTGACCCCGTCTTGAGACGTTCAGTTCCGAGGCGCATCTGAGGCCCGCAGCGGTGCTTCCGTCCGGACCTGTGCGTGGCGTGGGGTCCAGGTGCGGGGAGAGGAGTGACGGCCTCAGATGTGTCCAGGGGCAGCTTCCTGCTACAGTTCCTTCCACTGTCACCTCAGAGCGAGCTCCCCCCGCCCCCCCGGCCAGCGCTGTGTTTACAGGGGTCCCTGGTGCCCATGGTACTATTGCACAGTGGGGGTGACGCGTGCTGTGCTACAATTACAAGTGAAGCTGTGATTGCGTGGTCAGTTTTGTACTTTTTTATTTCAATTAAATTATGGCTTTTATTGAAAGTCACCTTTCCTAGTGAGAGGAGGAATTGATTGGTTGATCTCAGTCGGGGCGCAGACGTGATGGTCAGTGTGCTCGCTTTCATCTTCTCCCAGCCTCACGCTCACAGAAACACCTGCCGGCCCGACGTGGAAAGGGAAGTGGTAGTGCGGGGATCAGGCTGTGGAACATTGGAGTTTGAATCTAAAATCAAGTGAAACTGAGCCATAAACGCCAGCAGGAGAGAGGACAGCACACGGGCCGGCGGCCTGGACGCGCTGTCCCGCCTCCGTGTGTGGGGCTGTCCACACGGTGCGCGCGGTCGGCGCTGCGTGAAGACACGGTGCCCCCACTGGTTTCCCCCGTCTGCCCTCGCTGTGAAGCTTCGCCTGTCTGCCCTCAGGAAGCGGCAGCCCTGTGCCCTGTTAGCGCAGTGCGTGGTGGGAGCTGGACCTCGTGGGTGGAAGGGCCGCAGGAGAGGCTCTCACCTTGTGAGGACCGGGGGACAGTTTCCCTGAGTGTCCTTTCCTGTGACCAGAGCGTCTGGCCTCTAGGCATGTCTGGGCGGATGGGGAGATAACGCCAAATGGAACTTCTTTCTCGTCAGCCTCGATTGTAAATACTCCGCTGTGAAAAGTGTCGTTTCCATGTGTGTGCTTCGATTGGACAGGGTTTGAGTGTGCTTAGTGTGTGTTTGTTAAATGCTATTGAAATACCCCGTGAAATACATTTTCATGGTAAAACCTGTATTTTACAGTGGAGTTTCCAAATGCTAGCTCTCATTTTATTGGCGGTAATACGAGTGAATAAAAAGCTCGCACCTTTCCTACTCTGTGTTGTGTGGCAGTGACCAGGCGTTAGCTGTGGCCGCCAGTCTCCGTGTCGTCTGGGCCCCTCCTGGCGCCCCCCACAGCCCCAGCACCCCCACCTGTTGGGCGCGCCCCGCCCCAGAACCGCGGCCGTCTGGCTCCTTTCCCTCTTGTTCTCAGATGCTCCAAGCTGGAGGGGTTTCCCTCCCAGCCTGCCGCTGTCACGGGTCCCCGTGTCCCTCCCCTCGCCCTGTCTGACAGGGCTGTTTCTCGTCCAGAAGCCCCATCGGCGCGGGGCAGTGCTGAACCCCGTGGTGGTTGAATAGCATCCCCTGCAGTCTGCCCGGCAGGCTCTGAGCGCTGGCTGGGGCCTGGGTAGCTGTCCTCACCCTGACCCCGAGGACCGGGCTCACGGTTCACTGAGGGCCCAGCTGCCCCTCCTCCCACCGGCCAGGGGGGAACATTGCTCTCAAAGGAAGCGGACAGTTGTCCTGTTCATCGCTTGATGGCTGCTGGCACAGGACAAGCAGAGTGGGACTTGAGGCGGCTGACTGCGACCTGATTAGGCAGGGAAGGGCGAGCAAAGAAGGGCCGCCGAGCCACACAGACCCCCTGCGGGCGCTGGGGTCCCATCTGCACAGCCCCCAGGGCCCACGCGGCAGCTTCCTTCTGGGGAAACTGGAAATGAGGGAGGCTGTCTTAGAGTCATCCTCGCAGCTACAGAACCAGGAGTGCGGCCTGGCGCCAGGGAGATGAGCAGCGCTGCCAGGCCTCTGAACCGGAGGGAAGAGGGTCAACCACCAGCAAGGTGGTGCTTGAGACGACCTGGTGCCCGGGGTCAGTGGGGTCCCGAGCAGTGAGCCACGGCCACGCCCAGGGAGTGTGGGGCGGAGCCACAAGGGAGCCTGCATACCTGCCCAGGCAGGACCTCCCCGCGGGCCGGGCGCGGTGCAGCTGGAGGGAGGGTCCACGCGCCGACCTCAGGAAATGGCAGTGATTTTCACCAGCAGGGAAGTCGGGACCTGGCTGCGCTTGGATGGGGAGGAAGGAGAAGAGAGACTAGATGGGTTTCCCGTGAGTTTCTGTTCCTCCTCGGCCCCATTCATGTGTCACTTCCCCCAAAGTCTTCCTGCGGCCGAGTCCCCTCCAGCATCACCACCTCAGATCTGCTTCCTCTCAGGTCCCTCTGCCCGTGCTGAGCCAGGACCCCACCCCTGCCCCCGGCACCCACAGGGCGACGTGAGAACCACACAGTGAGAGAGAGCAGGGTGCACCGGGAGGCTTACACCAAATTTGAATTCAGCTTCCAAAATGCATTGTAACTCTCTTCCCAGGGGAGCAGGGTAAGTAACCTGTGCTGGGCACTGCAGGCCAGGCGTCCCAGGTGCGTGGTGAAGTGTGCCGGTCAACGGTTTTGGGGTTATTCCCAGAGTTGTGCCATTGTCACCGTCACTGATGTTCATCCCAGAAAAGGGCCTCATACGCATCGCAGTCGCTCCCCATTTTCCACCCCACCCCCTCTTCCCCAACACAATGCTTCCTGTTGCTACAGACTAGCCTGTACCGGACTTTGCTTATACGGAATTATACAATACTAGAGGCCTGGTGCACGAATTTGTGCACCAGTGGGGTCCCTCAGCTGGGCCTGTGGTATCGGGCTGAAACCAGCCCTCCAACATTCCCTGAGGGGTCCCAGATTGCGAGAGGGTGCAGGCCAGGCCGAGGGACTCCACCAGTGCACGTTTGGAGGAACCTCGGAGCCGGGGAGGAACCGCGGGAGGGCTCCAGGGCATGTCCGGCTGTCTCGCTCAGTCCCAATCGGCCGGACCCCAGCAGCAAACTAACCTACCGGTTGGAGCGTCTTCCCCCTGCTGGTCAGTGCACATCATAGCAAGCAGTTGAGCAGCCTTAGCATATCATTAGCATATTACGCTTTGGTGGAACGGACGACCGGACTCTTAGCATATTAGGCTTTTATTATATAGGATGTAACAATGTTGCCTTTCATGACTGGCTTCTTTCACTTAACATTGTTTTCTAGGTTAATCCATATTGTAGCATCTCTTGCTGATCCATTTCTTTTTGTTGCTACATAGTATCCCACAGTGTGGATATATCGGGTGTACTGGTTAATAATGCGGATTTTTTTCAATAGATGGAGTTACACATATGTTGATATATATATGCGATTTGATATGTATGCTATTTTGATGTATTGGCAACAAGCTTCAAAACTTCATATGGCAAATTTTCTGAAGGTGTTAACATCATCAATATTTTTACACTTAAAAATGTCGAAATTCATGCCAAAAAAGCATTTGCGGGAAGTTTTAATTCATTATTTTGAAGAAAAGTGCTGCTGAATACTTCAGGAAGCTTATGGTGAACATGCCCCATCTCAAGATACTTGTGAATGCTGGTTTAAACGCTTTAAAAGTGGTGATTTCAATGTGAAAGACAACGCCCAGGTGAACCGAAAAAGTTTGAAGACCAACAATTACAAGCATTATTGGATGAGGATGCATGTCAAACTCAAAAACAACTTGCAGAAAGATTAAACGTTCAGCAAACCATTTCCGATCGTTTACAAGCAATGGGCAAGATTTTAAAGGAAGGAAAACGGGTGCCACATCAACTGAACGAAAGACAAATGGAAAACCGAAAAGTCATCAGTAAAATTGTGCTGCTTTTTTGCATCTAATTGTGACTGGCGATGAAAAGTGGATTTATTTTGAGAATCCCAAATGCACAAAATCATGGTTTGATCCAAGTCAACCATCAATATTGACAGCAAGGCCAAATCACTTCAGAAAGAAGACAATGCTCTGTGTTTGGTGGGATCAGAAAGGTGTGGTGTATTATGAGCTTCTAAAACCAGGTGAAACCGTTAATACTGATCGCTACCGACAACAAAGAATCAATTTGAACTAAGCTTTGATTGTGAAACGACCAGAACGTGCCAGAAGACACGGCAAAGTAATTTTGCTTCATGATGACGCACCATCACACATTTCAAAACCAGTTAAAGACACGTTAAAAGATCTTGCCTGGGAAGTATTAACCCACCCGCGGTATTCACCAGACCTTGCTCCTTCAGATTACACTTGTTCCGATCGATGGCACACACACTTTCTGAGCAGCACTTCAAAACGTACGAAGAAGTGGAAAATTGGGTCTCTGAATGGTCTGCCTCAAAACAAGAAAAGTTCTATTGGGACGGTATCCACAAATTACCTGAAAGACGGGGGAAATGTGTAGCTAGCGATGGACATTACTTTGAATAAAGCACTTTTGATGTTTCTCTTGAAGTTACCGTGTTTTCTTTGATTACAAAATCCGCATTGTTATCGGGTACACCTGGTACATCCTTGATCTATTCATAGGTGAGTGGACACGAGGGCTTTCTCCACATTTTGTTGTTCGGAATAACACTGCTAAGAACATCCGCACCCAAGTTTTCCGTGGACACTAGTTTCCTGTCCTTTTGGGGACGCCATGGAGGTGGAGTTTCTGAGTCACGTGATGATTCACCTAGAGAACTGACTGCTCTCACCCACAGCTGCTGCCGCCCCCTCCCCCTCCCCCATCCCCCCTCCCCCCCAGTATGCAGGAAGCTTCCTATTCCTCCACATTCTCTCCCGAATGGCAGCCATTCTGGTAGGTGTACGGTGTCTTGCACCGTGCTGGGATTTGCACGTGGAGTGTGTTGTGTATGCACTTAAGAATGTGTAGTTTGGCCCGGCTGGCGTGCCTCAGTGGTTGAGCATTGACCTGTGGACCAGGAGGTCATGGTTTGATTCCTGGTCAGGGCACATGCCCGGGTTGTGGGCTCGATCCCCAGTGTGGGACGTGCAGGAGGCGGCCGATCCATGATTCTCATCAATGTTGCTCTCTCTCTCTCTCCCTCCCTCCCTCCCTCCCTTCCTTCCTCTCTCTCTCTCTTCCCCCCCCTTCCTCTCTGAAATTAAAAAGAAAAGAGCATGAAGGACGTGTCGTTTGCTGCTGTACCGTGGCGTGCTCTGTGGGTGTCTCGGGGTAGTTGATGACCAGTGCTGCGCTAGTGCTCTTTCCATGTTGGTTTTATTCTTAGTTGTTCTGTTAGTGAAAATGGGGTGTTGAAGTCTATTGGTGAAATCTGTTTCTGTTTCCAAGTCTGCCTTTTTTTTCTTGCTGTTAGCAGTCAGCTTCAAAATCTCAGTGACTTACTCACCAGGACCTGATTTCTTGCTCAGACAGAAACCAGCCATCTCGTCTCCTTCGGGGGCAGGGCAGCCTGCTCCCACAGCTCGCCCAGGCTCCCGCCTCGGCTCCTCCTGTCTCTGGTCTTCGCAGGCGCGTCAGAGCTTACGCGTGGGCAACCCCTGGGCTCGGGTGGGCGCTCCTGCTGCTGTGCGTGGAGACCGAGACGGTGACGATAATCGACACTGAGGAGGACGATGACCCCGAATTAATGGCAGATCCTAAGTCGTTAAAGTGGGAAATCGGATCCTCATTAAAATAACTTCATTTTATTTTGAAGAGAAGTTAATTTGTGTTGTGACTTTTCAGTGTTTAAGTTTTCTAGTCTCATGTAAGGAGAATTTTGGTGGAGGGACTCTGTCCCTGAGTCATCCTGTCACCAGGCCTCACCAGTGCGGTGAGCACGGACCACGCCAGGGCGTCTGTTACATAACAGAACGTGCTCAGCACACAGTCTAACCCATAGAGGGAGACCAAACCGCAGTGGAAACGCCAGCCTCGAGAGAAACAACCAGGTAACTTCTGCACAGCTTCCTGCGGTGGCGTGCCTTCGACGGCGGCCTATATTTCTGTGCTCAAAGCCACACCCCGGGGGAGGAGTCGGTCTCTCTGTAACAAAAAGGAAAAGGGACATGCAAGCTTCCTGTATGCTGGCTGCCCTGGGAGCATGTGCAGATGCAGGAGTGCTGTGATGCTGTCTTTGTGGGAAAGGACCATGTCCCCATCCATCCATCCATCCATCCATCCATCCATCCATCCATCCCTCCCTCCTTCCCTCCCTCCCTCCCTTCCTTCGTGCTGTTCATACTCTTGGGTGTCTACCTTGTGCCAGGTATTTTACAAAAGTCCCTTCCATTAAGTTGTTTTCTCGTTATTGGCTTTATTCCCAAAGGTGACCAATAGAAATGAATCCAGTAGAATGTTTCTTGTTAGAGGGATTCAGTCAGATGCAAACCTTACTAAGTTACTTGAAGAGTTAAAGTCAGACACGAGAGGAAAATAATGAAGGAAGTGAGGAGGGAGGGGTGGCCGTCGCCATCACCAAAGGCAGAATTTCTGCCTCCTTTTCCTGACTCACTAAGAACAGCTCTTTTCACCAAAAGTGAGCCATGCTAAGACCCTGAGCCGGACTGTTTTTGTAATTAAAAAAAGTAATATACTCCTAGTTCCCTAGTCTTGGTCAAAGATCTTTTAGCAAGTCAGCAGCAGAGCAAAGATGCCAGAGAGATGCCAGGGGGCGTGCTGTGATTTGAAGATAGAGAACACGCACTGGCGGGCACTTTGGGACGCCCACAGGCCTAACCGTGTCATTGGAACCGGAGAGGATGGGAAAGAGTATGTGCAGAAGAAATAATGACTAAAACTTCCAAATCTAGCCAAACATGTAAATCTACCGATTCCTTTTGTTGTTAATCCTCACCCGAGGAGATTTTTCCCATTGATTTCAGAGAGAGTGGAAGGGAGAGAGAAACATCCATTTGAGAGACACATCGATTGGTTGCCTCCTAAACTCACCCTGACCGGGGCCAGGGATCGAACCTGCAACCTAGGTGTGTGCCCTTGACCCGGAATCAAACACACGACCCTTTGGTCCTCGGGCTGACGCTCTAACCACTGAGCCACCAGCCAGAGCAGTACTTTATTCCTTTCTCTGGCCAAATACTTTTTCATTGTGTGGCTAGACCAGATAGCAGAGTTAGGTTCTCTCTTTAAATCTGTTCTGACAATCTCTGTCTTCATTGGTGTGTTTAGACCATTAGCACTCAGTATGATTATCGACATATTATCTGCACTGATACACGTTTAACTTGGGTGGAACTTGGAAGCATATTTCAGAGCCCACGTTCTATACGGTTCTGCTCACATGGAAGTCCAGACTAGGTAAATTGATAGGAACAGGAAGTACCTGGGCAGCAGGGTGGGGTCGGAGCTGAAGGGCAGGGTTTTTTAGGTCATGCAATGTTCTACATGTGACTGAGTGGGCGGGTACACATACCTGTGACTATCCCGAGAACCAATTTAATCGTAAACGCTAAATAGATGGGTTGTGTGATGAGTGAATCACATCTCAATAAAAGTGTTAAAAACACAAACCAAAAAGCGGGGGGGGGGGGGGGAGGAAAAGCATGGAGAAAGATACACTATGTAAACACGCAAACAATAAAAGTCCCACAGTGCTCAGCGTTATGCGGCCCCTGGCGTCTGCTCTGCTCCCACGCAGAAGCCGCAGAGAGCATCGCTCCCGTGCTCACAGTGAGAAACGCAGGGCATCAGAGTCACCGCTGTTCTCGGCCCCTCGGAAAGCTCTGGGCAAGACGGCGCTGAGCTGCGTTCCAAGGAGGGGAGAGCCAACATGGATGCCATCCGAGTCCCAGAAGAAAAGAGAAAGAAATTGAGCATAAAAAACAGATGATGGCTAATCCTTTGCCCAAAACAATGCAAGACAATCTGAGATCCATGAGCTCAGAGAACCCCAACAGTGTAAATACAAAACAAAACAAAAATAATTTTAAAAAATCAAAGAAACCCACTGAGACGTAAGTAACCGCTAAAGACCAAGGCCAGGAGGGAACGGATGCCTCCAGAGGGTGTGCAAACCTTCCATGAAGATGCGAGACAGCTTCCTGTCCAATGGCACGCAAGGGAGAGGGTGAGGGGCCCCTCGGACGTGTTGAAAGGCAGGAGCTGTGTACCAGGAAGAAGAGCTTCCACCATTGAAAGCAAGAAAGTCAGCTTCTCGGACAGACAAAACCTGAGGCGATCACGGCCAGCAGACGGCACAGAAATGTCCTTTCCCGGCGTCTTCGGGCCGCAGCCGAAGGACCGCAGGTGGGAATGTGCAGCCGCACGAGGCAATGGGAGCACCAGGAACGGTCCAAGTAAAGCAGATACTGACAACGTTTTTCTCATAATTAGTGCTTTAAAAGAAAACAGTGAGTGAGGCTCATCACATCTGTAGAAGCAAATCACACGGGGCTCAGGCCACAGGCGGAGGCGGAGTTCCAAGTGTGATGTAAATGAGGACTACCACGGGCTGGTAAGTGCTTGAAATTTCCAGATTTTTTAGGCTTAAAATAGTCATTTCAGATCAGTTGCTGGTATCAATGAGCATTGTTCGTGAAAAACCGCAAGAAGTATGAGTCAAGAGGGGACTGATTTGGGGGGAGCTTTCTTATCATGTGATCAGTGCTGCCAAGTTGAGCTAAGATGGGAGTCCCTGAGCGCCTTGGGGAACGGCCTTTCTGGGCCCTGACGGGTCGGAGCTGCAGCCCCTCAGTGAGCCTCCTCCTGACAGGAGCCCCCTGCCGTGTGCCGAGCTGTCTCCCGCCCCCCGCCCCCCCTCACGGGCCAGGATGCTGTGACCTTGGTCCCTGGGCCCAGACAGGTGGCCAGGCACACAGGAGCAGACGATGTCCGGGTGCCTGCCGAGAGCCCCGAGCCCGGCTGTGCTTTTAAAAACCCCTCAGCGGAGGATCTGTTTACTGATTGGCGAGAGCGAGGACGGGAGAGAGAGACATCTCTCCATTGCCTCCCGTACGCCCCGACGGCCATTTATTTCCAGGCCTCGGCCTGGACTCCTTACCCTGGAACCAGGGGGCAGTTTCAACTCGGAAAGGAAGCCCGGGCACAGCCGTGTGGCCCATTTGCCCTGAAAAATGGAAAGCGGCCTTGGATCCTGCGGCCTGGAGAATCTCCCATGAGGACGCCTGTGGCCTCAGCCCCCGGGGTGGCCGTGCGCAGGGGTCCGAGCCAGGCAACACACCCCCCGCCCCCCAGCCCCGCCTCACACAGGTGTCCCACAGAGAGGCACCTACTTTTCATCTCTTTCAAGTTAAAACCTCTTCCCTTTTTGAGATGACACATCACAGAGCCGCTTGCCCCAGATTTCGGGCGGCCCCATCTCTGCATCAGCGACAAGCCGGCGCCGGATCGGCCCAGAGTTTGCTGCCCGGGGAGACGCGCCTTTAAAAAGCCCTCACTCGCTGCGGCTCACGCCAATCCCGCTCTGTCCATTCATCCGTCCCCTCAGCACACACTTCTGGTGGGGACCCCGTCCTTCCCCGGCTGGTGGGGACCCCGTCCTTCCCCGGCTGGCACAGGAGGGGGCAACACGCACAGGTGCCGGGCGGGCAGACAGGCAGGAGCCGGGAGCCAGAGTAAGGAAGTGGGGAGGCCGAGCATTGGAGGAGACACCTTGGGGGGAGGGGGGAGCATCCTCGGCAGAAAAACAGCAAGGACAAGGGCCTGCATCTCGTGGTTCTAAATTGTGACCGGCTCTGTCCCCGTTGCCGTGCCTTCGCCTAAAGTCAGTTCTCCTGAAAGGAGTCACGTTCACCCGCCCCCCGGAATCCAGGGCCCTGGGTGCCTCCTCTGGGTCTGTGGTCGGAGCGGGGCCTGTGGGGCCGGCATGGACCGGCACCCACACTCTCTGTTTCACTTCCAGTTCAGCCACTGGTCTCACGTGACCTTCAGTCACTTAACCATCGCGGCCCTTTGTCACCGGTTAGTGTAGCAGAACCATTTACCAAATATAGAGACTTGGGCTGGGGCTGAGAGGATGGTCCTGTGGGACTGGAGTTTCTGTAAGCCTATGTGTCTGTCCCCAGGAAGCCCACGATGGGCTCCCACAAACCCCCACCTGGAGGCCAGCTCCGACGGCAGCTCCGGGACCCACACAGGGAAGGAACCCCCCCAGGAGGCCTCAGGACTCAACTGGGTCAGATGAATTATTACTGTTTTGTTGTTGTGAATCTGCACCAGAGGATATGTTCCCAGTGATTTTGGGGGAGCGTGGGAGAGGGGGGGAGAGAGAGAGGGAAACATCGATGTAAGAGAAACACATCGATTGGCTGCCTCCTGTAGGAGCCCCCACCAGGGCCCAGCCGGGGAGGAGCCTGCTACTGAGGTACATGCCCTTGACCAGAATCAAACCCGGAACCCTTTGCTCTGCAGGCCGACGCTCTATCCACTGAGCCAGACCAGCCAGGGCTCAGGAGAAGTATTTGATAGTAACGCTTCGTCTCCCTGGGTAAGAAGTCCTCCTGGAGCTGCGCTCCCGCTCCCTCGGTCTCCGCCCAGCAGTGATCCGGGCACAGAGCCACCCTCGGAACCGGGCACCTCGATTGGGGAACCGAGAGTAAGACTGCTTCTGGCCCAGGAGAGCGCCTCACCGCCTGACGTGGCGTTCGTGTGCTGTCCCTGGTTTTCTCATTTCGGGGCTAAACACATTTAGTTCCTATAATTCCTTTTCATTTTTAATTTTTTAAAATATGTTTTTATTGATGTCAGAGAGGAAGGGAGAAGGAGAGAGAGAGAGAACATCAACGATGAGAGAGAATCATGGATCGTCTGCCTCCTGCACGCCCCACTGGAGATGGAGCCCGCAACACAGGCGTGTGCCGTGACCGGGAATCGAACCGTGACCTCCTGGTTCATAGGTCGACTCTTAACCACTGAGCCATACCAGCCAGGCCTATAATTCTTTTTTATTTTTTAAAAATATTTTTTTTTATTGATTTCAGAGAGGAAGGAGGGAGAGAGTTAGAAACATCAGTGATGAGAGACAACCATTGATCGGCTGCCTCCTGCACGTCTCCTACTGGGGATCGAGCTCACAACTCAGGCCTGTGCCCTTGGCTGGAATTAAACCCAGGACCCCTCAGTCTGCAGGCTGACGCACTATCCACTGAGCAACACCAGCGAGGGCTGTAATTCTTTTTTAAAAGGCGTGGTCCCCAGCCCTCAGCAGTTCAGGTGGCATTCCTGAATGCAGCTCACATCACTGCTAAGACGGGGTGCCCAGGCCTGCAGAAGTGACCCCTGCTGTCCGGTCGGTGTGGACACCTGTAGCCCGCCACCTGACCTGGGGTGGTGGCCCCAGAGGCTCCCCGTGACGGGTCCCCAGCACCCCTGCCCTTGGCTCTGTGATTTCACAGAAGGCAGACGTGGCACCCAGACAGTGGATCAGTCTTGGCCTGAGACTTGATCTGGTCATGGGATGTGGCATTGGGACCATGTGCCTGCTCTTATGTAGAAAGAATCCCTGTAAGACGACCAGCAGATTTTTTCCAACAGAAACCTTAGGCCACAAAGCAGTGGGATAATACGTTAAAAGTGCTGGAAGAAAAGTACTGCCAACCGTGAATACGCCACCCGGCAAAACTGTCCTTCAGAATCGGAGAGATAAACGTTTTGCCTACAAAGAAAACAGAAGAAGTGAATCAGCACTGAAGTGGCCTTACACAAAGAGCTGAAGGGAGTTCTTTATGCTGAAAGAAAAGGACACGAATTGGTAACAGGAAACATATGAGTAAAGGTAAACGTCTAGTTAAATGTAGAATACCTGAATGTTGCAATGGTGGTGGGTACATCACATAACTCTAGTAGGAAGGTTAAAAGACAAAGCATTAAGCCCTGGCTGGCGTGGCTCAGTGGTTAGAACATCGGCCCACACACAGAAGGGTCACGGGTTCCGTCCTGGTCCAGGGCCTATACCTGGGCTGCAGGTTCGATCCCTGCCCTGGTCGGGCATGTATGGGAGGCAATCAATTGATATGTCTCTCTCACATCAATGTTTATCTTTCTATCTTCCCCTGCCTCTCTCCCCCTTCCTCCCTCCCTTCCACTTTCTCTAAAAAAAAAAAAGAAGAAAGAAAAAGAAATCAATGGAAAAAAATCCTCGAGTGAAGATTAATCAGAACTAGAAAAGAAAGACAAAGCATTAAGTCACTGTCCTACAATAATTTGTTGCTAGATAGCCATTGTAAAAAGATGCAATTGTGACATAAAAATGTGGGGTAGGGGAGACTTGGTATGTGTTCCAAGTTGAGTTATCAGCTCAAACTAGACGGTTACAAGTATAGGTGCTTTAAGGTTCATGGTACCCACAAAACAAACGTCTGCAGTAGATACACAAAATACAGAGAGAAAGACATGGAAGCATTCCAGTCATGCAATCATCAAATAGAAAAGACAGAGTGAAAGAGGGGGAGCTAGGAACAAAGGAATGCAAATCAACCAGAAAGCAGTTTACAAGAATCATTAACCACAAGTAACAACTATTTCTTTCCCTATCAATAATTACTTTAAATGTAAATGGACGAAATTCTTCAATCAAAGTCATAGTGACAGATGGATAAAAAAAGCAGACCCAACTATATGTTGCCTACAACAGACTCACTTCAGCTTTAAGGACAGAGGTAGACCAAGTGGGTGGGTGGAAAAAGATACCTCATGTAAAAGGAAATTTAAAAATAAAGCAGCCCTGGCCATGTGGCTCAGCTGGTTGGGCATCGTCCCATGCACCAAAAAGTTGCTGGTTCGATTCCTGGTAGAGGGGCATGCATGAGGCAGCCTATCGATGTTCTCCTCTCGCATTGATGTTTCTCTTCCTCTCTCCCTCTCCCTTCATCTTCTCTAAAAATCAATAATATATATATAGAAAAGCAGAGATAGCTATAATTATATCAGACAAAATAAGCCAGAGACTGTAACAAGAGACAAAGAAGGTTATATAACTAGAGGCCTGGTGCACAGATTCATGCACTGGGGGTCCCTCAACCTGGCCTCTGGGATCAGGCCAAAGCTGGCTCCCTGACATCCCCTGAAGGGTCCTGGATTGTGAGAGGAGGGCACAGGCCAGGCTGAGGGACCCCACCGGTGTACATTTGGGGTGGGGGTGGGACGCGGGAAGTTGGCCACCCAGAGAGGGACCATACCATGGGAGGGCTCCAGGGCATGTCCGGCCCATCTCACTCAGTCCCCATTGGCTGGACCCCAGCAGCAAGCTCACCTACTGGTCGGCATGTCTTCCCCCTGGTGGTCAGTGCACATCACAGCGAGCGGTTGAGCAGCCTTAGCATATCATTAGCATATTATGCTTTGATTGGCTGAGCAAACGACCGGATGACCGGACACTTAGCATATTAGGCTTTTATTATATAGGATAACTAGAGGCCATTCGTGCACTGGGCGGTGGGGGGGGGGGGGGGGGGGGGGGAGGTGGTCCCTCAGCACAACCTGCGCCCTCTCACAGTCCGGGAGCCCTTGGGGGATGTCCAACTGCCATGGAGGCGGGTGAGGCTCCCGCCACCGCCGCTGCCCTCGCCAGCCGTGAGCCCAGCTCAGGGCTTCTGGCTGAGAGACACTCCCCCTGTGGGAGCACACTGGCCACCAAGGGGCAGCTCCTGCGTTGAGTGTCTGCCCCCTGGTGGTCAGTGTGCGTCATAGCGACCAGTAGTTCTGCCGTTCGGTCAATTTGCATATTACCCTTTTATTATATAGTATAAAGGGGTCAATTCAACAAAAGGATGTAACCGTTTTAGTATTTATGCACCCAACATAGGAGCACTTAAATATATAAAGCAAAGATCAACATATCTGAAGGGAGAAATGAACAGCAACACAGTAATAACAGGAGATTTCCATACTCTGCTTTTAACAATGGACACATCATCCAGACAGAAAATCAACAAGGAAAAGGTGAGCCTAACTGCACATTAGATCAGAGGCACCTGAGAGACATACATATTCAGAACTTCCACCCAGCAGCAGCGGACACACCCTTCCCGGGCCACACGGCGTCCTCCACGGCGGGTCGTGTGTGAGGCCACAGAGCAATTCTCAGTACAGCTCAGAAGCCTGGAGTCCCATCAGGCCGTCTTCCCAACCACAGACGCAGCTCTGAGAGGGAAGTGATGAACACACACATTCAGAAAAGAGAAAGATCTCAAATAAAAAACCTGACTTTACACCTCAAGGAACTTTACACCTCAAAGAACTTGAAAAGCAGAACAAACAAGACCCAAAGTTAGCAGAAGGAAGGAACTAGCAAAGACCAGAGCAGACATCAGTTAAATAAACTAATAAGGCAATAGAAAAGACCAGTGAGACTAAGAGCTGTTTTTCGAAACAATAAATAAAATAGACAAACTTTATCCAAACTTACCAAAAAAAAGGGGGGGGGGTGTGTGAGAGAGGGCTAAATAAATAAAATCAGAAAAAAAGGGTTGTTACAACTGATACTACAAAATTACAAAGGATCCTAAGAGAACGGTGAACATTTATACACCAAGAACTGGGACAACCTGGAGGAAACAGATAAATCCTAAAACACGTCCCTCCTCCCAGTTCACAGCAGCATTATTCACAGCAGCAGGCGCGGGCACAGCCCAGGGCCCCTCGACAGAGGGTGATGGGGAAGCGGCACCTCCGTGCACAGTGGGGCAGCACAGCCTTTACAGAGGGGGAGGTCCTGTGGTTCGCAACAACACGCGTGTTCTCAGGGGGCACTGTGTGAAGCGAGAACCGGACAGAGACGGACACCCATGGCATCACGCGCACGGGTCTACACACACTCCTCACACAGAAGTCACAGGAACGGGGCAGGAGTGCGGCTGCCGGGGTGGGGTGGGGGTGGGAATAGGAAGAGGCAGTTTCCAATGTCACACACTTTGTGTGAGAAGATGGACGAGGTGTGAGCATCCGCACCGCGCGGTGCCTGCAGCCGACGCGCTGTTGTTTCACTGAAATTCGCCGAGAACTCACCTAAAAGAAAAAACGAAGCTGCTGACGTGAGGAGACGGAGTGCGACCTCCATGGGGCCGGGCAAACCGTGCCGCGCCTTTAAACATCGTACCGTTTTGTCAGCGAGACGCGGGGAAGCGGGGGGATGAGGGGGTGGAGTTAGCTGCGTGGCGATGCCCTCCGAGCCGTGGCCACCCTCTCCCCCAAGTGCTCAGGGAACTATTCGCGGAGCGGTGTGTCCTGCCATGGCCTGGGGGCGGAGTCCTGACCAGTCTTGTCACCGTTGTCCGTGCTTCCTTGCTGTTTTCTTTCGGAGCCTGGACACGTGTCATCTTTCCTTCTGTGGACACGCTTCCCCGGAGTGTGCGTGGCACCCGCTCAGACGGCAGGACTCTGGGACCCCTGGGCGTCCCAGCCGGGCTCCCCGTGGAAGGCCACGTCCTGTGAGGCCAGCTGTTGTCTCGCTTAGAAAGGGAGAAAGATTTTGCTGGAACGTTGGTAAAGGTCAACCCCTTGCCCAATCCCCTGGGCTGACTTCCTCACACGTATGTTCACACCTAGCGGGGCCTATCACCCGTGTTCCCGGGTGCCCCCGCCTTCCCTCTGAGCCCCGACGGGACCCCTGGACGCCCGCTCCCTGGCGGCCCCTCTGCCTCAGGGCTGCTCTGTGGGTCCCTCTCCTGGAACCTTCTCTCCACACTCACTGGGGGGCGCTCTCCCTCACCCTCCAGGCTCAGCTCAAGGCGGGCTATCCGGGAGCTGCCGGGGCCCCACCCCGGGCACCCCGTTAGGGCCCCAGAGTCCCTGCTGCCCTACCTCCCCTTACGCCTTGGATGAGCCACGTGTGGGCTCTGCAGTCACTCTTGCCCGGCCACTGTTCATCAAGGGCTGGACACCCTCTGGTCCTACTGATGCCGGTGGCCGGCCTGAGGTGCCCCATGGCCTGTGCCCGGCACCTACCCACCCAGGGACAGGCTGGCGTGTTGTCCTCGCCCTTCGCGTTCTAACTTCAGCCTCCGTTCTGTTCATCCTTCCTTCTGACCACTTCTCCTAGGTTTTACACACACACACACACACACACACACTAGAGGCCCGGCGCATGAAAATTCATGCATTGGAGGGGGGTCCCTCAGCCCGGCCTGCCCCCTTTCACAGTCGGGGAGCCCTCAGGGTTGGGAGGTGATCCGGCGATCAGGGGAAGGCGATTCCCCATCACACCTCTGCTGCTGCCACTGCCGGCAGCACAAGCCTCGGCCGGCCCTGGTTACCTGAGCCTCGGGCGGCCCTGGACAGCTGGGCACCCGCCATCCGAGGCTTGCCTGCACCTTGGGCCAGCCCTGGGCAGCTGGGGTGCTGAGGGAACTGGAGGACTCCGGAGGCAGGCGCTTGGAGCGGCCGGACCCGCCTGGGGGCAGGCCTGGCCTTGCTGTTCACCTGCCACCCCAGCGGGGCTGAGGGGACTGGTGCCACCATTTATGGCTGTGGGTGCCGCCATCTTTGAGGGCGTGGCAGTCAATCAGCATATTCCCTCCTTAGTAGCTGTGGGTGCCGCCATCTTTGAGGGCGTGGCAGTCAATCAGCATATTCCCTCCTTAGTAGCTGTGGGTGCCACCATCTTTGCGACAGCGTGAGGGTCAATTAGCCTATTCCCTCTTTATTAGATAGGATATATATATATATATATATATATATATATATATATATATATATATAGATTGATTTCAGAGAGGAAGGAAGAAGGAGAGGGAGAGAAACGTCAATGAGGAGAGAGAATCATGATCAGCTGCCTCCTGCACCACCCCCACTGGGGATCGAGCCACACCCCAGGCCTGTGCCCTCACCAGGATTGAACCCTGACCTCCTGGTTCACAGGTCGATGCTCAACCACGGAGCCACGTCAGCAGGGCTTCTCCTCTGTTTCCCAAGCTCAAGTGGCGGGAGAGGGAGACGCTTTCTCCACGCTCCCCCCCCCGCTCCCCGCAGGGCCCTGTCCTGGGAGTGACCGCAGACTGATGAGCAGAGAACAGCTCACTCACACGCATCAGCTCCCCCCTGGGCAGTGGGCACCGGCTCCGGCCAGCCTGTCTGGGGAAGGAGGCAGGCTGGGGCACGTGACCGGGGGGAGCCGTGTGTCTGTGACCCGGCCGCCACCGCCACGAGAACATGGGTTCCCCCCCCCCCCCCCCGCCCCCGCACGGCGGAGCGACCGCAGCCCAGACCTCCTCACCCAGGAGGCCCCCTGCGGCTCCCAGAGCTTTGCTGCTGCTTCTCGGGGTCTTTGGGTCACAATAAGAGGCGTATTGGGGGGCCTTTCCGTACCCCTCGCCCATGGATAGACCAGACCCCTGCACCCACGGGCCCCCTCTGCCTGGGTCTGCGCCCAACCCACCTGCCATCCTGCCTCCTCCCGGTGGACTCTCCACGCCCTTGGCGCCCTGTGACCTCTGTGGCCACGGGCCCGGAGGCTGCCTTCTCCCCTTCCCCCCGGCCCCCGCCCTTCAGCCTGCCTCCCGGTTTGCGTGGTGGGGATGGGTGTGGGCAGGACTGGCTGTGCTGCGTGTCCTACACCAAATAGAAGCGAGGGAACCTCGGCGAGCTGGGCTGGCTTTTCTCTCATATAAAGCCCTGTAGGCGGCCCGGCCGGCGTGGCTCAGTTTGACTCCCGGTCAGGTCACATGCCGGGTTGCGGGCTCCATCCCCAGTGCAGAGCGTGCAGGAGGCAGCTTATCCGTGATTCTCTCTCATCACTGATGCTTCTCTCTCTGAGTCATTTTCTTATGCTTCCCTCGCTCTCAAACCCCGTCTCCAGCCTGGTATCACGTTCTGTCACTTTATCTCCAAAACAGACCCACCGTCTCCTACCAAGAGGTCCTGATTCCTCCTGATCAACCTGAACACCAGAGGAGTCTCCTTACATGTCGGGCAGAGGATGCCGCTCATGCCCCCCACTGGCTTCCCGTGGGCCCTGGGGAGAAGGTGACGCCATTAGGAGGGACTGCAAGGCCCCGAAGCCGGCCCTGCCACCTCTCTGACCTCCATTCCCCTCGCCCTCCCGCTGGCTCCCCGCCGCCGCACTGGCCTCGAACACGCCGGGCATCTGCATCAGGGACGCTGCCCTTCCCCCGAAACGCTCCTCCTCCAGGTGCACGTGGCTCCCTCCCACCTCAGGCTCTGCTTCCCTGCTGCCTGGTCCGTGCCGGTCCCCGTTCACTCCACCTGAACTTGCCTCAGCGCCCCCATCCCACCTCCAGCGTGATTTTCCTCCAAAGCCCTCATCACCATCTACCATGCTGTATATCCTTTCGTTTATTTTATCTGTGGTCCAACTCCCATGACTGGAATGTAAATCCCTGGGGTCAAGGCTTTTGTCCATTTTATTCGCTCCTGTGACCCTTTTGCCTAGAGGGGTGCCCAGCACACAGTAGGTGCCCAGGAATTCTTGCTGTCGGAACAAATGAGTGGGGTGGAGGGGGTGTGGGAGACCCAGGCCTCATGGTGGCACCCGCTGCTCTGATTCAGGCACTCCCTGCCCGATGACGCCACATCTGTATGTGCTAGTTTCTTTTCAGCTGTAAAACGTTTTACCAGAACTGTTAGTCGGTGTTCAATGAAACGATCCATACGAAAAGCACTTTCCCGTTTGCGTTTCACGGTGTTAATGAGCACCAGCAATGCTACTTCCAACCATGAGACAAACCACAGATTGTGCAGTCCTGGGTTTTGTGCTGAGGGCTAACGCGGGACTTTTCTTGGGGGCATTAGCAGCGTGACTAGGGCTTAGGCGGTGGAGGTGACCCCGAGTCCCTCACATCGCGGGCTCTTCCTGGAATGAACCAGACGGTTCCCGGGGGCCATGGACACAGCGGCCAGGGGCTGGGGCGGGCGCAGCTGCTGAAGGAGGCAGCAGGACCCGAGAGGGTGGTGTTCCTCCTTCCCAGCCGGGACGCCTCCTGAGGGTCCGGCCTGCCCCATGGTGGCCTCTGGGTCTCTGTCCATTCTGTTACCCTCAGAGGCCCAAGTCCTGTCGTTCTCTGGCGTTTCGCCCTTTTACGGACGAGAAGTGGGGTAATTGGTGATCGGGTGAGGTGGGGAAGGTGGGGAGCTGTTCAGAGAACGTCATTGTCATTCTAATGAACTGGGAATTTCCAAGAAGCAGCAAAAACATTCCACAGACGAATAATTCTGAAACACACAAAAAAATTTCTATCTGAAATTGAAGTGATCGAGTGACCTAGTTACATAACCCTGCCTTCCTTCCTCGGCGCTGTGCCCTATTCTGTGATCTGAAGAACGTGCTGGAAGCTTTAAAGCTGTGGTGAGCAGTTCCCCGCAGCCCAGCGTCAGGGTGCAGGACCCAGCAGGCTCGTGGAGGTCGCCGAGCTGTGCGGACGGACAGACGGACAGGCGGCGTCCCGGCCAGGAGCCCTGCAGGCAGCACCCTCCCACCCCGTCAGCCAGGAGGGCCCGGCGCTGCCCTGGGGCAGAGCACCTACAGGTTTCGTTTCTGAAGCTCAGAGGAGAGCTCGGCGCCGTCGGTGGCCGGACACCTTCCCCGGTGAGTGCTGGCTTTGCTCGGGCCTGGGCGGTGCCGGCCGGTGTGCCCTGCTGAGTGTGCGTGGCCGAGGCGGCCGCCACCCCACCAGCTGGGGCTTCTTTGTTGGGCCTCCTGTGGCCCCGGGGCGGTCAGGGCTCACCCCTGGGGGGCCTGGGAGGGGACCTGCTCCGGGGCCTGTTTCATGCGATGCTGGCGGGAGTCCCGGGAGGCGGTGTGAGCAGTTAGGAGCACTTTGCCCCCGCGTGGAGGGTGGAGGGCGGAGGGCGGGTCCAGCCCCCCTGAGAGGCCTGCGGGGCTGTCTCACGCGGACATGAGCTGGGACCCCCGGCACCGGTGGCCGGAGGCGGGCTGACCGCGGGGGAGAAGCCGAAGGGACACTGCTCACAGGCACCCAGCGGGCCGAGCCGCCCGAGCAGGGTCTGTGTGAGGCTCGGCAACGAGGGGGATCGCAGGTCCAGGAGCCCCGCCGACACGGCCCGGGGCGCCTGCGGATCGAGCGAGGGGGCCACGGGGCCTAATGTGCCGGGGACTCGGGGAGGTGATGGCTGGGGAGGGGGCGGCGTGTGGTGAGCAGAGCGGGCGGGGCAGGGCCTGCGTGGACAGGCCGGCACGGACAGCGGGACGGACGAGAGGAGGGAGGGGGGAGGAGGCGGCCAGAGCCCGCTCAGCGAAGGTGCGAACCCCACGGAAACGTCCGGCTGTGCTCGTCGTGGCTCCTTCGCGGCTGCGAGTCACGGAGGATGTCCTGTGACACCACCGTCTGGCGAGTGAAAGTGCTAGGAGGCGGATCCGTCCTGCTCCGCGCGCCCGTCGCAGGCGCCGCCGTGAGCCACCGGGCTGTTCGGGCCGCGGCTTCCCCCCCGCGCCCGCACCCACCGAGCCCGTGTCTGTGACGGAGCCCCAGGACAAACTGGGAGAGGACACGGCGAAGTGGGCCCCACCAAGCCCGCGCCCCGAGTTCCTCCCGGTGGGGGGGGCTCAGGGGCACCTTGAGGTGCTGACCCTTATTCTGGGGGCCGCTCGCATAAGCCGAGGGGAGCGGGGAGGAGGTCAGCCAGGGGTCAGTCTTGGGAGAGCCCAGGCAGACAGAGGCCCTGCCCTCAAACGTTGGGAAGGGATACCCCATGTGCAGGTAGGACGCAGTGAGCTCCCCGGGGGCAGGGGACACAGCCGAGTAGCCGGGTCTGCGCCCTGGTGACCCGCAGGGGCCGGCAGGCCGGGCGCAGGTGCAGACCTGGCTCTTCATCGGCCACGACTCCGGTTTTAAAAGCTCTGAAGTGCCAGAGCCCTGGGCACACCGTCCCTCCAACGAGCGCTCGGCCTGGCCCTGCTCCCTGACGCGTGCGAGCGCCCCGGCCCGGTGGGGCTCAGAGCCCACGATAGCTAACGGGGCCCCACGCCAGAGAGGGCTGCTCCCCACACACCCTCCACTTGGTGGAACTTTTCCATTGTGGGGCGAGAGGAGGTGGGCACAGGCAAGAGAGGGATGGGGAGAGGGTCCAAGATGGGGGAGGGAGGGAGGAGGGAGAGATGTGAGGGCGACCAGCAGAGGCTGGGGGCGGGGAGGGGAGGGCAGGGGGGGGTATACCGTGACCGAGGGGGGCCCAGGCCGTGCCGTGACCGTGGCCCTGGGCTCAGTGGACTCTCATTTGGCAAGTGGGCGCCCGCAGCCTGGGGTCGGGGTCCCTAGAACTGGGGGGGGGAAGGGGCATGCCCTCGGCCCTGCAGGCCCATCGGCACCTTCCTCCTTGGATGGAGTTACGGACCCGCGTCCCGCGCTGTCCCTCCTACTGGCCACGCCCAAGCACCTGGGGTGCTGGGGGCGAAAGGAGGATGAGCTCAGGGGTAAGTGGTGTGCACATCGCCGAGGCCTTCTAGGTCCTTCTGCTCAAGGTGGTCCCTGAGCCGGGCCTCGGGCTGCCCTTGGCCCAGTCAGAACCCACGCATGACCCCGGAGGGGTCTGTGCGCACAGGCGGCGTGGACCCTTCCGGGCTGGGACCCGTCCGAGGGAGGCTGTGCTCCTCGCACTGTAACCCGGCTCAGGGTGAGCAGTCCTCTCCCTGCCCAGCAGCCGCCCGCTGTGCCCGTGGGACAGGCACCGAGCGGCCCGTGGCTGCCGCCACACCTTCACGCCCCCTCATCCCTGTGGCGCCTTCGCCAGCTGCCGCAGGTTCCCGACACACAGGACGAAAGGAAGGCCCGCATCTGGGTCCCCGAGCGCGGTGAGTCAGCGGGCAGGCCCTCCGCTCGCGCCCCCCTTCCCGCCCCCGCAGGGAGGCGCCTGCTGTCAGGGGGCGTGGACCCGCGGTGGGTTATCTGACAGCGATCGCACAGCGAGGCCCAGCACCCGCCGAGTGTGGCTTTCACATGGCTTTCCGGTAGATAACAGCTATTTGGTGACTCTACAAATCACGGCTCGTGTGTGAGACCGAAGGCAGTAAACACGCCCGTGTCTGCGTCCTACGTCCCCTGAGTGTGAGCCGCGGGCTCTGTGGCCTCCCACTGCCCCTGGCAACGGGCTGACCAGCGAGGGCCCTGCGCTCAGCCTCGCCGCCCGGCCTCTGACCCGAGGCGGCCAAGGGGCCTCAGGCTCCGGACTGGGCAGAACTGGAGGATGGGCCTCCCCCCCCCCCCCCCCCCCCCCCCCCCCCCGGTGACGGCCGCCGTGCCTCCTGGGAGAGCGTGTCAGGTGCTGCCGTGGGTCCGGGAGAGCCCCGTCCACGAAGGAGCACGTTTGAGGGCCTGGAGCCCTTCCCCGATGCAGCCTCAGGTCAGCGGCACGGGCCTGGCTTCTGTGCTGAGCAGGGCCCCCCCCCCCCCCATTTCCTGTGTCTGCCTCTGAGGCGAGAGAGCGTGTTTTCTGTTCTGGAAACCGAGAGGAGGAAGCGGGCCTGGGGCACTCGGGGGAGACGGCCAGGAACGGCCTGGAAGGTGGATGTTTCCGGCGTGAACACAGGTGACCCGGGACCCGCCCTCGCTGCTCCTAGAGACTCCGCTCCGGCAGGGCCCGGCGTTCAGCGCCCGGAGGCACGGGACAGGACCGAGCAGCGCCCACCCCTCCACCCCACCCCCAGCGGCTCCATCCTCCGTGCCGCCGGGGCGGCCGTGGGCGCCCCGTCCCTCGGTCTCCATCGCCGCCTGTTACCGTGGGAGGGACGCGCTGGGAGTGTCTCTAAGGTTCTCTGTGCACAGCTGTGTCAGCGTCCAGTCCCCACGTCCCCGTGTCTGTTGCGACGGAAAACTTGGCGCCGTTTTCACGCCTCTGTCCTCGGGGCCGTCCTGGGGTCGGCGGACATGTTCTCCCGGCGGATGGAGTTGGGGAAGTTGCTTTCTCTCCGCGTTTCAGAGCGAGGACACCAACCCGTCCAGGGGTGAACGAGACAGAATAAGGGAAACCCCGCGGGGTCCCCCCCAGGCCCCCGGGAGCCTGCCCCGCCCACGGCTGCGACCCCTGCCCCCGCGCCCCGGCCGCAGCCACGTCTGACTCCTGTGTCTCCTCTGTTCTGTGAACTGCTGCCCGCCACGCCACAGCCCCCGCCGCCCCGCGTCCGGCCCCCACCTGCGCGGGTTAGCGGGTCTGCGCTCTCCTCTGCGCACGCTGCTGGCCTCCCGCCCCCGCCCCCGCCCCCTGGCAGGTCCTCGTCTCCTGGCTGCGCGCTCCCCACACTCCCAGTGCGGCTTCCCAGCACCGGCCCACCGGCAGCCCGGCGTGGCGGCGTGGCCTGTCCCCGTGTGCCTCCCCTCCCCCACGGTGTGAGTTCCCAAAGGCGGGAGGCGGGCTGCCTGCGTGGAATCTGTGTGCGCGGCGGTGCATGCGGCCGTCACTGAGCTACTACGTTATAACAGGCAGAGCGGGTGGATTTCACTTTGAAACACGGAAAGAATATTGGGACATAGAACATTCCAGACTCCGTCCAGGCCAGTGAGTCCGGAGCAGCAGCCTCACGGGCAGAAGGGACGGCAGCTGCGCAGGGCAGGGCTGGGAGCCCCTCCCGTCTCTGAGGCCCTTCCTCTGGGGCAGCGAGGGCGCAGGTGGAGGGGTCACCCCTCGGAGCCTCTCCCCCACTGGCCCTGCGCCTCGGAAAGGTGGCCATGCAGTGGGGTGACCCTTGTCTCCGGGGAGGACCGGCCGCTGAGCCGCTCAGCCCGCCCCCCTCCATGCAGCCACACGGAACTGCTCGCTCATGGCCGCTCCCGTCTGGTGTCAGGAACGTGAACCTGCTTCTCTTCTCGGGTGGCACTTCCTGGCCACCATTCCTGCCGCAGGTTCACGTCCCACTCCATGCTAAATAGGACATGGGAGGGGGGCTGGGGGGCAGGTGGAAGAGATGGATCTGAGCAGCAACAGGGGCCGCTGCACCTGCTGCTCGGCAGGCGTGGAGGCGGCAGAGCTCAGCCCGTGGGAAGGGGGCCGCGGGGGTGGGCGGGCGCGTGAACACCGGTCACGGGTGGAAAGGGGCCGCGGCCTGAGCAGTGAAAGCTGAGCCAGCCCCGGCGCGTCTCGGTGGCTGGTCCCTCGGCTGTGACACTTTCGGCGTTTCCGGGGCTGGTCACAGCCACGCCGCGCTGTGGTGAACACCTTTCTGACTCCATCTTTCCGTGGGAAGTTAGGATCCTTGGCCCTGAGCTGAGTGCCCCGGGGTCCACCGTGGTCATAGCTGAGGGCGGGCGGTCCTGGGTTCGCACCTGCCATCGAACGGCCGTCCCCGCGTCGGGGGCTTGCGTGTGTGTTTATCGCGACGTGACTGCCGTCCAGCGTTCCAGGCCACAGCCTGCGGGTGGGGCACCTGCTGTGACATGGTGGCCACGCCAGGAGCTGTGTACTCAGAGCCCGCCCAGGTGCTGTCTGACACGCCCCGCCCCGCCACCCCAGGGCGCCCCGAGGCTGGGGCTGTCCCATCTCCAGCGCAGCGAGGAGGGTGCTGTGTGGGGAGGGGGTTGGGGACCCGCCTGGGTGCACCCAGCACCATGCTCATGAGGCTCGACTCGGTGCTTCCTCACCTTCCCAGGCAGCCGCCCGAGTCCCTGCTGACAGGCGGCGGGGAAGGGTGGGCCCCCAGGTCCCCTGGCTCCTGGCCCTGCGGGAGGGAGTCACATGATGACCTGCGGCCCCGCGGGCTGGAGGTGGTTAACATCTGCATTTGGGCAAATAGGCGTTGCTTCTGAGTAGGAAGTGGCCTGTGCCTTGGGCCAATGTCAGTCTCCCCGAGTCTCCCTCCATGACCTGGAGTCCCATCTCGTTCTCAGAGTCTCTGTCGGCGACGGGGAGCCGGGAGCATCGCGGGCGCGTGGCCGGAACGCCTGGGGATCGGATCGCAGCGTCGCTCAAGGTAAGTGCAGCGGCGAAGGGGCTTCTCTCCACCCTCCGGGCCTCGGCCTCGCGCCCCGGGTCGAGGGACCTGAGACTCGGAACTGCTTCCCTCCCGGCTCCTGGCTCCCGAGTGCTGGCGGCCGACTGCACTCGGCAAACACTCGCGCTTCAGACGTGGCCCTCGGGTCTTAGCAGCGCCCCGTCCTGAGCACAAGCCCACGGCCTGGGAGGACAGCGACGGCTGCGCCCTCATCGCCTTTCCCGGGGCCGGGGGGCCGGGCCCTGCTTCGGGAGAGAGGTGCACTCTTTATCCAGCGGAGCGCGGCGTTTGCAGAGCTGACAGCTACGCTCGGGGACGTTGGGGCGATGCAAACGGTGACCTGTGCACCTCAAGGCACGGGGCTCACGTGGGGAGGGGGCCGGGCACCGGGGAAGGGGCTCGTCCGGAGAGCTGTGCCGACAAGCTGATCGGGGCGTGCTCTGGGCTCCGCGATCAGGAGCAGTTCTGCTCACACCCCAGGTGCCCTGACGGCCGCGGAGGTACACGGTGACGGCCCTGTGAGCGGCTGGCGGCGGCCCCACGCCTGTGGGGCCGAGGCACAGGCAGGAGGGGCTCGTGCTGTGGAGGGAAATGTGGTGCCAAGTCAACGCAACTCTGAGAGGGTCACAGAGGTAGTTTCTGCAAATAAAAAAGAAAATGCGAAAGCAAGCACCCGAAGCAGCAAAAGGAACCAGAAGAAGAAAGAAAGAGAGCACACAGACCTCTACACAAATCGCTGGAAATCACCTCCTGGCGCGGTGACCGCGCTCACTCAAAAGCAGAAGGAAGCAGCGAGTTTCAGCCCCGGCGGCTGATCTAAAAACCGCCACGGCGCTGGGGCCGGGCTCCGAGGAGGCGAGAGAGCACGCTCACTGAGCACAGACGGCGCCCGGGGGCTCTGACCTCAGAGCGGGTTTTAAACTGCGCTCCATGTGAGGTCTCGGGGCGCCTCGCAGCCCCCCCGAGGCCCTCTGGCACGAAGTGAGGGGGTAGTAGGAGCCCCCAGGCTCTCAGGGGGCTAGTGTCCCGGCTCCAAGGCTGGCGCTCTGTCCCCCTCAGGGGGTGTGCGAGGGTAGAGACCATGGATGTGGAGCAGTGATTCCCAATGTCCAGAATGTACTCAGAACTCACGCATACATGCATGAACACGCATGCGCACATGGTACATGCACATTACACACAAACACAGCACATGCATGCACACGCGTGCATCGGTTTATGTACAACACACACATGTGCATAACTCACACTCTGTCCCAGTCTTGCCCCTTGTCCTGCAGGCTTCACTGTTTATGAAAACAAGCTCAGATTTTAAGTCTCAGCTTTGATTTAATTTTAACGAATTTAACCTTGTGATTGAATTTGTTTAAATTAATTTTAACCGCTGTCCTTGCTGGTGGTATTTCAATGCTGTCACGCACGATGCTTTTCCCCGGTCAGTTTTCTGGGGTGAGTCCGCCTTGGCCAGTGGCCCAAGATTGGAGGGCCCGCTGGCCACACCCGCCTCTCCAGCCTTCTCTGCTCCGGGACCTCGCTGCCCCTGCCCCGGCCCCACCGGGCCCGACCACCAACTCCCCGTGGGCGCGCTGCCTGCTGGCTGGTCCCGCTAGGATGCCTGTGCTGTCCACGGACCCGGTCACCTGCTTGTGGCCGGAGGCGCCCAAAGCTCCCACGTGCGAAGCCGTGGTTTCTGAGGAGGCCCCGGGGTCTCTGCGGTGTGTGGGCGCGTGGGTGTGGGGGCCGGCGCCGCCTGCTCTGCGTGAGCTGCGTGTGGACCGCCAGCTCCTCCGTGGCTCCCGCGTGGCCCCGGCTCTCAGGGCGCGTTCTTTTCGCTGCTGAGTGAACTCGTACTCGCTGTCAGTCTCTGAGAGGTGGTGTTTTGCTCGTGGTACCTAACACCAATGGGACGAGGAAGCCACATTATTTTATTGCAAAATGTAAGTTAATATTGTAAGTGCCACGTCTAAATTGTGACTCTAAGCAACACCTCGTTTTCTCCAAGTAACACCTCTCTCCACGCGCGGGAACGGACTCTGCCACGTTAAACCGAAGGCAGCGGCGCCTGCATTCGCCCGGGTGCCAGCATGTTCGCCTCTCGCGGGGAAGGCGCAGCGTTGACATGCTTCCCAGCGGACCTGCAGCCTGTGAAGGGCGAACGCAGCCCGTGTGCCGGGGAGGAGAGAGCAGCCACTCCGCGAGGCGTCCTCGGGACAGTGGGCCCCTGGGTGCAGCTGATACGGCTGGGACGCCGCGGTGAGACGACGGGTCGGGAGTGAGCTGCGTGCGTGCGTCTCTGAGCTACTGGGTGCAGCCGGTGAGGGACCGCCAGGAGGCCAGCTGCTGCCTGAGCCCGGCCCCTGTGCACCCAGCATGGCCCTGGGTGGGCTCCTGAGCAGCTCCCGTCCGCCTGCCCGTGTCCAGGCAGCACTGGGGGGGGGGGACGTCCCTCAAGCACAGCTCTCCGGGCACTGGCCTCGGCTCTGCTACATGTCCAGGAGGAGGGTGCCCTCAGCGTTTCCCAAACTCACCTACTCCAGGGCACCCCTCCCCCTCTGCCACAATCTTCATGGCAGAAACGGTGTTTCTCCAAAGAGCTGAACCGGGCGAGTCACGTGAGCAGAGCGTGTGCAGGCCTCCTGATGTGTCGTGGTGGCATGTGTCACCAGCACCGCTTCCCTGAAACAATCCACGTGATGTTTGTGGTGACATGGTGGCCTGGCCGGCTGAATCACCACCAGCAGCGCGGGTGCCGGGAAGACACGGAAATGGGCTGCGGTCTGGGTTCTGAGCACCGATTCTCAGCCACGTGCGCGGACTAGGCATTGTCTGCAGGTGCGTGCCCTTTGACCCCGCGGTCCTGAACACCATCCCCAAGCAACACGGAACTCACACGCCAGGGTCCCTGTGATGAATCCTGAAATTCCAATCACAGGAATCAGAGGGGATTGAAACAGTGCCTCTCAGGTAGACAATCCAGCGGACACCCTCACCTCCCAGCACCGGCCTGCAGCTCCCGCAGCTCCGCCTCCCACAGCCCCCGCCCCCCCGCCTCAGAGCTGCGATGGGGGCGGGGAGGGGGTGGCCACAGCTGCCTGCCGGTGCCAGCTCCCGGCAACTGGAGGGAGGGGTGAGGCTGCCCATTGAGCGTGCGAGGGACAGAGTGGGAGTCACCTCACAGGGGCACGCGCTCAGGAACCCGTCAGGGGAGCTGTGGGTCATGCTGGCTCCCTCCTCACATGCGGGACACACGCGGGCCTGCAGGTGAGGACGGACCTGGCCGGTGGGACCCGTGTCCCTGCCAGCGCACCCGCCACCTGCCTCTGCCGTGTTCCCTCCTCCTGACCTCTCCCGGCCACGCGGCCAGGGGTCGGCGAGAGGATTGAATGAGTGGCGGCAGGAGGAACTCGAGGCCGGGGGTTTTGGGGGGACGGGGCGTGTGCGAGAGAGTAAGGCAGGGTGAGGACACAGCTAAGGCGAAGGAGTGAGCAGAAGGAGCAAAGTTTCTTCCTGGTTTTGTCTCCGTGATGGAGTCCCAGCCCTTCACTCTCAGGCCAGCCCCACCCCTCCCTCACCTCCCGGTCAAGCTCTGGAGCCAGGCTCCATGCAGCACCCCTCCTGGCTGCCCGGCACCTTATAGCGCGATGAGCGCTGGAACAGGGGTTGGGCGCGGCTGGTGGCAGACACTCAGTGCTTGATCCCACTTCCCGCAGGCGTGCCCCTCCTGCTGCCCTCGCTGCGTCCCCACCACCCGAGCGGGTCTGTCCACGGAGCCTTTCCGAATCATGCCCTGTTACCCTCCCCCACGTGCGAGTTTCTGAGGATCGCGCCTTGTCTGCCTGGAAGATGAACGGTTGTTAAAAAGCGTGGGCACTAGAGGCTCGGGGCACGAAATTCGTGCACTAGGGGGGCGCTCCCTCAGCTCGGTCTGCACCCTCTCGCAGTCCGGAGCCCTCGGGGGATGTCCATGAGGAGCAGGCCTAAGCCGGCAGTCAGGCATCCTTAGCGCTGCTGTGGAGGTGGTAGAAGTCCCGCCACCACCGTTGCACTCACCAGCAGTGAGCCCGGCTTCTGGCTGAGCGGCGCTCCCCCTGTGGGAGCGACTGACCACCAGGGGGCAGCTTCTGCACTGAGCATCTGCCCTGTGGTGGTCAATGCACATCCAATGAGCGGTTGAGTGGCCTTAGCATATCATTAGCATATTACCCTTTGATTGGTTGAACGGCCAACCAGACAACCAGACACTTAGCATATTAGGCTTTTAGTACCGTTCAACCACTTGCTATGATGTGCACTGACCACCAGGGGGCAGACGCTCTGGTAGGTGAGCTTGCTGCTGTGGTCCAGCCGATCGGGACTGAGCGAGCCGGGCCAGACACGCCCTGGAGCCCTCCCGCGTTCCCTCTCCGGCTGGCCAACCTCCCGCATCCCACCCCAGCCCCGATCGTGCACCGGTGGGGTCCCTCGGCCTGGCCTGCGCCCTCTCACAATCCGGGACCCCTCAGGGGATGTCGGAGAGCCGGTTTCGGCCCGATCCTGCAGGCCAGGCCGAGGGGCCCCACTGGAGCATGAATGCGTGCCCTGTGCCTCTAGTTGAGGATATACACATTCCTGCTGCCTTCCCCGGCCAGGGAGTCTTGTCAGCATACCCTGAGGATGGCCCTCACGTTCAGAGTTTAAAGAAAGCCCATGGACGGCTCACGTGCCGGCACCCTGAGCTGTGCTGTCAGCGCCTTGCCCGCGAGCGCTGCAAGAGGCCAGGATTCGGACCGGCTCCTCTTGCACAAGCTCGTCAGGGGACCTGGCTGCCTGCACTTCCGCTGGGTTTGGCGTGAGGCGTTCTGTGCGGACCAGAGTCTGCGGTGGTGCTGACGTCACCTTGTTCACCCTGAGGATCAGGAATCCGCGAGTCGCAGCCCATGGGCCGCGTCTGGGCCAGCCCACATGTGCGTGTGATCGTCCACAACCACTTTCCAGTCGTGTGGTAGAGCCCGGCTGGCGTGGCTCAGTGGTTGAGCATCAACCTATGAGCCAGGAGGTCATGGTTTGATTCCTGGTCAGGGCACATGTCCCGGTTTTGGGCTCCATCCCCGGTGTGGGGCGAGCAGGAGGCAGCCGATCCACGATTCTCTGTCATTGATGTTTCTAGCTCTTTCTCCCTCTCCCACCCTCTCTCTCTAAAAAGGTAAATAAAAACCTATTAAAAGGATTAAAAGTAGTGTGGCAGAGACCCTGTGACCTGCAGGGCCTGAGACCTCTGTCTGGCCTCCCAGGAGGGTGCTGCCCCCTGCTGGAAGTGGGTGTGTTTGTGTGGCGCACCTGTGTGCGCTCCTGTTCCTGTGGGAGAGGACGATGCCCTCGACTGTCTGGCCCTCCCAGATACGTGTCTTAACTCCCGTGTCTTTTGCTTCCTTTCCTGCCCAGGGTCCCTCCTGTCCTGTCATCCCCGTGGGCGGGCCCACAGCTCTGCCCGGCACCGGCGGCACCATGAGTGAGGTGAGTGTCCCTGGGGTGTTGGCTGGGGGCAGACGTTGGGTTCACGGTGGCTCCTTGAAAATGGCCCGGCCGCTAACTCTCCCTCCACCCGTTCCAGGAGCCCGTGACCTACATGGACGCCTACCCCGACGATGACGACTATAACGCCACGGCGGACTACGCCGCGGATGTCCTGTGTGTCCTGCAGGACGTCCGGGACTTCTCCCGGCTGTTTGTGCCCGTCACCTACTCCTTGATCTGCGTCTTTGGCCTCCTGGGCAACGTCCTGGTGGTGCTCACCTTCGCGTTCTACAAGAAGGCCAAGTCCATGACGGACGTGTACCTCCTGAACATGGCGCTGGCGGACATCCTGTTCATCCTGACCCTGCCCTTCTGGGCGGTGACGCACGCCACGGGCCAGTGGGTCTTCAGCGGCGCCCTGTGCAAGCTGGTGCGCGGCGTCTACGCCGTCAACTTCCACTGCGGGATGCTGCTGCTGGCCTGCATCAGCCTGGACCGCTACGTGGCCATCGTGCAGGCCACGCGGTCCTTCCGCCTGCGTGCCCGCATGCGGGCGCACCACCGCGCCATCTGCCTGGCCGTGTGGGCCCTGTCCGTCCTCCTCTCCGTCTGGACCTTCGTCTTCAACCAGAAGTACCCGCTGCAGGGCCGGGAGGTGTGCGAGCCCCGGTACCTGGACGTGGCGGAGCCGCTGCGCTGGAAGCTGCTGCTGCTGGGGCTGCAGCTGCTGTGGGGTTTCTTCGTCCCGCTGCTGTTCATGACCTTCTGCTACCTGCTCATCGTCCGGACCCTGGTGCGGGCCCAGAACTCCAAGCGGCACAAGGCCATCCGCGTGATCGTGGCTGTGGTCCTCGTGTTCCTGGCCTGCCAGGTCCCGCACAACGTGGTGCTGCTGGTGACAGCCGCGAACCTGGGCAAGGTGGGCCGGTCCTGCCAGGGCGAGAAGGTGCGGGGCTACCTGGAGACGGGCACCGAGGTGCTGGCCTTTCTGCACTGCTGCCTCAACCCCGTGCTCTACGCCTTCGTCGGCCAGAAGTTCCGCAGCTACTTCCTGAAGGTCGCCAAGGACCTGCTGTGCGTGGGGCGGCGGCGCGCGCCCGGCCTGGCCTGCGCCCAGCTGCACTCGGAGGCCTTCCCCTCGCGGCAGAACAGCGAGACCGCCGACAACGACAACCCGTCCTCCTTCACCATGTGACCCACCCGGGAGCCCTGGCCGCGCTCACGTCGGGAGAGGACTCGCGGGAGTGTGTGCGGTGTCTCCCCCGGGGACCGGGACCGGGACCGGGTGGCCTTGGGATGTGGACACCTGGTGGGGGGTGGGGGGGGCTCATGCAAATTTTCTCCACCAGAAACTCTGATTCTGCCGCTTCTGAGGGCCGGCGCCCCACGAAGCAGGCTCCGGGCAACACCGCGTTTCAGGGAGGGTTGACAAACGGACCGTTTGGGGAAATATTCATGAACCATCCCTGAACCAACCATTTCTCCCGGTCAGAGAAAAAAATACTAAAAAACAAACAAACAAAAACAAGAACAACAACAAGGACACTGCTGAGAAAAACACAGGGACCCTGTCCCCCTCCGGGGGGGGGCGGGGGGAGGGGCCATGAAGAGGCTCCTGGCTCTGCTGTGGACGCTGAGGCGGCTCCCCGAGGTGGAGGTCCATTAGGAATCAGGTTTCCTCCACTCTCTCAGCTTCTGGAAAGTTCCTGGAACTCGTGTTTGGAAGGGCCGTGTACATGTAGGAGCACAAGAGGGAAAAGCTCAACACATCCGAAAGACAGGCGTGCTGGGGAAATGCTGACACGTGTTCCTGGAGGCTGGCGCGTGTGGTGCGGACGGACGTGGCCTCTGCAGCTTTCTCTCGCACTCACGAGCGTCTACGTGAGATTCAAAGTGACATCTTAGGGCCTGAAGTCTGCATTTTATTTTATTTTTTTAAATTTTAAAGCCACTAGTTTAAAAAAAATTTTTTTTAAATTGATTTCAGAGAAGAAGGGAGAGAGAGAGAGAAACATCAATGATGAGAGAGAATCACGGATCGGCTGCCTCCTGCACAGCCCCTGCTGGGGATCGAGCCCACAACCCGGGCATGTGTCCTGACCCGGAATCAAACCGTCACCTCCTGGTTTATAGGTCGACGCTCAACCCCTGAGCCACGCCGGCCGGGCTTGAAGTTTGCATTTAAAACACGGCATTGGCTTCGCAAAACGAAACTGGTTTGCATGGGAAGTAGAGACGGTCTTGCATTCTCGGCGTTCCGTCGGCGGGACCCCCGTGTGCAAGACTCTCCTGCCCTTCACACCCGTCAGCAGTCGCCTCCGGAAATCAAAGTGAAGGAGACGCCCCCAGCGGCCCCTTTCAGGTGCCCGGCATGGACAGGACCCCCCGTGGCACCGAGACGCCTGGTGCCCGGCACGCGGAAATGGCTCCTCTGTGTGACCGATTCCCCAGAGGGGAGGCTCGCCTCTCTAAGCAGCAGCCCTTCCCCCTCCGCCGCCGCGATGAATAAAAATGTCTCCGAATGTCCTGAGTGCTTTGTCCTTGCCACGCGTCAGGTAAGTCAGGCGCTTCCATAGCGTTTGGCGCCCACCCACGGCACAGAGCTGCGTGGGGCTTCCTCCTACAGGAAATGCTCGGGTTGTCCCCTGACAGTCCTCTGTCCTCTTTCCCCGGCTTCCTTCCGGCACCTTCTCTCCCTGCCGGGCTCCGCGGGACACGGCACGCCTGCCTCCCGTCTCTGCTCTGCGCTCGGCACCTGGTTTGGCCACGTTCGCGGCATGGCCATTGGCACCTGTGAGAACACATTCGCCGGGAGGGAGTCACACCTTGGCCTGTCACACACACGCACACTCATGGTGTCACACGCGTGTGAGCAATCACGCCTGTCTGTGCTGACCAGGGACGTTTTTCTTGGTTCCTGCTACGAAGTGGTTCCGCGGATCCCAATGGATTCTTTCTGGACAAATGAGACTCTGTCACCATAAGCCTCAGTGGGGGGGTGGGGGGGGGGTGTAGGCCTGAGTGTTACCTGGTAAGTTGCACCCCTGGACCAGAGGCCCCGAAGTCTCGTGCAAACTGCCCACCCATTTGCTTCTGAGGCTGGACAGGCTGGCATGTGAATGAGGCCAGAAACATCATTTCCAGATCTTTAAAAATGTACGGGCTGTGTGCGCACTCCGGGCGCCCGTGGGCATCGGCACAGAGACCCTGGCCGTTGACACACGTGTGGCTTCAGTGCCCGGCGCACCCTTCGCTGGGGCTGCCAGGACGAGAGGCCGGGGACCGAGACCCGGGCGTGGGCAGGTGGGCTTTCCCCGGGGCCCCGCTCCGTGGCGGGCAGACGGCGCCCCTCGGGCCCTCACAGGGCTGGCCGTCTCCCCCGGGTACTGATGTCCTCTTCGATGGCACCCAGGCAGCGGGATTAGGGCCCACCCACAGACCTCACCACCTCATCTCTCTTTAAGGCCCCGTTTCCAGTGCAGCCCCTTTCTCAGACACGGAGCTGGGCCGTCCGCGTGGGCACCCGGCACACGCCGCCCACACGGACCGTTTCCGGAGAGAGAGCAGCTCTTCAGAGCTAACGTCACGCACATGAGACCTCGTTTCCAGGCGCCTTCCTCCTCTCAGCGAACTTTTCCACGAATCCGTCCCACGGCAGCTCTTCCAGCTTCTCCGCTGCCGTCCCACAGCGCCAAGGGCGAAGGGCAAAGGGCAAAGGGCACAGGCCTCAGCCAGACCACACTCACCTGCTGCCCCGGGGCAGTGACTGAGCTCCGCCCAACACCCCACGTGGCCACGCCTCCTCTGCTGCCCTTGATGCCTCCTGGGGAGGGGGCTCCCCCAGGCCTCCTGCAGGGCCGAGGGCACCGCCCCACCGGTGGCTCCTGTACCCGACAGAGAGACCCCTCCTTGGGGATCCCGGTTGGTGGGCAGCAGGAGGCGCTGTGACAGGCCCTGGGCGGCCGGGCCCCACCTGCCTGCCCGTTGGTTGGGGCGTTGGGGCTCGTGGCTCAGGTGGCCTCCTGTCGAGATCCCTGGAGGGTACGCAGCCTCCCCCAGCTCGGGCGACGGTGCGGGTCACCCTCACTGTCCGACCACTCGACGCTGCCTGGCCCGCGGAGGGCCAGCGTCCGGTGGGTCCCCACCCCAGCCTTGCCCCCACCCCCCGGGCACCCTGCCTGCACACTGCCGGGGTCCCAGGCATCTGACCCAGAGGGGAGGTGCTGGGCCTCGCTCTCCATGTCCTGATCGGTGCGTCCGCGTGACACTCACTCCGTCCCCGCGCCTCCCTTGCTGGGGTCGCCCTTTCCCGACGTTACATGGGTGAATCCGGGTGGGACGAGGCGGCAGCGGCCCCCCTCCTGCCCCGCGGCCTCTGTCTGCTGCCTCGGGGTCCAGGCAGGCCGACCAGGCGGCAGGGGGCGCTGTGCCCCGGCCGACCTCACGGTCCCGGCGGGCTGCATGGCTCCTGCCATCACGGAGGAACGCCTTCTGCGGGGAACCCTGCGTCCTCGTGCCCAGAGCACGCGGGAGTCCCCCGGGCGCAGGAGGGGAGGCGGGCGGCCGCACCACTCGCTCGGGAAGAGCGGAGGCTGGGGGTCTCCGGAGCCGGTTCCAGCTGCACCCACCGCGCGAGGACACGAAGCCGCCAGGTCTCCGCTAGGGCGTCGGGGACGAGGCCAGAGGAGGGTCAGGGAGACGGGCCAGCCCAGGATGGTCCCCCAGACCCCGACGGGCACCTGTGGGGGGCCTCTCCCCCTGGCGCGCTGGTCACCCCACAGTACCCGGACCCCGTCAGTCCGCGTTTTCAGACAACTGCATTTGGAATTAGAGTCAATATTTTATTTTATTTAGTATTTTGTTTAATATATTTTTATTGATTTCAGAGAAAGGGAGAGGGAGGGAGGGATAGAAACAGCAGGGTGAGAGAGAGTCATTGATTGGCTGCCTCCTGCACGCCCCACACTGGGGATCGAGCCCACAACCCGGGCACGTGCCCTGACCAGGAATCGAACCCTGACCTCCTGGCTCATAGGTTGGTGCTCAAGCACTGCGCCACCTGACCAGACTAGAGCCGATATCTTGTAAGTTTCACCTTCTGCCTGGTTTGAGAAGACTGACTGGGTTCTTCAATTCAAGATGGCGTTCGGGGTCCTTTTTCTGAACCTGTTACACTGGGAGACGAGGCAGCGCACGTCCCGCTGAGAGTGCACGCCTGCCCTCCCGGGGCCTCGGTCCTCTCGCAGGAGCCGCGGCGGCTGGGACGGTGACCTGCCCGCGGGCCCACGGCCTCCTCGACGGGGCGCAGCTGCCCTCTGCTGGCCGCAGGCCGCACCCGCAGGAATGCTCCCTCGCAGCCACCCAAATTCTCCCCAATCCCGCAGGACAACGTGGCACGGGCCGCAGTGCGAGAACTGTAACAGAACCTTACACCATGCCCTCTGGAAATTGGAATAAAACCCTCAGAATAATTAAGTTTAAAAATCTGACTGTGAAAGTGCTGCAGTTCACTCATTGCCTTTAACACTCACCGAACAGGAGAGCGGCTACTTCATGGTTTTTGCTGGGTGACTGCCTGTGTTTTTGTGTGTTTGCTTCTGTGTTTGCTTTGGTGACAGCATGTGCGTGTTTGTATGAATGTATATGTGTGATTTGGGAAATAAGGTCTCTCTATTTTTAGGGTACCTATTTTAGGACAATTTTAAGGGCATGATAACTAATAAAGAAGAGATTTTACTTTAAAAGATGAGATATAATTGCCCGGCCAGTGTGGCTCATTGGTTGAGCATCGTCCCATAAACCATGAGATCAGGGTTTGATTCCCAGTCAGGGCACATGCCCGGGTTGTGGGCTCGATCCCCAGTGGAGGGCGTGCAGGAGGCAGCTGGTCCATGATTTTCTCTCATCACTGATTTTCCTCTCTCTCCCTTCCTCTCCCTTCCTCTCTAAAACCAATAAAAACATATTTTAAAAAATAAAAGATGAGATAAATCTACTCACCAGGAACTTTCTGAAGCTCTAACGTTAAGCCGTCTCCTCTCTCCACCTTTCTGAATTCTGGGCCTATGGGAGCTTGTCTTCCCGATGGTGAGGACCACGAGGGGCTGTGGGTATGGGTGAGTTGGGGTTCGTGGAGAATCGTTACTGCCTCTGGTCTGCGTGGTGTGACGGGTGGGGGTGGGGTGGGGACACCTGCCGAGGCCGACAGCACATTTGGTGTGGACCCTTGGAGTGTGGCCTTTCTGTCGGGAAAAGCCTTCTCCACGAGCTTGGTCAGCGACGGACCTGCCTCCCAGTGACTCCCGTCCACCAGCAGCTGCACAGGCCCTGGACCCCGGCAGTGCCGAGGGCTGAGACCCAGAGGTCCTGAGGGCTGGGGATGGGCTGGGATCCGGGTGGTGCTGAGGGCTGGGGACGGGCTGGGATCCGGGTGGTACTGAGGGCTGGGGACGGGCTGGGATCTGGGTGATGCTGGGGGCCGGGATCAGGGTGGTGCTGAGGGCTGGGGACGGGCTGGGATCTGGGTGATGCTGAGGGCCAGGATCCGGGTGGTGCTGAGGGCTGGGGATGGGCTGGGATCTGGGTGGTGCTGAGGGCTGGGGAAGGGCTGGGATCCGGGTGGTACTGAGGGCTGGGGACGGGCTGGGATCCGGGTGGTGCTGAGGGCTGGGATCAGGGTGATGCTGAGGGCTGGGGATGGGCTGGGATCCAGGAGGTGCTGAGGGCCGGGGACGGGCCGGGATCCGGGAGGTGCTGAGGGCTAGGGACGGGCTGGGATCTGGGTGGTGCTGAGGGCTAGGGACGGGCTGGGATCTGGGTGGTCCTGAGGGCTGGGGATGGGCCGGGATCCAGGTGGTGCTGAGGGCTGGGATCTGGGTGGTGCTGAGGGCTGGGGACGGGCTGGGATCCGGGTGGTGCTGGGGGCTGGGACGGGCTGGGATCCGGGTGGTGCTGGGGGCTGGGGACGGGCTGGGATCCGGGTGGTGCTGGGGGCTGGGGACGGGCTGGGATCCGGGTGGTGCTGGGGGCTGGGGACGGGCTGGGATCCGGGTGGTGCTGCGGGCTGGGATCCGGGTGGTGCTGGGGGCTGGGGACGGGCTGGGATCCGGGTGGTGCTGGGGGCTGGGGACGGGCTGGGATCCGGGTGGTGCTGGGGGCTGGGACTCAGGGGCGAGGCCATGCACTTGCTGTCCCAGAGGGAGGCCCAGCACTAACGAGGCTGAGGCTCACTCAGGAGGCAGAGCTGTGGTCGGAGGCCCGTCGTCCACCGTCAGCCTCACTTCCCTTTGAGTCCTTTCCTTGCTCAGGGGAAGTCATTCGGAAGAGGGTGAGCGCCTCTTTAAAGAAGGGAGTGTCTGGGTGCAGAGCTGCAGGTGTCCGAGGGCGCGGGGACCAGGCACCAAAGACCCCTCAGACGGGCACTCGCGGGCCTGACCCTCATGTCTGAGCTCTGGTGCCACCGCATACACGTGTGGAATAGAACCTGATGGGACAGAATCCTTATAGAAGGCCTGAAGGATTCGCCAGGAAGAAAATCAGTCGCAAACATCCGTGTAGCAGATTTCTCCCCACCCGGCTCACGGGCTCCCCGCCAGGCTGTGCGCGGAGGGTGCACAGGGAAAAGCAGGTCCACAAAGGGCCCCTGTCCGGCTGGGCCGTCAGCAAAGATAGGACACACGCCGGTCACTCGCACCAGCAAAGTGACAGCCGCTGGCGCATTCGACGGGCAGGCGCCGTGCTCAGCCGCCGGTCGGTACCGCGTTCAGTCCCACACGCTCCCCGCTGGCCCACATCACCCCATGTCACAGCTGAGTGACGTGTCCCGGGTCACGGAGCTGGGAAGGGACAGAGCAGGGCATGGAGCCCAAGGCCCCGACCTCAGCCACTGACCCGGCTGTGTGTGGACAGGGTCAGGAGGCGACTCCAGGCCCCGCCGGAACCCGGGTTGGCCGAGGCTCCACGTTTTCTAGAAGCTGCTGGTCCCCACCGGCCACGCTGAGCTGGCCCGGGCTGAGCAGGAGGAGGGCGGCCGGCTCTGCCCACGAACCGGCAGCGAGAGCCCGCGAGGCAGCCACACTGTGATGGGACTTCCCCGTCTGCCCGGCTGACATGTGACCTGGGGAGTGTGTGTGTGTGGGGGGGGGCAGCTGCAGCTCCTGGGGTCACAGGAGGGAGGGAGGGGCCGTGTCTGGGAGGCCCCTGAGGGCGGGCTCTGCCCACCTGGGCCGCATGGGCACCTGTGGTGTCAGACGGCCTGAGACCTCGGGGTGGAATGACCTGTGGGGAGTGCACAGCCCTCAGTGCCCTGGGCAGGGGACGGCGAGGAAGCGTCACCGGAGAGGTGATCGGGCGACCCAGCCAGGAAGCCTGTGCGGACGGAGCGCCACCTGCGGACTGAAGGGTCCCAGGTTCGATTCCCGGTCAGGGCACATGCCCGGGTTGTGGGCTCGATCCTCAGTGGGGGGCGGGCAGGAGGCGGCCGACCCATGATTCTCCCTCATCATGGATGCTTCCCTCTCCCTCTCCCTTCCACTGTGACATTGATACAAAGGTCTGTGCTTTGTAAAGAACGCCCGAGGGGAGCTGACGTGGAAATGTCGCTGTGAAAGGGCGGCTTTCCCGGCAGCACCTGAGGCTGCACCGATGGGAGCTCCGGGAGGAAACCGAGGCGTTGCTTTCAGCGAAAGGGAGCACAGGCCGGGGGGCGGCCCGGCGAGGGGTACCGGCCTTCCCTTCTGCACCTGCTCGCACGCCCCTCGGCCTGAGCGTCTGTGCACTTGGGAGGAAGGACCCCGGGGCAGCCTTGGGGCGCTGCTGTGGGGACCGTGGCCAGGCCGTCAAGTTCAGGTCTGATAAGCACCCCCCCACACCCCCCACCCGTGGGCAGACAGCTCCGGGAGGGGCAGTGGCTGTGCCATGTTCTATTGCCCAATCCTGTGAGTTCCAGCCTTAAATATCACAGAGGCCGCGGGCCCACCCTCCGGGGGAAGCAGTGCCCTCTCTGTGGGCCACGCCGGCCTGGCTCCCGGGAGGCGACCCGGTGAGCAGCCGCCAGGTGTGGCCGCGGGGACCCCATCTTTCCAAAGCAGCCCTTGTGCCTTCTCTGAGCATGTGTCTGAGTCCCTGTGGGGGCCCCACGTCCAGGTTTGAGCAGAGAAGGAGGTGAGGGGGTCAGGAAGGCAGCTCTCACACCTGTTGTCACCTTCGTGAGCTCCACATGAGAGGAATGAGGTGAGGCGATGCGGCCGCTGCCCGCGTGGCAGGGCTGGGTACAGCCGCCCACCTTCCCTGCAGGCCCCCAGGCGCCCTCTGCCCCCCCCCCGTGCACGGCATCGAGAGGGATCCCCCTTCACAGCCCTGGCCCCTCAGCCCGGCTTCCTCCTGGGGCCCCCAGCACCCTGGCTTCACAGCCGGGGACTCTGCGGAGTGTTAGAGGCATTTGCAAATTCAAACCCAGAAAACCGTCCGGAGGGATTCTGAGACTTTTAGTGAGAAAGTGTTTGTCCCAATGACCTGGGCGCTGGGCTGTGTCCGACGTAACGGACAGGCCGTGCCAACAACGTGACGAGCATACACCTGGACAGAAGGGTGCCCAGCCCTGGGCGTGCAGCCCTGCCCCCTGCCTCCCCGTGGCCCGCCTAGGGGCACGACCCCGTCCGTCCGCGCAGCAGGCGGGAAGCGGCACAAACGCATTTACCAACAAGCCAAGAGAAGGACCAGGACTCACGGAGACCAGCCAGAGGGAGAGGACAGGGCTCAGCTCCTCCCCACCGACGCCCGGACGCCCTGCGGGGGCTGCCATGTGGCCCTGTCACCGGCAGCCACACGGGGACCAGGGAGGCGCCCGTCCTGTCTGGATCGGCGGCTGTTTGGTGTAGCAGCCGAAGGAAGTCCTGGCGAACAAGACGAAGAAGAACCTCAGTTTTGCTGACGACTGTGGTCTCTCCTTGCAGCGCAGTCTCGAGGTTTCCCTTCGTCCGGACCCTGACAAAGGGTCCCTGGTGCTGAGGTCCCGGGGCTCCCATGAGCCAGGGATCGGGGCTCCCATGAGCCAGAGGCCGGGGGTCCCACGAGCCAGGGATCAGGGCTCCCATGAGCCAGAGGCCGGGGGTCCCACGAGCCGGATCAGAGCCAGAGGCCGGGGGGTCCCACGAGCCAGGGATCAGGGGTCCCACGAGTCAGGGATCGGGGCTCCCACGAGCCAGAGGCCGGGGGTCCCACAAGCCAGGGATCGGGGCTCCCATGAGCCAGGGATCGGGGCTCCCACGAGCCAGAGGCCGGGGGTCCCACGAGCCAGGGATCAGGGCTCCCATGAGGGCCGGGGGTCCCATGAGCCAGAGGCCGGGGGTCCCACGAGCCAGAGGCCGGGGGCCCACGAGTCAGGGATCAGGGGTCCCACGAGTCAGGGATCAGGGGTCCCACGAGCCAGAGGCCGGGGGGCCCACGAGTCAGGGATCAGGGGTCCCACGAGTCAGGGATCAGGGGTCCCATGAGCCAGAGGCCGGGGGTCCCACGAGTCAGGGATCAGGGGTCCCACGAGCCAGAGGCCGGGGGTCCCACGAGTCAGGGATCAGGGCTCCCATGAGCCAGGGGCTGGGGGTCCCACGAACCCAGGGGAGAGGGTGGCGGCTGCTCTCAGAAGTCAGAGTCCCTGAGGTCGCAGCCTGGGGCCTGGGTGCCCGGCCCTCGGCCCCGGAGGCTGAGGAAGACCTTGCGGTAGGAGTGCCTAAACGCGGGGTTCGAGAAGCAGTACACCATGGGGTTGAGCACGCTCTGCAGGCCGGTCAGGCTGCTGGCCACGTCGGCCGCGAGCACTAGGGCCCGGCGGGCCCCGCAGCCGCCCACGCCGCGGCACACGGCCAGCGCGACGTGGGCCAGGAAGCTGGGCAGGAAGCACAGCACGAACAGCGCCACGATGGCGGCCAGCAGCGCCCGGGCCCGCTGTAGCTTGGGCTGCCTGCCCGGGGCCCGGAGCCGCTTCCGCAGGGTCCGGATGATCGCCGCGTTGCAGAACAGGACGAGGCCGAAGGGCAGGATGAACTGGGCGAAGGACAGCGCCTCCTGCCAGACGCGGCCGGAGGGGATGCCCGTGCTGGGGTCCACCGCCGGGCACTCGGCCTCGGGCACGAGCAGGCTCTGGTGGTTGAGCACGGCCATCAGGAGCCAGACCAGGCCGGAGACGCCCCACGCCGCCCGAGGGGACAGGAGGTTGACCCTGAGGTGCGGGTGGACCACTCGGAAGTAGCGGTCCACAGCCACCGCCGTGAGGAAGGCCACGCCCGCCCCGCGGCCGAGGGGCCACAGGAAGAACAGGGTCCGGCAGGGCGCGCGGCCGAGGGCGCAGGTCTTGTGGCGCAGGAAGAAGGCGGCCAGGAAGGGCAGGCAGAGGGTCAGCAGCAGGTCGGCCAGGACCAGGCTGAACAGGTAGACGGCGTGCGGCTTCCAGACCTTCAGGCGGAAGAGGAGCGTCCACAGGGCCACTGCGTTGCCCAGCAGGCCCAGCCCGCACTCCAGCGCCAGCAGCGAGGCCACCGCCGCCTCCGCCCCCACGCTGTGCTCCGAGCAGTTAGCTGGCGGCATGGCCCGTGGATCCGCGTGGGGACGGCTCCGAGCGGCCGAGCACGGAGCCTGCCCTTGGAGATGCTCTGGCCGCCGAGGGGAAGGGAGGCCTCTCCCTCCAGGGAGCTCCCAGCTTCTGCATTTTCTCAGCAGGAAAAGCGCTGAGGCAGCGGGAGCCGAGTCAGAGGCAAACTGAAATGGGCCTGGGAACGGCGGAGCGAAACCCCCGCCGTGGCTTCGGTTTTGTTTTGTCTGAAAAAGGGGAACTTGTGGTCACTTCCCGCCGGCCTGAGTTCCAGCTGCTGCCCGGGGCCGTAGGGGCTGCTCTGTCCTCAGCGGCCCGGGGGAACGGGGAGCCCAGTGCATGGAGCCCTTCGTCGTTCTAAAATGAAAGGGTGGTCTGCAGGGGAACGGGCTTCCTGGGAGCTGGAGCCCTCTGCGCCTGACTCAGTTCACCCGGCCGTCAGACCGGCTCCCGCCTTCGCCTAGAAGGGGACCGACGGCCTGGCCTTTCGCCGTCGGCCGTCTCAGGGTCCTTTGGTCACGCTGTTTTCTGCGGAGGGGTCGTCCCCCTTCCTGCACCCCTGGGTTAGGACCCGCACCCTGGGCCTCGCTGCCCTGGGCACCGTGACATCGATGGCTGGTCAAGACGCACAGAGTCCACCACAAGGTCAAGTCCGTGAGCCCAGCGGCATGCTGTGTGTCTAGGGACAGCACACGCTGCTCATGGGAGCCAATGAATACCTGTGCAATGAATCTACATCCTACCCACTGCCGACCCCACTCACCTTGGTCCTGACCCCCAGCCGACCCCACTCACCTTGGTCCTGACCCCCAGCCGACCCCACTCACCTTGGTCCTGACCCCCAGCCGACCCCACTCACCTTGGTCCTGACCCCCAGCCGACCCCACTCACCTTGGTCCTGACCCCCAGCCGACCCCACTCACCTTGGTCCTGACCCCCAGCCGACCCCACTCACCTTGGTCCTGACCCCCAGCCGACCTCAACTCACCTTGGTCCTGACCCCCAGCTGACCCCACTCACCTTGGTCCTGACCCCCAGCTGACCCCACTCACCTTGGTCCTGACCCCCAGCTGACCCCACTCACCTTGGTCCTGACCCCTAGCTGACCCCACTCACCTTGGTCCTGACCTCCAGATAACTCGAACTCACCTTGGTCCTGACCCCAACTCACCTTGGTCCTGACCTCCAGATAACCCCAACTCACCTTGGTCCTGACCCCAGCTGACCTTAATTCACCTTAGTCCTGACCCCAGCTGACCTTAATTCACCTTAGTCCTGACCGCCAGCTGACCCCAACTCACCTTGGTTCTGTTCAACCTGATTGGGCTTTGGAGTGAAATGGACTTTCATTGTAATTCTGTCTCCACTCGGCAGCACTGAGGTTGGGGGAAGCAGGTAAACGCCCGCGCCCGCCCCTTCACCTGGGAGGCAGAGGGAGGCCCCTGCCGCCGGGCCGGAGTGAGAGTCTGAGGTGCGGGCAGCGTGTGCGGGCGCACGGCTGTGGCTGTTATCAGCTGGCGTGTGCTCGCCGAGCTGCTGCAGGACCCGGGCCGCGGGGAGCTGCAGTGGGCCCAGCGTGCGGCTCTCGCTCACGGCGAGGAAGGGAGGCTCGGAGAGGCTGGGCCACGGGCCCGGGAGGGCGGGAACAGGACTCCCAGCCCAGGGACCGCCAGGACCCAGGCTGCGGTGCTCAGCTGCTTCCCGCCGGGGAGCGGCGCTGCTGTGTGCACGGAATGCCACCCTCCGGACGCGGAGCACCGGCATGCCGCTGGCTCAGGTAACTGGCCTGTGGGTCTCTGACTTTGACGTGGCGGCTCCTCTCCAGCGGGGCCACGGCACACATCACCCGTCTCGGTCAGCGGGTTCAGCCGCCTCTTCCTCTTCTAAGGAAGTCCTCCGAGCGCCCGGAATTGTAGCAACGTCCCCTGGCACGCCACAGTGACACCTGTGAGCACGCACCCACCTACTGCACGCCCATCACACACATCCTGGGAACACGGAGCGTGAGGCCCAGCGCGGGTTCCGGGGAGGCTGGAGGCGCTTGTCTCCATGGATGCGGCTCACACGGTGGCAGCAGCACGGCTGGTCCCGGGCCGGCTCTTCGGGGCGGGGGTGGCGTGCGCACAGCAGAGACATGCACGAGCCTCCTCCTCGGAAGGCGCCGGAAGCTGAAGATAAGCGCTGCCCCTCGGTTACAACGTCCAGTTCCCACCCAGACTGGCCAAGTTACAGAGATTCTCACTCAGCAGGTCAGACGTCAGCGACGCCACCTTTGCCTGCGGAACACGGGACCCAGGGGAAGGCGTGCTGAACACGGGACCCCACGGGAAGGCGTGCTGAACACGGGACCCCACGGGAAGGCGTGCTGAACACGGGACCCCACGGGAAGGCGTGCTGAACACGGGACCCCACGGGAAGGCGTGCTGAACACGGGACCCCACGGGAAGGCGTGCTGAACACGGGACCCCACGGGAAGGTGTGCTGAACACGGGACCCCACGGGAAGGCGTGCTGCGGGACCCCACGGGAAGGCGTGCTGAACACGGGACCCCACGGGAAGGCGTGCTGAACACGGGACCCCACGGGAAGGCGTGCTGAACACGGGACCCCACGGGAAGGCGTGCTGAACACGGGACCCCACGGGAAGGCGTGCTGAACACGGGACCCCACGGGAAGGCGTGCTGAACACGGGACCCCACGGGAAGGCGTGCTGAACACGGGACCCCACGGGAAGGCGTGCTGAACACGGGACCCCACGGGAAGGCGTGCTGAACACGGGACCCCCCGGGAAGGCAGGCTGAAGTTCTGCGCTCTCAGCACACGGTGCGCCTTTCTTTCTTCTCAAAGATGGAAGGGTCCGTTGCTTCGTCCGCGTGAAGCGACAGGACTTGAGCTTCGCCCTCAGGCCTTGTCTCGCCTGACGTCATAGCCAGAGCTCTGCCTCCACTCGCCATCCGTTTCCTCAGCTCTCTTCCCACTTAGAAAACCACTGTCCTCCCTCAGTTAAACGGCGTGCCTTTCCTCACACGCTTGTTCCCACACTCACATGAGAACGGAGTCCTGCTCTAACCCTGCACACACATCTGATTCTGTTGATTCCTCCTCCCCAGGTTTTCTTTTCCGTGTGAAGATGGCCAGAGGGAGGTTTGTCAATCGACTGCGTCTCTTAGGCTCTCCTCTGCTCACGGGGAGTTTGCAGGGAGGACCCTCCCACCACTCGCTCCTCCTGACACCAGCTGCCCGTCTGAGGGGCCTGAGGGGCTCGCAGAGCCCGCTGCACGCGGTCATGTTCACGGCTGTGTTTTATTATAGAGACAGGATACAGGTCAGCATCAGCCACGGGAGGAGAGTCGGGGCCGTCCCGGCAAGTGGTCCGTGTGGAGCATCCATGTGGAGCATCTGTGTGGAGCATCCGTGTGGAGCATCCATGTGTGGAGCATCCGTGTGGAGCATCTGTGTATGGAGCATCTGTGTGTGGAGCATCCGTGTGGAGTATCCATGCATGGAGCATCCATGTGGAACATATGTGTGTGGAGCATCCGTGGAGTCAGGACAGTGCTGGTTTCTCTTTGCAGACGTTTGACGATGCACAGAGCACCTTGTCAGTGAGGGGAGCCCCGAGCCCCGAGTGAGGAGGTGGCCTTGGGTCCCTCCCTGTGCAGGTGGGGTGACCTCGCATGGCGACCTCAGCCTCTAGCCCCCGGGAGGTCGCTGATACTGTGTGACCCAACGTCCCGCCCACATTGCATGTTACCAGGCCTGGCCCGGGTCCCCTGGCCACAGGCTGGACCCGAGGGCTTGGAGATGACCCCCAGCAGTGGAGGGCAAAGGTCAGACCTCTTTTGGGGCAAAGTTACATTCTTGCCTGCACACTCATTTATGAAAACAAGATTTAGAATACAGTGTTACCACTTTGTGTTGAAAATACAAATACTCACAATTCTTGTAATACTTCCTAATTCTGAGACGCTTGTGTTCCAGCGGGGAAGACCCACGAGTAAGTGAATCTGTAAAAGCAACAGGACCAGACGAAAGGAGTGACGGGAGTGGGGGCGAGAGGGGGTCAGAGGCGGCGAGGCCGGGGTGAGGCGGGGCAGGACGTGTGGGGCGGACGCCCGAGCAGGCGGCGCCGTGGTGAGCGCGTGGCCTGCCTGTGGACGGGCTGCGGGTTTCTCCACCTTCGCAATTCCCGTGGCCGCTGAGGCTCCTCAACTCCATTTCTTCACGTGGTCCCAGGTCCACTGCCCGCTCTGGGGCCCTGCTTCCTCCCCGGCGGGGACCTGGGTCACCTGGTCTGGCCCCACTCGCCGGCCCGGAGGCAGGGGGCCTGGGAGAGGGGAGCCGGGCCACTTACAGAACAGGGAGCCGTGTCAGTAACGGGAAGTGGGAGCAGCTGCTGGCGGGGAGGATGTGGCACAGCCCAGGGCCCCTGGCGCCCGCTGAGCCTGCGGTCAGGGCTGAGGAATGTAGCCCCTCCCCCGGCATGTTCCTGCCCCGCGCACATCACAAGGGCTGGGTTCCTAGCACACGCGTGTTGCAGGCAGGAGACATCGCTTTGAATGTCGTTTACTGCGACAGGAAAAATTTAATCGTGCAGAACTAAGCTTTTAATGCACAACAGATAACTGTCCTCAACTCCCGCCTGGGTCGAAACCACGACGTGTGCCAAGTGCCGACTGTGAAAAAGCTGTTTGTTCTTCATTGTTTAGTGCAGGTTCAACCAAACCCAAACTCCCCATGACGGGGAGCCCCTGAGTATCTCCCAGAGTAAACACATGAGGAAGCAGGCAGAGACAGGAGGTGGCCCGGGACCCAGGGCTCTGCGCCCATGACCGAGGGCTCTGTGCCCGGCCGGGCCCAACTCCAGGGCTGCAGGACAGACAGCGGGACGTCACAGGGCAGGGGCCCGAGCACCGGGCACTGGCCGCCTCAGGCCAGCAAAGGCCCGTCCGAGACACACATGAGCCTGGAACCACCAGGAGCTGTCCTGGGCCCTGAGGCGGTGGGGCCTGTGCAGAGGCTATGGCCAGAGGTTCAGGGTCACTTTTTAAAAAATATGTATTTTTATTGATTTCAGAGAGGAAGGGAGAGGGAGAGAGAGAGAGAAACATCCATGATGAGAGGGAATCATGGATCGGCTGCCTCCTGCACGCCCCCCGCTGGGGATGGAGCCCGTAACCCGGGCCTGTGCCCTGACCAGGAATCGAACCCTGACCGCCTGGTTCATAGGTCAACGCTCAACCCCTAAGCACCAGGCCGGGTTCGGGTCACTTCTTGGCCTATGTGGGGTGCACGTGTGCTCACCTCCTGAGTCTCTGTCTCGTTGAACTCGGAGCAGTGCCTCCCGCCCACCTGGCGTCACACGCGCAGCCCGCCGACGGCCCGGAGGCAGGGCCGCGCGTGATGCTGAGGCTCTGTCCTCGCTTCTGCTGAACCTGCGCGTCCTGCTTTCTCCGCGTGCCTCTCCCCAGCAGGCAGTTTGCTCGGACGTCGGAAGGCAGTTCTAGCTCCTCAGGAACAAGTGCTCGGGCGGGGGCAGGGGGGAGAGGGGCGGGAGGGCTCTCACTGTTCAGTGCACATTGAAGACTCGATACCGAACTTTCCTTTGGGGTCATTGGAGGGGATTTGCATGTCCCGCTCCCGGTCCGTGTGATAGGCGTGTGATAGGCGCGCTCCACGTACTGCGAGCTTCCGAGGTTCCCGTCATGTCAGCAAACACGGGGTTGTGTCCAGTCATGTGCATCCTCACGCGGGGTCAGGCGCCGGGAAGCGGGCAGGGAGTGTCCCTTTAAGCCAGGGCGTCGGTTTAGAACCCAGCACTGTTCCCGGTGTTCTCCCGTGGGGCCGAGAGGCCGGCCCCCGGCCCGTGGCCGCCATGGACGGGTGAGGGGACAGTGGGGTTGGGGTGCTGAGGATGGGCCTCCTAGACTGAGGGGTTGAAGAGTTCGGGGCCAAACACAGCTATTCTCTTAGGGAAATGCGGGAAAAGTGCCCTTTTCAGGGTCCCGGGAACGATAAACTCAGCCAAGTTCTGCGGGAAACTTCCGTAAAGCCCGGCCGAGGCCGGAAGGACCGGATTTCTCGGTTGTTTCAGTTTTGTTGTTGGAAGATTCGATCCTCTTCCCCGAGGAAATGACACTTGAGCCAGCTCATCTCTTGTTCATTTGTTAAATTTTTAAAACTGGATTTTAGAGAGAGGGCGGGAGCGCGGGAGTAACATCGATCGCTTGTCTCCATGTGAGCCCCATCGGGAGTCAAACCCGCCGCCTTCCGGTGCCCGGACGACGCCCCAGCTAACGGAGCCGCGGCCGGGCGGCCCTGCTCGGCTACAGCTGCCGGTGATGGTCAACACTTTGTAAGAATGTGGGCTACTCACAGGGCCCCTCTCCCTCGGTGTCTGTGTGCACAGGCCTGACCTCTTCTGGTCGGCCTCAACCCTTTGAAGAGCCCAGTTTCCTTAGAACGAGGAGGACGGGGAGTCGGGGCCGGGAGAGGGGGGGCCGGGGGGAGCACGCCCTCCCCTCAGGGGGCCTCCGCTTTTCTTGTTGTGCTTTGTTTCCAGTTGCCCTGAGCCGAGTGGGACAGGCGAGATGGTCCCACGTCTCCCCGCAGGGGCTGGGCCCTAGCGGCCCTTGTTCAAGGCTCCGCCTCTCAGAGCTGCTTGGGGCGCATGGCCCCGCCTCTCTCGGAGCCGCCCCGGGGGGGGGGGGGGGGGGCGGGGCGGGGGGGGGGGGGGGGGGGGGCGGGGGGGGGGGGGGGGGGGGGGGGCGGGGGGTGCTCCCTGGCTTCCAAGCCTCTGGGCTCCGCTGGAGGCGCCAGAAAAGCCAGCCATCGACACAGCGGCTGGGTCTGCCCTGGTGTGTTTAGGGGGTGTCTGACCTGGTGTGTTTAGGGGTTTCTGACCTGGTGTGTTTAGGAGTATCTGACCTGGTGTGTTTAGGGGTGTCTGACCTGGTGTGTTTAGGGGTGTCTGACCTGGTGTGTTTAGGGGTTTCTGACCTGGTGTGTTTAGGGGGTGTCTGACCTGGTGTGTTTAGGGGTGTCTGACCTGGTGTGTTTAGGGGAGTATCTGACCTGGTGTGTTTAGGGGTGTCTGACCTGGTGTGTTTAGGGGTTTCTGTGTGTTTAGGGGTGTGTTTAGGGGGTGTCTGACCTGGTGTGTTTAGGGGTGTCTGACCTGGTGTGACCTGTCTGACCTGGTGTGTGTTAGGGGGTGTCTGACCTGGTGTGTTTAGGAGTATCTGACCTGGTGTGTTTAGGAGTATCTGACCTGGTGTGTTTAGGGGTGTCTGACCTGGTGTGTTTAGGGGTGTCTGACCTGGTGTGTTTAGGGGTGTCTGACCTGGTGTGTTTAGGAGTATCTGACCTGGTGTGTTTAGGGGTGTCTGACCTGGTGTGTTTAGGGGTTTCTGACCTGGTGTGTTTAGGGGGTGTCTGACCTGGTGTGTTTAGGGGGTGTCTGACCTGGTGTGTTTAGGGGTTTCTGACCTGGTGTGTTTAGGGGTGCCCATTCAGCTCTGTGGACTGAGAGACCCTGAGATTCCGCTGACACAGCCCCATCACCGAGACAGCGCTGACGGCCGCGAGCCCAGTGAGTTTCTGTGAATTAGAGCGTTGCTATGGGTTGCTGAGGGGAGGCCACGTGAAGGCCATTCCACGGTCCGGACACTCGCTGGCCGTTTCCTGGGTCCGTGTGGGAGCACCGAGCAGGGAGGTGGGCCGTGGTGATGAGGGGTCCCTCACACTCACCCAGAGGAGGGTGGGGGGGCTGGCACCTGCCTCCCGCCTCCTGATGGCCCCCTTCCCACCAGGATGCTGGGGGCTCACATGGAGGCCGAGCCGCCCACAGACCCCGGCTGCCCCGAGGACCCCCAGGCCAGGGCCGACCCCGGGGAGAGGGCCGAGGAGGTGCTGGTGAGCCGGGCGGTGCTGGGGCCCCAACTCTGGGCGTGGGGAACCCGTGTCCCCAGCCATCACCGCCCCGGCGTGCGGCCCCCCCCCACCCCACCCCCCCCGCCGCTTCCTCGTCTCGCAGGACTTGAGCGATGCTTCGCGGTCGCTGACACCGCCTCCTAGGAGCGCGTGAGGAGCTTTACCTCCTGAGAGGAGGCCTCGCCCCGACGCTCACACACCCGCTTCCTGCCCCCAAATAAGAGGGGCACAGCCTTAGGGACTGGGCGGGACACGGCGGGAGCGTTTTCTGACTTCACTCGTCCCACCAGCCCCCCCCCCCCCAACCCCCGAACTCTGTCAGCTTCCGTCTCCCTGCACGGTTTCTGGAGTGTGGGCGACCGGTCCGCCCCGCCCACTGAGCTGCCTGTCCGGTGGCCGTGGCCACACAGGGCAGGGCTGTCTGTCTGCGGAGCGCCGGGCCCCGGGAGAGCCGGTGTCGGTGCGAAGGGCTGAGGCATCCACCCCCCAAACAGCGGCCGTTCCCACCGACCAGGGTGTCCGCTCGCGCTCCTGGGACTCGGGACGCACCGGCCACAGGCCGCTGGTGATAACGTGCAGTGAGCGCCCGCGTCCGTGATGGGCGAAGCGACGGGAGGCGAGCCCCGAGCTCGGCGGCGGCGTCACCTGCTGCCTCCCGTGGAGTGACACAAAACCAGCTCCACTGAGTAACCAAGATGGAGCCCCGGCTGGTGTGGCTCAGTGGACAGAGCGTCGGCCTGTGGACTGAAAGGTCCCAGGTTCCATTCCCGGTCAGGGCACAGGCCCGGGTTGTGGGCTCCATCCCCAGTGGGGGGCGTGCAGGAGGCAGCCGGTCCATGGTTCTCTCTCACCATGGATGCTTCTATCTTTCTCCCTCTCCTTTCCTTATTATTATTATTTTAAAATAACAACAATAATAGAGATGGATGCAGGCATTAGAGCTCTCAGCTCCTCAGCGGCCGGAGGCGCGGCGTTGGCGGGGGTGCCCGGTACCCGGCCAGGAGTGTGACGCCCGCCGTGGGCTCTCTCCGCGACAGCGGTTACGGCAGCAGGTGGCCGGGCTCTGCCAGCAGCTCCAGACACAGCAGGACCGCTGGACCGCCATCCTCCACGACCTGCGGGCGCAGATGGACGCCCTGAAGGAGCAGAGCCCGGGGCTGCGGGGGCCCGACGCCAGGACATCCGGGGCCTCCCCTCGGCCGCGGAGGGAGCCCGACACTCGGGTACAAAGCTCCTCTGTTTTCTGGAAAGTCGCTCGTTAGGAGCGGGTGCGTCCCTGCCGGCGGGCTGTCCCTCAGCTCCCCACGCCGAGCGGGCCCCGTCCCCACGAATGACTAATAACCGTCGCTGCCCAGATCGGCTCTCACGGACGCCAGCACGTCTGGTGGCCAGGCATCTGACAACATGGCAGCCGCCTCCACGGGCTCTCCCCGCCGGCGCGTGGGGCGCTCCGCCGGCTCGCAGTGACCCTGTGAACGGCACCTACGGCCACGGCCACTGTTGGTCCCGTGGCTGGTGACGGCCGGCCGGTGTGTGAACGGCCTGAAACACCCCCCCGAGGGCCTGGCAGCCCCAGCCACGGGCTCGCCTCCTGTCCCGTCTCCCGGAGGACACAGTCCACGGAGACGAGCCGGTGTTCTTCCTTCTGGGAACCGGGACAGTTTGAGAATGACAGTAAGAAACCCGCCCACGTGGCCCCGCGTGGGGCGTGGGGGCTTCCGTGAGGATACTCCCGCGTGGAGGGGACCCTGAAAGTCCCCCTCCGGCCTCCCTCCCTCGTCTTGGGCCGCGGCCATGACTGCCGAAGGGGAAACTGAGTTTGTGTTGCAGCCGCTGGGCCTGAGGCGATGGGACGCCCCCTGAACCCTGTGTCGTCATTGCCTTTCAGGCAGCGAAACCCGCTTGTGGAAGAAGGTCCCCTCTGCTGGGCGGTGAGGACACAACGAGGAGACATGCTGCCCGAAGCCGCAGCGCCCCTCTCCTCGGGCGGCCACTGTCACCCCGGAGTGCGCCTTCCTCCCAGGTGACCCGCGTGTCCTGCCTGCGACAGGAAGCAGGGGACCAGGACCATCCCACGTCCCACCCACAGCTCCTCTCCGGCTCCCGCCTCCCGGGGTTGTGGTCCCTCCACCCCCCTTCCCACGCCTACCCCCCCACCCCCTCCCGGGTCACATGCCGTCCAGGGTCATGCTTGCCCAAGGCCGGCTTTTAAAGTAGCGAAATAGCCCTAACCGGTGTGGCTCAGTGGATAGAGCATCGGCCTGCGGGCTGAAAGGTCCCAGGTTCGATTCCGGTCAAGGGCATGTACCTTGGTTGCGGGCACATCCCCAGTGGGGGGTGTGCAAGAGGCAGCTGATCGATGTTTCTCTCCCATTGATGTTTCTAACTCTCTATCCCTCTCCCTTCCTCTCTGTAAAAATCAATAAAATATATTTAAAAAACACACACAATCTCTTTGAAAAAATAAAATCAAGTAGCAAAATATATATATATATATTCAGAGAGGAAGGGAGAGGGAGAGAAGGATAGAAACATCAATGATGAGAGAGAATCATCCATCAGCTGCCTCCTGCACGCTCTCCACGGGGGATGGAGCCCACAAACCAGGCATCAAACCGTGACCTCCTGGTTCATAGGTCAATGCTCAGCCATGGGGCCACACTTTAACCCCAGCTTTGAGGACTCTATTTTGCTGTGATGGCTCATCTTTTCTCTACGTGCAGTCATAACTCCCCCAACCCCACCAGCCGCTGGGCGGGCAAACGGGCAAAGGGGGGCTCCTGTTTTCAGGGCACAGAACCAGCGTTTCACAGTTGAGCTCCTGCGAGGCCCAGCACGGGGTCCTGGCGGGCATTTCTGGGTGGTAGGCTGTTCCTAACGATGCCCACGCTGTCTGCAGCCGGTGAACATAAAGGTGGAAAGAATCGATTCAGGGAAAATGGTGTCCTATGAAGACGGAGACAAGACCGTGTCCATCCGCCTTCAGATCCGAAAGGCCGCGCCTGCCGGGCCAGGGCTCCGCGTGGAGGGGAAGCCGGCTCCGCGGGCGGTCGCAAAGGTAACGTTAGACAACAATTCTAATCCACACGGTTACAGTCAAAACTTAGGTGCAGGTGAAATTCCACTTTGGTCTGATAAGAATCCTTCATTTATTACTCAAAGTAATTTTAACGTTTTGGAATAATTACATTTCCATGGACAGATAGTTGAATTTTTTCAGATTTGCTTTTAATGCTGAAAAGATGAACTAACTGAACGGATCTCTGTGGGCTCGGCCACGCTCTGTGTATTTCTGCATTTTTAAAAAGTGACATTGCGTGCAGCGCCCAGCGCAGTGCTGTGGGCCAGGTCCCAGGGCGTATTGAAAGCATTTACGGCCTGGCTGGCACTGCCCTATGAATGTTGAGCATCATAGGGGCTGAGCGTCGACCTAGGACCCAGGAGGTCATGGTTCCATTCCTGGTCAGGACACAGGCCCGGGTTGTGGGCTCCATCCCCAGTAGGGGGCATACAGGAGGCAGCCGGTCCATGATTCTCTCTCATCACTGATGTTTCTATCTCTCTCTCCCTCTCCCTTCCTCTCTGAAATCTATAAAAACGTATTTAAAAAGTGTTAATCATTGAAAAGACATGATTAGATTTGCATTAGAAAATAAATTAATTAAAAAAAGAAGAGATGCTGCCGGATGTGGGTGACCCGCTAGCTCCCGCCTCCTCACCTGCCCTCACCAGGTCTCATGCGACCTCCTGCGACGATGACTCTATTCTCTCCGCAGAATCTTCCCGTAGAACCAGCCTCTTCCCCACACACAGCACAGCCCTCGGGCACGGAGACAGAGAAGGAGGGAGGCGCCGCCCAGCGCCTGGCCGGCCAGGTGGTAGGCTGCCCCAGACACGCCCTCCGGAGCTCCTCCACCTGCCCCCCCCGCACCTCCCCCTCCCGCCCCCAGCCAGGTGCCCGGCGTCTGCCCGGACATCGCTAGCATGTGGCCGGCAGGTGTTTCCATGTAGCTCTCGGCCCCCACGTCTCAGCCGTGGGGGGGAGCGCCGCTCTGAAGCAGGACACGTCCGGTGGAGGTGGCCCGGGTGGGAGAGGAGGAGGGACGCGCGGCCACCAGGGTTGTAAGGTCTCAGGAGAGTTCGCTAGCGCGGGACCTGGACGCCAGCTCCCAGGCTGCCGAACGGTCCCTTCCCTGGAGCCTGCGGGCGGTCGGAAGCCCTCCTCACTCCTGCTCTCCCAGCTCACCTCGGCCTAAATAAGGCCCAGTGATGCTCTGGGAGATAAGATGTTAGTAGCGGACAACGGGAGGCAGCTCAGGGAGCAGCTGGAGCCCGCTCAATGAGTTGTTCTCCTTCGTGGGGTTGTTACAGGTAAGTTTTTCAGGGGGAGCTCATGTAAGCTGAATGCCGTACCTTACATCCAAGAGGAGGGACATGAGAAACCAGCCGTCCCTTAAGCATTCGAGTACATGCATGAGCCTGTCACTCAACCTCGGACTCTCCTAGGCTGTGGGTTCAAAGCATAGGGACTCTGCTTCCTCCTCTAAGCCCCACCCACTGCTTCCTCCTCTAGGCCCCACCCACTGCTTCCTCCTCTAAGCCCCACCCACTGCTTCCTCCTCTAGGTCCCACCCACTGCTTCCTCCTCTAGGTCCCGCCCACTGCTTCCTCCTCTAAGCCCCACCCACTGCTTCCTCCTCTAAGTCCCACCCACTGCTTCCTCCTCTAAGCCCCACCCACTGCTTCCTCCTCTAAGTCCCACCCACTGCTTCCTCCTCTAAGCCCCACCCACTGCTTCCTCCTCTAAGTCCCACCCACTGCTTCCTCCTCTAGGTCCCACCCACTGCTTCCTCCTCTAAGCCCCACCCACTGCTTCCTCCTCTAAGTCCCACCCACTGCTTCCTCCTCTAAGCCCCACCCACTGCTTCCTCCTCTAAGTCCCACCCACTGCTTCCTCCTCTAAGCCCCACCCACTGCTTCCTCCTCTAGGTCCCACCCACTGCTTCCTCCTCCAGGTCCCGCCCACTGCTTCCTCCTCCAAGTCCCACCCACTGCTTCCTCCTCTAGGCCCCACCCACTGCTTCCTCCTCTAGGTCCCACCCACTGCTTCCTCCTCTAGGTCCCACCCACTGCTTCCTCCTCTAGGTCCCACCCACTGCTTCCTCCTCTAGGTCCCACCCACTGCTTCCTCCTCTAAGCCCCACCCACTGCTTCCTCCTCTAAGTCCCACCCACTGCTTCCTCCTCTAGGTCCCACTCACTGCTTCCTCCTCTAGGTCCCACCCACTGCTTCCTCCTCTAAGTCCCGCCCACTGCTTCCTCCTCTAAGTCCCGCCCACTGCTTCCTCCTCTAGGTCCCACCCACTGCTTCCTCCTCTAGGTCCCACCCACCTGCCTGTCCCTATGTTCTTGCCCCGCCCTCCCCCTCACCTTCTCCCCTCTTGCTTTCCTTCACTGGACGGGCTGAAAGTCTTTGTTTGCTCATTTGCATGTTTCTCTCTTCTTATAACGTAACCCCCAAACACATCTGACCATGATGTTCTCACGTGGAGCAGTGAAGACATCATTTGTGCCTCTTCATTTCTGAGAGGGAACCGGCTCTTTAAGCCTCACTGGGGGGCATTGTTGGCTAAGCCGTTAATCTCCCACGACTGAGGGACACACCTTTGCTTCATTGACCTGGTGGGTTTGGGGTGAACTTGGGGTCTTGGTTCAAACCTCAGGCTGATGGATGGTTGTTGTGGGGCCAGCAGGGGGCCAGCAGAGGGGGGGCCCAACAGGGGGGCCAGCAGGGGGCCAGGGGGCAGCAGGGGGCCCAGCAGGGGGCCAGCAGAGGGGGCCCAGCAGGGGGCCAGGGGGCAGGGGGGGGCCATCAGGGGGCCAGCAGGGGGCAGCAGGGGGCCCAGCAGGGGCCATCAGGGGGCCAGCAGGGGGCCAGCAGCAGGGGGCCAGGGGGCAGCAGGGGGCCCAGCAGGGGGCCAGCAGGGGCCAGCAGGGGGCCAGCAGGGGGGCCCAGCAGGGGGCACGCCATCGCTCTGCTTGGCGGGTTGCAGAGACTCAAAGCCCCGCGCTAGGGGTCGTGGTGAAGAGGGACGGTCACGTCATTAATAATCGCCATCGCCACTCAGCATCTCCGCGGTCGCTTTGCCTCCCGAACGTTGACAGCATTTCTGTCAGCTTTTCCTTTCTGTTAATCCTGACAAACATTTGAAGACACAGATTTTCTGACTTCCTAGTTCAGCATATGCCCACGCAGTTACGTAATCCTTGCCGTTTTCAATAGAAATCAGTCCATCTTCTGGACAAGGTGCGTGGAGTGTGGATCAAGGGCCTGGGGTGAGAAGGAAGGGAAAGTACCGGAAGGACATGTCTACACAGAAATCACCGCATTTATGGGGCCAAGGTTTCCGGCTCCACCCACGCCAGGAGCACGGCTACCCAGGCCGGGGGCTAACACGCTTGAGGAAAAGGCATTTGTAGGGCGGACGATCGCATTCACCCCTCGTGGCCAAGCCCCGGGTGCGGTGTGGAGCTGTGGGTTTAGCATTTGTTCGTGGAAGCCACAGGCGGGTCCCCCCCGGGCCACCGGGCAGCAGCAGAGGAGGACTGGGAGGAGGAGAGTGTGACACGGCGATCGCCTTTTCTTCAATCCGGACTTCAGGTCTCCGCAAAGGTGGACGGGACGCGCGGCGCAGGCTGCGAAAGCTCCGAGGACGAGGGTCTCAGGACCACGATCCTGCGGTTCTCCAACGGGGACGTGAAGAAGACCCTGCCGGACAACAGAGTGGTGCGTTTGATGGGATCCGCCTCAAAAGCAACCAAAGCCGGGCAGTCAGGGGAACTTTCCCTCGGGGGGAGGGGCAGCTGGGCGAAGACAGGCCCCCCCCCCCGGGCTGAGAAGTACCTGGGCCCCTGCTGAGGGTCCTCACCTTCTCCAGGGCCTGCTCTCTGGTCTCCAGGGGACATGGGGCCCTGGGAGGAGGTTGGACTGATAATTCCTGCAGCGACAGAGACATGAGCACTGTCTGCATTCATCTCACTATAGACCATTATTCCTGCAACCCCAGCCTGTCCCTGCACCCGCAGCCTGTCCCTGCACCCCACAACCTGTCCCTGCAGCCCCTGCACCCCCCAGCCTGTCCCTGCAGCCCCCTAACCCCTACCTGTCCCTGCAGTCCCTTAACCCCCCACCTGTCTCGGCACCCCCCAGCCTGTCCCTGCAGCCCCCTCACCACCCCTGTCTCTGCAGCCCCTATAACCCCCCGACTGTCCCTGAAGCCCCTGCACCCCCACCTGTCCCTGAAGCCCTGGGAATCTCCAGCTGCCGGCAGAGGGTTCGGCCAGCTGTGTGGTTCAGGGTCACAGGGTCAGGTGTCAGGGCCCGTCCAGGTGAAGGGCTAGGGCCACGCCACGTCCAGCGCCGTCTCCGCCTGCCTTGGTGTCTGTGGCTTTGAGGAGGATCCTCTTCAGAGCCCAACTCCCTCCCCAGGGGCAGGCCCCCTCGCCCCCGCCCCCGACGGGCAGGCCCAGCCTCTCCACCTGCAGGAAGTACTTCCCCGATGAGATCCGGGTTCGAGGTGACGACACGCGCTGCCCCCCAGGCCAGTGTCTCTGTGCCCGCAGGTCTACTACTGCGCCAGCACGGGGACGACGCGCACCACCCACCCCAGCGGCCTGGTGGTCGTGCGCTTCCCCGACAAGCGGACAGGTGAGCGGCCGCCAGCCTGCGTGTGCGTGTGATGTGCAGGGCACGTGTGGGCACACGTGAGATGTGGGAGCCTTTTAGCAGGTTCTCCATGGCGGCCATTGTCTGGTGATTCAGGGCCTGAGCTGCTTAATGAAAACCCGGTGCGCTCTCTCCCCTTTCCCTGAAGGGGCGGCACCAGACCCTCCGGCAGGTCCGTGGTTTGGCTTCTGCTCATCGGTGAGGGCGCCGTGGGCTGGCGTGTGAGCCGTGAACCGGGGTGTGCGTCGTGGGCTGGCGTGTGAGCCGTGAGCCGGGGTGTGCGCTGTGGGTTGGCGTGTGAGCTGTGGGCTGGTGTGTGCGCCGTGGGTTGGCGTGTGCGGCGTAGTCCTCCCTCCATTCCGTGTGGACTCCAAGTCGTGGCGCCCTGGCTGGAGCCCGGGCTCCTGGCTGCGTGCGTTCACTCACTTTGTAAGGCTTTAGTTCTCCCATCATGGTGTGGGGTCCCAGGGGGCCCACGTTAGTGACGATTGTCCTAGGACCCAGCTCTCTCCGTGCAGGCGCGTCAGGCGCCCCCCCCCCCCCCCCACCCCGTGGAGGGCTTGGCTTCAGCGTCCCCCGCGTCCACGTCCGCACCTCCCTCGCCCACAGGAGCCTCGAGTGAATGTGGCCTCTGGGGAGGTGCCTAAGGGGGCACACGCAGTGGCTGTCCCCGTCCCCCGTCCCTGTCGTCACCCTGTCTGTGAAAGGGAGGGACTCCGTCTTCGAGTGTCTGCCCTCTTCGCTGAACTAACAGAGCCCTGGCCCTGGGTGAGCTTGGCCGTTTCCCAAAGACAGTGCTAGGGGGCCAGCAAGCCTCCCCGGCCATGGGCCTTGTCTCTCCCGGGCTGCTGGCATTCAGACGTGCCAGAGAGAGGCTGGGACCTGCTTCCTTCCCGTGAAAAGGTGAGCGTGTGTAGCCCTACCTGGTTTGGCTCAGTGGATAGAGCATCAGCCTGCGGACTGAAGGGTCCTGGGTTCAATTCTGGTCAACAGCACATACCTTGGTTGCAGGCTCGATCCCAGGCCCTGGTCAGGGGTGCATGCGGGAGGCAGCCAATCGCCGTGTCTCTCTCACATCGATGTTTCTCTCACTCTTTCTCCCTCCCTTCTGCTCTCTCTAAAAATCAATGGAAAACTATCCTCGGGTGAGGATTAACAACAACAGAAAGTGTGTGGGGGGACAGATCATGTCGGGCTGGTGCTGTGTGCAGGCCCAGGCGTCCTCTGGGGGCTTGGGGCGTAGCCCCAGGGACAAGGGGACGCTGGAACATGCATTTTTAAAAAAGGGTAAAGGAGCCAAAAACAAAACAAAACTTCCAGTTAAAAATAAGTGAGTCCCAGGACGTCATGTGCGGGAGGGTGACTATCTATATACTAGAGGCCGATGCACGAAATTCATGCAAGAGTAGGCCTTCACAGCCCGGGCTGCCTCAGCCCTCACAGCCGTGGCTTCATCCAGAAGGGTGTTTGAACCGTCATTCCGCTGTTCGGCCATTCAGTCGATTTGCATGTTACACTTTTATTATTATACTAGAGGCCCAGCACGCGAAATCGTGCAAGACCCAGATCCGCCGTGCCACCCATCAATGCACCTCCGGGTGACCGGTTGTTTGGTTGTTATGGCGTTACGGCATTACAGCCACAGGCCTTTTATAATATAGATAGCCTAATATGCAAATTATAAAAGCCTAATATGCAAATTGTCCCCACGGGAGTTTGACCGAGAGTTCAATTGCTTGCTACGATGTGTGCTGACCACCAGGGGGCAGCACGGAATGAAGGAAGGCCCTGGCCTGCAGCCAGAAGGCCCCTATCGGCCTTGATCGCTGGCCAGGCCTATGGACCCTACCCGTGCATGAATCTCATGCACCGGGCCTCTAGTAGTTAATAATACTTATTGCATATTTGCAAGTTGCTGAGAGATTAGATCTTAGGAATTCTCATCACAAGAAAAGACATTTTTGTAACCATAACTGTGTGGCATGGAGGTTAACAAGCTTGGATGTTCTGTGACAATTGTGCCTCAATAACGAAGCGTGCATTCTGCAGAGAAATTCTACCCTGACGGCTCGAAGGAAATCTTGTTCCCGGACGGGACAGTGACATGTCTTCATGACGGACGAGAGGAGACCGTGTTTCCCGACGGGACGTTGGTCAGTGTGGCCAGGTCGGTGCTGGGACAGGTGATACCCATCTAACGTGCCTGAGTTTTTGGTTTGTGTAGTCAAGAATTTCTTTAGTGGTTGAGCATCGACCTATGAACCAGGAGGTCACAGTTCAATTCCCAGTCAGGGCACATGCCCGGGTTGTGGGCTTGATCCCCAGTGTGGGGTGTGTAGGAGGCAGTCGATCCATGATTCTCTCTCATCATGGATGTTTCTATCTCCCTCTCCCTTCCTCTCTGAAATAAATAATAAAAATATACTTTAAAAAAGAGTTTATTTAGACTAACTTTTTAAAAATGTTTTTAATATGGTTCATAGGTCGACACTCAGCCACCGAGCCACACCAGCTGGGCTCTTTAGAGTCGTTTTTGGGAAGTGTAGATGTTTGTCCAGATGTAATAACAGGACACGGTGTCACTGGCCCTGAGTCCCTTCCTGGAGAACATGGGCTTAACGCTGGTTTTTAAGTGTCTCTTCACTGGCGTTAGGCATGCTGGAATGGTAACCACAGAAACAACTCCAGCCTCGGGCCTGTGCCCACCTGAGGCCATGCTGTCCGGAGGCCGAGTCCAGAGCGGGACACACGCCAACACCGTCTAAGACACATGAGAAGCTATCGGTGCTTCTCCTGAGGCAGAACGTGCAGCGCCAAGACCCTGCCCCCCCCGCCCAGGCGCTCCTCATGTGGGAGGTTGACTCTCGCTGCTCCTTCACCCCGACAGCCACAGGCCCTGAGGGTGTGGGACATGTACCCCCGACTCCTCTCCCCCTCTTCCCCCCCTCTCTCCCTTTCCAGGTCACCACCACCAGCCCCCGTCCTTTCTCTCTTGGGTGACTGCAGGCCCACCATCTGCCCTCAGCATTGGAGTCATCTTCCTGTCCTCTGGTCTTTTGTCCTGAACGATGATCATGAAACCCTCCGGTTCCCCCTCCTCCTTCCAGATGACCCTCCCAGCTCAGGATGTAGGATTCTCCATGACCAGGCCCAGCTGGCCCAGCCCGCCTGCTGGCCCCATGTGGGCCTTCACTGCCCAGCCTCGTACATGCCTGCCCCCAAACCAAGACCTGGAGGGGGATCCAGCCCCGACTCCTTCCACACTCGCGGCTCTGGCTCCCGCAAGGAGAGCTGACGCCACCTCCTCCTCCCCCAGGAATGGTGACAAGACCATCGTGTTCAGCAACGGGCAGCGGGACATCCACACGGCCGAGTTCAAGCGGCGGGAGTACCCCGACGGCACCGTCAGGACGGTGTACTGCGATGGCCACCAGGAGATCAAGCTCGCGTCTGGGAGGGTGAAGGTCAGAGGCGAGACCGGGAACCGTGTTCTGGGCCTGAAGTAGGCCACCCGCGAACACAGCACAGGCGTCACAGTCGCCGTTTTGTTAAAACAAAGACAATAAACGGATGACACAGTCACGGCCCCCAGTGATGGCCACACACGAACTTTCGGACTCCCCGCGGCTCTGGAGGTTGTGGAGGAAGCGACCCCGTGTCTGGTGTCCTGGTTAGAAAAGCGTGAGGCCCACACCAGCCAGCGGCCAGGACGCCCGGGAGGCCGCAGGCCGGCTCCGTGGACCCCATGGCCTCGCGCACGCGGCTCCCTGTCCTCAGTCACTCAGTGGGCTCAGTCCTCACGGTTTTTCCCTCCATCTGTGCTCAGCTTTCCTGGGCGCTCAGCTTTCTCGTGGCCCCTGGGGTTCTTGCCTGCTTCTGCAGATGGACACACGTGTCTCCACAAATAGACACAGGAGGAAGGAAACCACATCCCTACTTACTAAAGGGAATAAATTGGACGGCTCCTATCACAGCTTTTTGTGCTATAACTATTTGTATATTTTATGGTAACTTCTTATTGAAGACTAGACGCCCGATGCATGAAGATTCGTGCAGAATGGGCCTTCCTTCCCCTGTCTGCCGGCATAGCCTTTACTCCAGCCCGGAGCCGCCTTTCCGCCTTCCCACGCTGCCCAGAGGCCCAGAGTGGCTGGGCGGTGCAAAACGCCTGCGTTGTTGCCATGGCGACGGCACAAGCGTCCTGCCTCCCACCACTGAGCGCCTGTGTATGCAAATTAACCTGCCATCTTTGTTGGGTTAATTTGCACACTCACTCCTGATTGGCTGGTGGGCGTCACAAAGGTACGGTCAATTTGCATCTTTCTCTTTTATTAGTGTAGATCATTTTGGCTCAGAGATCGGAGAGCAGGTTCAGGCCTCTTTGTCTCTGTCCACTCATGTTTCTGGGCTGTGGCTGCTAGTGCCTAGTTTGATATACACGAGGCAAAACCAACCAACCACACAACAACCAACAATCACCCACCACCAACCCACCACCAACCCAACAACCAACCAACAACCAACCAACAACCACCCACCCAAACCAACCACCAACCAACCACACACCAACCACCCACCCACTACCAACCCACCAACCACCCACCAACCAACCAACAACCACCCACCAACCACTCACACACCAACCAACAACCACCCACCAACCACCCACACACCAACCGACAACCACCCACCCACCACCCACCCAACCCTCACCACCCATCAACCAACCACCACCACTCACCCACCCACCCACCAACCACCCACCCACCCACCAAACAACCAACAACCACATACCAACCACCTACCCACCCACCCAACAACCACCTACCCACCAACCACACATCAATCAACCAACAAATACCTACCCACCCACCACCCACCAACCAACCACACACTAACCAACTAACAATCACCAACCAACCACCAACTACCCACCCACCCACCACCCACCCACCCCAGGGAACTCACCGGCCGCCTTCCTTGGGCCGTAGCTACGCGGCCTCCTCTGCACCTGCAGTGACTTGTGGTGCTTGTTTGTTCAGCTGCACTTGGCGGAGGAATAGGGACCCCACTCCATCTTCCCTGACGCGGAGGCCCAGGTCTCTAAGGACGTGGCACGCACCTCTGTCATGCGTCTCTGACTGCGTCCTTATCTGCTTTGCCTCAGAAAGGCGCCTCCGTGCTCCCTGCGTGTCCCTTGAGCACCCGTGGGCCTGCATGCCCATCTCCTGCCGCCAGGTCTCCTGCCGCTGTGGGACCCTCCCACTAACACGTTGTCATCGCACTCAGCTCGCCTTTCGCCACGGGCGGGGACATGCCCAGACCGTGCACGTCTCCCTGACCGACGGCTCCGCTGTGCTCCTCTGGGACTCGCCTGACGCACGACGAAGAGGAGCATTTGCAAACCCCGAGCGTAAAAGCAAAGAACACTGAGAGAGCCCGGCCGGCGGGCTCAGAGGCTGAGCGTCGACCTGTGAGCCAGGAGGTCAGAGTGCGATTCCTGGTCAGGGCACATGCCCGGGTTGTGGGCTCAACCCCCAGTGAGGGGCATGCAGGAGGCAGCTGATCCATGACTCTCATCATGGATGTTTCTCTCTCTCCCTCTCCCTCTCCCTTCCTCTCTGAAATCAATAAAAAAAAAAGTGGTCAATTTAAAAAACAGTAGGGGGGCAGGGTGGAGGGGCCCGCGGGGAAAGGGACGTCTTAATGCTGCCAACACTGAGAGAAGTTAAAAAGCAAACAGCAGTACGTTCCGGGTGGGGAGCTCCGTCGGCTCTCCCCGAGGACCAGCCGCATGGTGGCCCCGGGCTCCAGCCCGGGAATGAGCATGGCCCCGCGGTGCCTCTCAGGTGGCAGGTGAGTCCTGCGCCTCAGGGTCATCACCTCAGTGGCCAGTCCTGTCACCGGCCACCGTTCAGGGCACTGGCTGGAGAGGAAGGAACGGAGTCGGCAGAGGCGCAAGGAAAGTGCTGGTCCCTATAAGGAGCCCTTTCCCTCTGCACCACCCCCCTCGGGTGTGTGAGGCCCCGGGGCGGGGGGGGGGGGGAGGCCTTTGAATGCCTGCATTTGGTATTGTCTTGTTTTACTTTTAAAGTATTTTTATGGGTTTCAGAGAGGAAGGGAGAGGGAGAGAGAGAAACATCAATGATGAGAGAGAATCATGGATCAGCTGCCTCTTGCACGCCCCACACTGGGGGTCAAGCCCACAACCTGGGCCTGTGCCCTGACCGGGAATCGAACCCTGACTCCTGGTTCCTAGCTCAACGCTCACCCCTGAGCCACGCCGGCCAGGCTTGTCTTACTTTTATAGAAAATCACCGGGTGCCTCGAGGAAGGGAGACACACAGGGAGATTTACATCCCCCGGGAAAGAGATAACACACAGACGCCGAGCCAGAGGCAGGGGGCCAGGACATGGGCACGAGGGTGGAGGGGTGCTCTGGGAGCTCCCGAGAGGGAGAAGGAGGGGCAGTGCTCTCAGTGGGGGGGGAGGACCCCTCTTCCCTTCCCAGGGTGTTGAGGGGACGATGGCAAACCCTACCCGCCAGGGAGCGCTGTGTGGCCGCCGTGGTCCCTGCAGCCCCGGGAAGGTGGAGGTGCCAGTTCCAGGCACAGGAACAGCAGGGAGCTCTGGCTGCACACGCCTAGCTCCCGCAGGACCCACTGGACACGCTCCCTTCCGTGTGCTGCCGCGGAGCACTGAGCCAGTGGGAGCGGAGAACAGGGAGCGCTGGTGGCTGCTCGGACTCGGTCACCCCGTGTCCCTGCAGGTTCCTCCCCCTCGGGGGGCAGGGCAGAGCAGGGGCAGGCTGATATCTGTTACGGGGGGAGCTTTAGGCGCAGCGTGAAGGAAGGTCCCAGTGCTCGGCCACAATGGGGGCCCCGGCGGGGGGCTGCCGAGGGGAGTGGGCCGTGTGGGGGAGATTGCCTATAGGAGGCGCATCGAAGCTGAATTTTGAGTACCGAGCTGGTAGCCCAGCAACGAGGGGAGGGAGGAGAGTCTACCAAAACTGGCCAGGACGGCAAGTTGCGAGGAAACTGTGTTTCTGAGTAAATGCGGGGGTGCGGCAGCGATGAGGCTGGAGCCGGGGCTAGTGAGGACGCCGCCCCAGCGCCCCCAGCACAGCTCAGGTGGGGGCGCTCAGGGGCGTTGTCTTACGGTGTCTCAGGGCAAAGGAGTCCTGAAGTGCAGGAAGAACAATAGGGATGAATACTATTTAATCCCAGAAATCTTTTTAAAATTCCAGCTTTTGATCATGTACGTTATATGCCGTGAGCCAATCCCGAGAGGCCACAGCAGCAGGAGCAGAGACAGCAATCACGTGACTTAAAATCCATGCCGGACAGACACACCACGCGGAGCTTTAAAATGCCCAGGCTCGCCCAGCCCGGCCGGCGTGGCTCAGGGGTTGAGCATCGACCTATGAACCGGGAGGTCACGGTTCGATTCCCGGTCAGGGCACAGGCCCGAGTTGAGGGCTCAACCCCCAGTGTGGGGCGCGCAGGAGGCACCGATCCGTGATTCTCTCATCATTGATGTTTGTCTCTGTCCCTCTCCCTTCCTCTCTGACATCGATAGAAATATATTAAAAGTAAAACGAAATGAGGTCCCCAGGCTCCACCCCAGGCTGCGCGCAGTGGGACCCCAGGCTGCGCGCAGTGGGACCCCTGGCTGCCCGGAAGTCTGCGCGGGGCAGGCCCCGTCAGAGATCTGGAAAGACAGCCCAACACATCAGAGTCACGAGGACGAAATGCGGGAACACAGGCTGGGCGGTGTCAGGGGTGCCGAGCGCTGGGAGGTGACCCTGGGAGAGCCGTTGGTCCCCAGGCGAGGGCTCTCCCGCGGTCAGTGTGGTGAGCTCCCTGACGCCCCTCCCACCGGCTGGTGGCCCAGGACACAGCGTGGGTCTGAGGCCTTTGGACCTGAAAACAGGCGTGAATGACCCAGAACAAGGAGTGTCCGGTCCACGTGCAACAGCTCACGGCAGCACAGCACATGCGGGCGGACTCGCGGCTTAGCCGCGGCGAGGGATGGCCACAGGCCTTGTCCTGAGGCCGACGCTTCATGTGCTTCATCCGATGGCAAAGGAGGGGCCAGGAAGCGGGGCCTGTGAGCGGGAAGGAGGGGTTACGCCGAGGCGGGAGCTGGGGACCCACCGGAAACGCCTACGTCTCCGTGCCGAGAGCCTGTCTCCCTAAGGTGCCAGGAAGCCCGCGGGCGGCACAGAACCGTGGGCCTCGTCGCCGTCACCGGGGCCGCTGCGACCTCGGGGCCCCCTCGAGGGAACGGCTGGAGTGGATGCAGCCACGCCTCGACCGCCAACTGGTCACCACTGTACGCTTTAACTCTTTTTCTTTTAGACAAACCTTTATTTTCAGGAAGTTGTAAATGCCATGTTGTGACAATCGCCCATGTGTTCTGTACCGTACACCTCGCCATCCTGATCGCTCTGAGCGGGTCGTCCAGGCGTGCTGCTCATGGCTGAGCCCTGGGCGCCGGGCCAAGGGGGTGGCGGCGGCTGGGTTGCGGCCAGTGAGGTTGTGATCGTGAGGTTCAGACTCACAGCACGCCCGCGGCTGAGCCTCTCCCCGGGATGGCCGTCCTCACGTCTCCAGTCCTAGCGCCCCAGGAGGTGGGAATAGTCCCATTTCACAGATGGGACAGGAAGAACAAGGGTGAGCGATGGACCTTCCGCTGACACGTGGAGGCTGGCATGCTGGCCGGACCGAGGGGACGGGCCCTTCGCCTTCATCCGCCGACCCGGCCGAGACAAGAGCGGGGCAGGTGGCCTTGGGCGTGGAGCCAGATCTTTCCGTCCCAGCGTCTCGAGGACGAAGAGAAAAGGAAAGGCCCCACGACCGGGCGTCGTCCCGGGAGTGCAGGACGCCAGCCGGGCCGCGGGCCTCGCAGAGCAGATGGGACGGCGCTGGGAGCCCGAGCTTCCGCGGCCCCAGCCACGGCCTCCAGACGAGACGGGCAGACGGCCTGTGCCCGGGCCGGGCTCGCTCTCCCTCCATCACCGCGGGAGGCCGGCTCCTGGCACAGGCGCCGTCTGGCACGTCGGGTACCGAGCCAGACACCGTGCTCGGCCACCTGTTCACCTCCAGCGAAGCCTTTAACCCAGTGAAACCTCGCCGCAGGAGCCCCGGCTGCACCTCGGCCACAGGAACGGCTCTGCTCCCCATAGGGGTGTGTGTGTGTGTGTGTGTGTGGTGGTGAGGTGAGGGGTCGGGGTGGAGCGGGGGGCCTTGCATTTCCCGCGACAGGGAGCATGGCCGTTTCAGTCCCACGGAGCTCAGTGAGCCTCCCGCGGGGCAGGGGCGGCGGGTCCCTCCAGCTTAGAGGTTCGGGTTCGTGAGCGGCCGTGGGTCCTGGGATGGAGCCTGGGGCGGGGCAGCTGCGGGGAGATGTTGGTTATTCACTCGCCTCCCTCCCCGCCTCAGGGCCCTCCTGCATGTTCTTCACTCAGCAAACACCCGTGAAGTGCCCGCTCCTGTCACGTGCCGACATGGAAAGCATCAGGCCTGGCGGGGGCGGGGGCGACTTGTGCACAAACAGGTGTACAAAGCGTTGGCCACGTGGGCTACGGGGACCGCCCGAGCTTGCCCCTTGGTGTTGGGAGGTGAGTGGGGGAGGGTGTAACTCAAGGTTGAGGAAGCGAGCGAGCGAGGGGCGGTGGAGAGGACAGCGTGCCGTGAGAGGGGCCTGCAGTTCTGGGCCGGCGCGGCGGCGGGGACGTGTGAGAGGAGCACAGACCGGGGCGGAGCGGGGGCAGGGGGCCCGTGGGAAGAGAAGCCACAGGCCTCGGTCAGAGCCCAGCAGTGCGAGAGGAAGGAGAGAGCAGCGGGCCCACGACCAGCTCTCAGCCGCGAGGGAGGGAGAGGCTGCGGGCGCGGGGCCGACTCCCGGATGGACCAGCGGCACGGAGACGCCCGCACCCACTCATGTCGCCCGCAGCCTGCGCCCTCACCGCGAGGCGGCCTCCCTGTGTGACCCAGGTGAGGATTATGGGTTTTTAGTTTTCTCCCTTTTATTGAATTTATTGGGGTGACACGGGTAAGAAAGTTATACGGGCCTCGGGTGCAGTTCTAAACACATCATCTGGCCCTGGCTGGTGTGGTTCAGTGGAGAGAGCGTCAGTCTGCGGACTGAAAGGTCCCGGGTTTGATTCCCAGTCAAGGGCACATGCCCGGGTTGCGGGCTTGATCCCCAGCGGGGGGCGTGCAGAAGGCAGCCGATCCGTGTTTCTCTCTCATCATTGATGTTTCTCTATCTCCCTCTCCCTTCCTCTCTGAAATCAATAAAAATGAATTTTTAAAATATTTAAACCCATCATCTGTACGTTGTACTGTGTCCCCACCCCAACTCGAGTCTCCATCCATCACCCTTTATCCCCCTACGCCCTCCCCGGCCCTTCCAATCTCTACGTGAATATTGAGAATAAACGTTCCTGGACAGGAGGGCGTTCACAGTACAGTAGTATTTATTTAGAAACGCATACTCTGTCCGTTTCGGGCAGCGTAGACTGTGGTCTGGCTGGGTCCCGCCGCCCCTGGGAGGCAGCAGTGGCCGCCTGGGCGTCGGGGGTGGCGGCACGGGCAGCTGCATTGTTTCAAGCGGCTTCTGGTCCTTAAAGGCACCGCCAGAAGCGACGCCGCCAGCACGTCCACGCCGCCGAGTCCAGGGTTCGGAGCGAGTTCCCGTCGGCGAGCGCGCCCTAAACCTTCTCCTCTTGTGTCTGAAAGGAACCGATTTTTCTCGGTGCTCTCTTCGCCCTCATCGGTGAGAGATGTGGACGGAACACTTGGCAGGACAGGAAGACTTGACATACAAAAATAACACTGTCTCATGCCTCCCAAGTGCCACCTCCTGCTAAGACGGCTGTGAAGCGTGGACAGCAGCCTCGAGGCCCCTCCTGCGAGGCCTCGGTCGCCCGCCGTGTGGAGTGCGGCACTGTCACATTTTCGTCTGCATCTCTCCCGCCTCAGCCGGTGTCGCCGCGGCCGCAGCGGAGGTCCCGGGCCGGGTCCTGGACTCCAGGACCTCGAGGGCCGCGTAGGCCAGCATGGCTGCGCTCAGCACGGCCAGCAGGATGTAGAGCTTGACGCGGACGCACAGGAACGTGCTGTAGCCAAAGGCGATGACGAAGCCCAGGGCCTCCCACAGGCGGTAGTTGGCGAAGGCGGCCTCCTTGTCCTTGTCGAACAGGACGCCGAAGAGGACTGCGGAGGGAGAGCAGGAGCCTCGGTGCCCAAGCCCGGCCGTTCGTGCCGCTGCTCCCGGAGCGGGCACCGCATGCCCCTGCCCCGCGCTCAGCCCCGCCAGGACCGTCTCTGTTTAACACAACAGAACACCTGCCCGGCCGGCCTGGCTCAGTGGATAGAGCGTCGACCTTGTGAACCAGGAGGTCACGGTTCGATTCCAGGTCAGGGCACAGGCCCGGGTTGTGGGCTTGACCCCCAGTGGGGGGCGTGCAGGAGGCAGCTGATCACTGATTCTCTCTCATCATGGGTGTTTCTCTCTCCCTCTCCCTTCCTCTCTGACATCAATAAAAACATAAAACATAAAAAGTTCTCTAAAAAGAAAAGCACCTGCTCTCGGCCTGCCCGGTGGCCCCTTCCTCCCAGGGCAGACGGTGGGGAGGGTTACGGGGGGGCGACCGGGGTGGGGGTGGGAGGGGGGGCAGTGCCGACGCTGACCCCGTCCTCGGAGAAGGAGGTTAGACCAGCAAGGGGAGGCCGAGGCCGGGCCGTGGCTGACATCTCGCGGGGAGGAGAGGACGGGGGGCGGGGACGAGTGGCGGGCAGGAGGTCAGGTTTCCCAGTCTGTCTGCCCGGGCACGGAGTATTTTTAGACCAGACATTCTGAATCTTAAAGGCAGTGCATTGGCGTGTGAGGGTTGCTATGGCAATGGCACCCGTCTCTCACACGCTGTCACCGTGAATAAACAGGAGCCACGGGCCTGGCTCCACGGCGGCCGCAGAGGCCGGGGGCTGCGCCCGCGGGAAACTCCCAGCAGCTGGCGGCGGTTCCTGCCTCCGAGCTGCCGAGCCTGCGGAAAGCTGAGGGTCAGGTCACATGGGGACGGGACACGGACAAGGCGGGAGGCGCCCAGTGCATTCGTGTTGCTCACTAGGTGTGCGCACGCGGCTTCTCCTAGGAGACGTGCGCTCAGCGAGGGTGTTAGAGCCCAATTTGCTGTTTAAAAGGAAAAAAACAAAAAACACCCAGAGAGCGGCCCTGGGGAGGTGGCAGGAGCTACACCGAATTTCCCGGTTGTAAAATCCATTTCCACCGTGCCGGGCCTGCGCGGCGGGGAAAGCCTCGCTCCTCGCCAAGACCCAGCCGCCCCGCGGAAACCTCGAATGTGCGGGTAACCACGCCCCGCCCACTGACCTTCCTCGAGAAAAGCTGCCTTTTCTCTGCGCAAGAGACTGAGTGACTACGCTTAAATGAGCACCTTCTGGGTCTTCACCCGTGTCCTCCCCGAGCCTCACGTCGGTTCGTGAGGGAGACACGGAAAAGTCTGGACGAAGGCTCTTCCGTCCCGATGAGGCGGAGAGTGACGGCGCGGCCCTGCCTCCGGGGGAAGGAGACCAAGCGCGCCTACCGCCATCGCGGGGAGCGTGCAGTGACTGTGTAGGAACCGCGTGGTTTTGAGCCCCATCCCCTTACCCGGCGCGTGCGTGTAAATACTTTTAAAATCCAGGTGAACTGCCCGGCCGGCGTGGCTCAGGGGTCGAGCATCAACCTATGACCCAGGAGGTAGCGGTTCGATTCCCGGTCAGGGCACAGGCCCGGGTTGTGGGCTCGATCCCCAGTGGGGGGCGTGCAGGAGGCAGCTGATTCCTGATTCTCTATCATCGATGTTTCTCTGTCCCTCTCCCTTCCTCTCTAACATCAACGTAAAAAACATTTAAAATAAAATGAAATCCAGGTGGATTCAGACATCGCTAGCATTTCAGGAAGCGAGGTGGCGTCCGCATGTGGAGGGCTCAGTGAAACAGCCCCCGCCCCCACGGGGATGCTGACAGACACGCTCCCCCTGCTCCCTGGGCACGGGGTGCGGAACCCCCGCGGGGGGCGTGGCCGGGCCTGGTTTACACGCCCGAGCCAAGGAGAGCCGGTGAGTCCGTTTCTGCCGCTGAGCAATGCTGAACGCGTGGTCTGAGGCTCAGCCCTTCCTCCCCGGTGTGGGCCTGGGCCCAGACCCTCCCGGGACAGCCCCGAGCCAACCACGCGTGTCCCGGGCTCCGAGGCCGCGGACGCCATGGCTCCCCGAGCGGCAGAAACGACGTGAAAGCCACACCTGGAAGCTCCCTGCCCCCCGCGCCCCCGTCAGGTCTGCATGAAGTTTTCTCAGCTGCAGGGCGGGGCCGCCGAGACCGAGTCCAGGACTCGTGAGCCACGGGCGCCGGCTCTGGTGCAGGCCTGCGCAGGGAATGGCGGGCTTGGGGCTTGTGTCTCGTGGGAGCCAGCCCCCCCAGTCTCTGTCCCAGGTGTTTCCCGATTGAGGCTGAACGTGACGACGACGAGGCAGGAAGCTCTCTTCCACCCAAAGCCAGCTCCCAGGGCCTGGGCGACGGGCCAGGCTGCAGGCGCCAGGGCACGGGTGGCGGCCTCCGATAGGGGGGCCCCTGACACCCCCTCAGGGGCCACAGATGGGCCTGTGGGAGCTCAGGGCTAAGGCGCCCACCTCATCCCTCTCATTCTCAGCCACAGGCAGCCCGGCAGCCCCCGCCTTCCGTGTGTTGTCCCCCACACGCTGCTTCCTTCTCCCCCAGTGCCTCCCCAAGCCCCCTCCTCTGTGGCTCATCTCACTGAGGAAGCGGGGACCAGCCAGCCACCCACAGGCACCTCGGACACGGCAGTCACGGAGGCCGGGGCCCGCCCCCACCACGTCCCCCACGGCTGCGGGCAGGGGACCTGAGCAGGGGTCTCCGCACTGCGCACTCACCATTGTTCTGCGTCTGCCAGACGGCGTCGGCCACGCCCCAGAGGCCAGAGAACACGAAGAACACGGGCAGCTGGCCGGGGCGCGGCTCCCACAGCAGGAGGGCGACGATGCAGGACAGGTGGGTGGCTGCACCTGTGGGGGGAGGGGCACCACCAGGTGAGGCCACGCCCACAGGCGAGCGTGTCCCAGAGCCGACAGTGAGGATTTTCACTTCCTGGTGTGAACAGTGTTTCCTTAAGACGCTCCAGACTGGCCCGGCCGGCGAGCCTCAGGGCTGAGCATCGACCTCTGACCCAGGAGGTCAGGGTTCGATTCCCGGTCGGGGCACAGGCCCGGGTTGCAGGCTCGCTCCCCAGTGGGGGGTGTGCAGGAGGCAGCTGGTCCATGGTTCTCTCTCATCATGGATGTTTCTCTCTCTCTCTCCCTCTACCTTCCTCTCTGAAATCAATAAATATATTTTTTTAAAAAGAAAACAAACAAAAACGCTCCAGGTCGCCTCCTGCAGGTGGGTTTGATGTTGACAGGGTCTGATGGCAGCTCTGCCCGCCTCTGGCCTCGCATTGCCGGCAGGGCAGGAGGGCGGGGGTCACAGAGGGAAACCCTGTCTTGCCTGGGCGGAGGAGCCCCACATTATGGGGGTTCAGGCAGTGAGAGAGGATGGGAGGGGTGGGCCCACACGGAAGCTGGGGCAGGGATGGCCGGAGAGGCCAGCAGAACCGCCTGGGCCAGTCCTCCCGACTTGGCCCCAATGGACGGGTTTCTGCAGACGCTGTGGCCTCAGAATGCAGCCACAGAGCAGCTCAGGGCCCCGGCAGCTGCCGACCACGCTGGGCCCGAGGCTGTGTGGCCCGGTGCAGTCACTGCCCTCTCTGTTCCTGTTTGCTCCTCTGCCCAGTGGCAGGGTCTGCCCCACAGGGCGATGGAGGAGGGAAAAGAGAGGGAGACGCTGATTACTTGGCCCTGGTCCCCTCTGCTGACAGAGACCCTCAGGCCCCGCCCGGCTGCCAGGTAACTGTGTGAAGGCCCCGATTTCTCATTCCCCATGTTCTCTGTCCCTCCTCCCCTTCCCACAGGGAGAAGGTGGCGTGTGCTTGGCGTGGAGTCAGGCAGCTTTAAACTCAGTCTCCGTGCCCCAGCTGAACACAGGTCACGGCCTTTTAGGAACACGCCTACTCCCGCCTCACCCACGGCCGGAGGACAGGTCACGGCACCCGTCACGGGCTGCATGACCCCCGCTGACCCCGCCGCTACCCCATCACACCGCCCCCCGGGGGCCCCGGCGCACACCACTGTGCCGCCCCCCAGCCAGGTGCGCGGGGGGGGGGGGGGGCCCACCTACCGAGGGCGTAGAGTGCGGCCCTGCCTGTGTACTGTGCCACCTTCCCGCAGAGCTCGGAGCACAGCGCGTTGGTGGCCGCGAAGCAGATCATCACGTAGCCCACGAAGTGGATGCCGAGGGCACAGGTGGTGTAGGACTGCGGGGACATGGACCCGGTCACGGCCTCTGCCGGGCGCGCTTGGTGGCGGGTGTGGGCGATTCTGCTGACACGTGTCCTGCCGCCTGTCCCTCCGCCCTGGCCGGGCCTGTCCCTCTGCCCTGGCCGGGGTCTGTCCCTCCGACCTGACCGGGGTCTGTCCCTGCGACCTGACCGGGGCCTGTCTCTCTGACCTGACCGGGGCCTATCCCTCCGCCCTGGCCGGGCCTGTCCCTCCGCCCTGGTCGGGGCCTGTCCCTCCGCCCTGGCCAGGGCCTGTCCCTCCAACCTGACCGGGGCCTGTCCCTCCAACCTGACCGGGGCCTGTCCCTCCGCCCTGGCCAGGGCCTGTCCCTCCGACCTGACCGGGGCCTGTCCCTCCGCCCTGACTGGGGCCTGTCCCTCCGCCCTGGCCAGGGCCTGTCCCTCCGACCTGACCGGGGCCTGTCCCTCTGACCTGACTGGGGCCTGTCCCTCCGCCCTGGCCGGGCCTGTCCCTCCGACCTGACCGGGGCCTGTCCCTCCGCCCTGACCGGGCCTGTCCCTCCGCCCTGGCCGGGCCTGTCCCTCCGACCTGACCGGGGCCTGTCCCTCCGACCTGACCGGGGCCTGTCCCTCCGACCTGACCGGGGCCTGTCCCTCTGACCTGACTGGGGCCTGTCCCTCCGCCCTGGCCGGGCCTGTCCCTCCGCCCTGGTCGGGGCCTGTCCCTCCGCCCTGGCCAGGGCCTGTCCCTCCAACCTGACCGGGGCCTGTCCCTCCGACCTGAGCGGGGCCTGTCCCTCCGACCTGACCGGGGCCTGTCCCTCTGACCTGACCGGGGCCTGTCCCTCGCCCTGACCGGGGCCTGTCCCTCCGCCCTGACCGGGGCCTGTCCCTCCGCCCTGACCGGGCTGGGGCCTGTCCCTCCGACCTGACTGGGGTCTGTCCCTCCGACCTGAGCGGGGCCTGTCCCTCCACCCTGGCTGGGGTCTGTCCCTCCGCCCTGACCAGGCCTGTCCCTCCGACCTGGCTGGGGCCTGTCCCTCTGACCTGACTGGGGTCTGTCCCTCTGACCTGAGCGGGGCCTGTCCCTCCACCCTGGCTGGGGTCTGTCCCTCTGACCTGACTGGGGTCTGTCCCTCTGACCTGACCGGGGCCTGTCCCTCCACCCTGGCTGGGGCCTGTCCCTCTGACCTGACTGGGGTCTGTCCCTCTGCCCTGACCGGGGCCTGTCCCTCCGCCCTGGCTGGGGCCTCTGTCTAGTCCGTCCAGTGCTGGCCCCGTTCTGGGCCTGTGAGAAGCCAGTCCTAATGTGTGGACAGATGTCCGGACGCCTTTGCCGTGCTTAGCATGTGCCCGGTGCGTGGGAGCTGTTCCTGGGGCTGGGCATTTCCTACCCAGGAGACAGGTGAACAGAGGTGGAGGAGGGGTGACCAGGGCACAGAGGGTTTGGGGCAGCGAAACGTTCTGTGTGACACCATCATGGGGACATGGCATGGCACATTTGTCCACACCCACAGGATGCCCAGCACCAAGAGGGACCTGTGTGTCAACTCAGGACATGGGTGACCATGACATGTGGGTGCAGAGTCACAGGTGGTAGCAAACGCACCCTCTGGTGGGGCTGTGGTGGGGGCAGGGCGTGTGGGAAACTGCTGTGCATGCCCCCCAAAATGCTCCGAAAGCAGTGTTACCTATGGGGATGGGGTCACTTAGCAAGTTACATACATGTCTACCCACCCTCCCTCATGCAGTCACCCGCCAGGCCGCCAGGCCGTACCCTCGGGTCCCTACCCACCAGGCCGTACCCTGGTGTAGTCGCCCGCCAGGAAGGCCTGCTCGAACCCGCTGTACATGGGCAGCAGCACGAGGAGACGCAGGCGTCTATCTCCGAGAAGCTTGAGAGTCGACAGCAAAGTGGACCGGACAGATGGCGTCTCGCCTTCACCTTTGTGCAGAGCGTCTCTGATGGGGTCGAGAAAGAGCGCTACCAGCAGGACAGCCAGGACGCCGCTCCCTGAAAGGGAAGGAGAGCAGCTGCTACTGGTCAGGGACCAGGAACCATGGGACACGGGAAGCAGGGGACATGGGAGCCACGGGACACGGGAACCATGGGACACGGGAGCCACGGGACACGGGAACCATGGGACACGGGAGCCACGGGTACAGGAGCCATGGGACACGGGAGCCATGGGTCCAGGAGCCATGGGACCCGGAGCCGTGGGCCACAGGGGGCCACCGGACACAGCTCCACTGTCCCGTCCTCCTTCCTGGAGGTGACAGTCAACCTCTAATCCCAGCTGCAGGTGGGACCTCAGGCCACACCTGACAGACTCAGGTCTCCGATCACCTTGGGCTTCTGCACGCAGTGGTCACCACGCCTGGCGCAGGGCCCTCTGGCCATGTGAACTGCGAAGCTCTCCCAACCCAACCCCCTGCCTGGCCGTGTGCCGTCCCGTGGGAAAGGGGTGTCCATTGCCCACTAAGTGGCCAGGGTGCCTTCTCCACGGTCTCCCCTTGAGAGTTTTGAACCTCCCGCTAGGACACTACCCCACACACAAGCCCCACTCAGGAGCCTGTGAGAGGTGGGACACGGGTGAAGAAGTCGCGTGTTTCCTAGGAGGTATGTGTGTGTCCAGAGCTGCCCTGTGACCCAGACCTTCTCAAGAGGCGTGACCTGGGGATTGCGGGCGTCGCACACGGAATAGACCGCGCTCTGAAGAACCTCGCGATGAGGATGAAGCCCAGCGACCCTGGAAAATCGCTCAGGGAGACAGTGTTCTCTGCCCTTCAGCCCATTCTCCTCCTTTCCTAGTTTTTGTCTTGATGGCAACGTGGCCTTGCTTAGAGGAGAGAGACTTATAAGACCCGGCACGAAAGGCAGGAATCAAATTCCAGGAGACACTCTCTCCGTGCCCCACGCACCTGTGTAGATGCCGAGCAGCGTGTAGATCAGCTCCTGGGACGGGCGCTGGGTGCTGTTGCCAGGCGCCGTAGCCATCAGGCAGTCATTGGCCCCGCAGGACAGGAGCTGCTCCTCGGGGACGGCATCTGAGAAGGGGGAGGGGACGGGGGTGTGAGAACCCAGCGAAGTTGAGGGTATATGGGACACGGGGAATGGAAGTGCCCAGGGAAAAGGAGGGCAGACACACCCCAAACCAGGCGTTACGACAGCTCAGGGTCAGAGCACGGCTAGTGTGGCCAAGTGTCTCTGAGTACATTTCCCCGGAGCCCATGTCTGTGCCCGATTTTAAGCCAATTCGGACAAATGTGCAATCCGTGTTGGTTACTTGTTGACTTTTTGACATAAGTGAACAATTTCAACTTTTTAACATTAATTAGAAGAAAGAATGCGTATGCGAATGTGTGTCAGCATGGCTGGGTTCTCATTCAGATCTGTCTGTACCAGTCCCCTGGCCGTGGGCAGGTCATGTCCTGTCTTTTCTGAGAGTTAGTTTCCTTAGTTAACGGGTGAAATGTGAAATATCACGTCGCGAGGGGAAAAGGGAAGGAGGGTTTTGTGTAGAGTTTCCCAAGGGCTGGACTTCCTACGGGGTGCAGACGGGAGGGCTGGGGGAGGGGTTGGAAGGGGCCCCAGGGGGTCAGAGGTCAGGACTCCCCCATTGATAAAGGTCTCCTGTGAGAATCAAAGAGACTTATGTCCTCGGCCCTCGGTTTAAATCCTCAGACATCCCAGGGCAGGCATAGACAGGTACACTTTACACCCATGTCTGGCAGGTGCCTTACGTCAGTCAGCCCCGCCGGCGTGGCTCAGGGGTTGAGCGTCGACCTCTGAACCAGGAGGTCATGGTTCAATTCCCGGTCAGGGCACATGCCCGGGCTGTGGGCTCCATCCCCAGTAGGGGGCGTGCAGGAAGCAGCCGATCAATGATTCTCTCTCGTCATTGATGCTTCTCTCTCTCTCTCCCTCACTCTCCCTTCCTCTCTGAAACCAATACAAATATATTAAAAACAAAAACAAAAAAATATAATGAAAACACAACACAAAAAGAAAAAGTCAGCAAATGCTCAGACCCGTGAAGGCGTAAGTGGTTCCCGGTGGAACATCTGAGATGCTGGTCAGCGGGTCAGTTCAGTGGGAAAACGAGTCCTCGGAACCTGGCCTCAGACACTGCGAGCTCAGTGTTGACTGTGCAGACCCAGGCTCCACAGGCGGCGAGTGTCCCCCCGCCCCAGCCCACAACCCGTGTGGCTCAGGGTTCAGGTTCAGGGTTTGGGCTCTGGAGGAGGCCACACACAAATGAAAGAGACTAGAAAGTATTAATTTGGAAATATTGGGGGCCAGGAGGGAGCCCAACTCAAGGGGAAGGATCCACCTTGCTCCGGCCTAGCCTAGCGATCCCTTTTATTAAGACTTTGGGATCCACCCATAGCCCTTAGGCAGGCAATTCCAGTAATAGCTCCGTGATAGCCAATCAGCAAGGATTTAATGAAACTAACAGGTGGAGGTTGCTTTAGCTCCCGTTGTCCCAACTGGACAGTGGGTGGTTGGCTCTGACCTTTCAGAGCCTTCAAGGTGGACCAGCCTTCCGGGCTCCTTGTCCACCCCTCTCTGCTGGTGAGGACAATGGGCGGCTTCCAACAACAGGCAGCCTCAGATCCCCTCCCCCCCGTGGGGGGGGGACAAGGTCAGGACCAAGGGGGACCCTCAGGCCACCCCCACACAGCCCAGGAGGAGCCAGGTGATGCCGAGGCACCGGCAGGGCCTCCCGTGGTCACCTGCTCAGGTCCCGGATAAGGACGAGTGCACCTGGGACCAGGGACCCCGTAGGGTCACCACAGCCCGCTCCCTTCACCTTGCGTGGGCTTCTGGCCAAACACGAGGGACGAGATGAGGTTGCCCCACACGCCTGATGACTGGAAGAGGAGGAAGAAGATGCCGAAATACTGGTTCACCACGTCCCGGCCCACCTTTCCCGCCTTCTCTGCGTGAGCGTTTCCCACCACGGTGAGGTAGGTGGACTGAGCAGACCACAGCGGGGCCGCGCCCAGGCCCAGCAGGATGGAGGTGGGGATCAGTGTGTACCTGTCGGGGAAGCACATTCGTGAGGTGCCACGGCCCCCCACGCTCCCCTCCGCGGGGGAGGAACCCGGCCGGCCCGGGGGCAGGGCTGTGCTGTGGGCAGACCCATCTCCTAACCCCACCAGACTCGGGGCTGGAGCAGAGCCCGGCCTTTCCTGGCTCAGGAGCATTCGCGGGAGTGAGAGGCAGAGGCAGGGTCTCCCTTGAGGAGGAAGGCGGCCCCAGGAGCCGGGACTACAAACGAGAGGGCTGCGTCCAGCCCGGCCGGGGCGGCTCAGGAGTGAGCGTCGACCTAGGACCCAGGAGGTCACGGTTCCATTCCTGGTCAGAGCACAGGCCCGGGTTGTGGGCTCCATCCCCAGTGTGGGGCGTGCAGGAGGCAGTCGATCCGTGGTTCTCTCATCATGGATGTTTCTCTCTCTCCCTCCCTCTCCCTTCCTGTCTGACATCAATAAAAACATAAACAAATCAAAAGAACAAGATGCGGCCAGGTGCTCCTCACAGCTTCCTGTGGCCGCGAGGGCTGTGTGCACAGGCTGCTTGGCATCCCCTCCCCAGGGAGGACGAGGCGTGGAAACGCGTGGTAACGAGACAGCGGAGGCTGCGAGGCCTTCCTGATGGGGTGGCTTGGATGGTGAGCGGGTCCCTCCCAGGAAGGCCTGGTGGGTGCACCTGGGAACGGGGTGGGGGGGGGGGTTGGGAGCAGAGTCCCTGGGGGTCGCTTTCCTTCAGGGAGCAGCAGGTGCGCTCAGGTGGGGCCCCGCCCACTGTGCTGAGGGTGAGGGTCCCCTCCCCACTGTCCCCCTGAAACCCACCCTGGACATCTTGGGTTCTCGGGCATTACTGGGGCCCCGAAAGTCCCCGCCCCGAGGGAGGCCCACCCAGGCCGCAGGAGGGGGCAGAGGGGACCCGGGAGGCGGGGAGGGAACGGAGCCAGACACGGGCCGTGCCGAAGCCGAGCTCATTCTGAGCAGGAGCAGGGGCGCCACGGGCCGGGCGAAGGGGTGCTGCCGCCCGGGCGGACGGCGGGGCCCTGGGTACCAGCTGGCGTAGAAGTTGCCCAGGGAGAAGGCCACGTAGCAGCCCATGGAGAGCACGATGGTCCACTTGCAGCCCAGTGTCCGGATGAGCAGCGGCGGCAGCAGCATGGAGGACAGCAGCACTGCGCCGTACAGCGTGCTCAGCACCGTCACGCCCAGGCCCTCGTCGCTGTACAGGCTGCTCTGTGGGAGCAGGGCGGCCCCTCAGCGCCGGCCCAGGCCCAGGCGGCTCCTCTGAGCCCCCCTTCCCCCAGCGGCTGCTGCCCGGGGCCCTTCTCCAGCGGAAGGCGGGATGGGTGGGGGAGCGGCTTCTAGCACCCCGGGAGGGAGAGTGGGGGGCCTGAGGGGCCTCCTGCCCTGTGACACCCCACCCTCCAAGGACAGGGGTGGCTGGACAACCTCTAAGGATAGAAGGGCAGCTGGGACGGGGACCGGGCGGCGGGGAGGAGGAGGGGAGCTGGGCCGAGGAGACGGGCTGTGGGTCCGGGATGGTGAGAGCTGACGGGGTCAGCAGCATCAGCGATGGGCCTGGGAGGGCACTCAGTCGGCCTGCCGAGTCAGAAGACTTTTCTAGAAGGCGTGGAGGCCACGTGGGCCCTGGAGGGTGAGGAGGTGCCCTGCCCGTGGGGCTCCCGGAGTTCACTTCACGTTAAAGACCAGACTGGACGGGTAGCTGCCTGGGACCCAGCAGCAGGTCTCCTCCCAGGCACACGGGCCCCCCGCCCTCGGAGGGACCCGGGGAGAGGACACCCGCGGGTCACAGACGCCCGCTCTGTCCACGGTCACGGCTTTGCTGCAAGCAGCCCAAACCCCCCTGGTCCCGTGGAATCCGGCACATTCCACCACCTTCCCCGAGCGCCTCCTGTTAACCACCCAGAAGCAAAGCTATCTTATCCAGTCACCGACCTGCTCTGCGGGTCCAAGGGTCAGCGCACACCCGCACGCCCCCCCGCCCGCCCGCCCGCCCGCCCGCGGGTGCAGCCCGGCTGCGCTGGGCGGGAGACCCACACCACGGCTGCTCTGGGCGGGGGTGGGGGGGAGGTTCACAGTGAGCAAAGCCGGGCTCCCCGTCGGTGGCCTCGGGTCCATGAGGCCGCGGAGCGTGGGGCTGTGCACCTGCAGGCTCTGGAGGCCGCCGTAGGCCGTGAAGAGCAGCACGAAGCCCAGGGCCACCACCAGCACGTTCCGCAGGCTCCTGTCCATCGTCCCCGCGGCCGGCGTCCACCATCAGCGGGCTGGCGGGCTGTGGTCCCTGCAGGAGCGCCGTGGGCACGGAGTCAGCGCACCCGTCTCAACCCCATGAGCTGGAGGCGCTGGTCACCAGGGCTGCGAGGCGGTGAACCTGGTTCTGGCCGAGGCCCTGAGGCGGCCCCGGTGACTCATTCGCCTCTGCTGCTCCCACGCCGGGGGCTCAGCGGGTGGCCTGACACCGCCCCTGTTTCCAGCCGCGGTCCCGCGGCCAGGGGCTGGCGTCCTGCTCCAGAATGCGAGCGGCACACTACGGACGAGTGCGCTACGCACCAGCGGGGACGCGTGCACCTCCACACCCAGGGCGACGTCCGTGTGCAGCGCGGCGTGAGCTCCAGCCTCAAGGAACAAAGTGCACCGTCCCTCGAGGCAGACGGTCCACCCTCGGAAGCGCCCACGGGCTCATGGGAACCTAGGCCCAAGGTGCTGGGGCCTCAGGGCGCCCCAGCCCGCCGTCCCTCCTCTACGGGTGTACCTCGCGCCGTGGCCCTCACCTCCGGCCCCACGTGGCTGCTGAACCCCCGAGCCGGCAGAATGCCAAGCTGGCCGGTGCCGGGCTGGTGTGCTCTCCTCCCCAGTCAGCGGGGCCCTGGGAGATGTTGCGACAGCTGCTGGCGCAAGCGGCCCGGCCTGTCTGTGAATTCCTGGCTCAGCAGCTGCTTATCTGGGAAGGCCGGCTGGGCTGGGCGGCCGGACGGGGAGCCAGAGGCGTGGTTCGGCTAGCGCGTTTCTGAACTTCCACTGGAAACGAGGGAGTGGTTACTGAACACAGACAGGGTACGCATCTAGGAATATCAATGTGCACACACACATGTCTACACACATGCACACGCAGTCTGCACGCAATGCCCCTCTAGGAGGCTCGGCACACCCCAGTCTGGACAGTAGACACGGGGAGAAGGCACCCATGTACTATTTCCACGTTTTCAGAAAGAAGACAGATTTTAAAGGAAACACGTTTTTACAGAGAAACCTGTGTGGCCTGAGCTCCTCAGCGGGGACTCCTGCGGAGACAGGTCCGCTCGAGGGTCTGCCCTGAGGGACACGCGGGCGGCGTCTGCGGCTGGGGAGCTCCCTGCGCGGTGAGACAGGAGATAAGATCTGTTCCCTTGGCCCCAGGGCAGGCGCACTGTGGGCGCTGCCGGGACCGCCCTTGCGAGGAGGTGACCGGCCACCTGCTGTGTGTCCTCGTGAGAAACCCCACGTGCTCGCTGCTTTTTAATTCCAGCCCCGGACAAAGAGCACCCGACTCCCAGGGTCCCAGAGCCAAGTTCTTGGGAAAGGAAGACACAGATGGGGACTGGCCTGGGTCAGCCCCCCCCTCAACCCCCCGGGTCGCCCAATCCACTGGGCAGCTGGGCACTCAGCGAGCACTGGGTCCCTGTGCGGGAGGACGTGTGTGTGCTGTCTGGGGGCCAACGCCCCCCAGGTGCTTCCCCTGCAAGTGGACCTCGGTCCCCAGAGCCGCTCTCTCCATGTGAGGCCAGCAGATGGGCTCCCCGACTCAGGAGCGTCCCTGTTTGGGGCCCCGGGGTCTCTGTGTCTCCGGTTCTCTCCTCGTCCGCTCTCCGCAGGGTGCAGAGGCCCGAGGGAGGCCTGTGCGCACCACTGAACGCCAAACCACCACCAACAACTTACTTGCAATACGACCTTGACTCAGAGAAAATAGTCACGGCCCGGCCAGCACGGCTCAGCGGTTGAGCGTGGACCTATGAACCAGGAGGTCACAGTTCAATTCCCGGTCAGGGCATATGCCGAGATTCAGGCTCGATCCCCTATCTCTGTCTCCCTCTCCCTTCCTCTCTGAAATCAATAAAAATATATTTTTAAATAAGAGAGAGAAAATAGTAATTTAAAATAATCATGTTTTTCTTCTCATTGGCTTTAAACTCTAGGCCTCGGGCACTTTCGCCATCGCCTTCACATTCGGGGGCTCACACAGCCCCTCCCGTCCCTTAGGTCAACACCATCCGTCTCACGGGCGTTGTCAGGAGCCCCCTCTCACCTCTGCCTGAGGCCAGGCGGCCTGCAGTGCGGCCTCCGCCTGCCCCTCGGACTCCTGTGGGGCGTGATGGGCAGCCCCTCAGACTTCTCTGCATCGAGTTCATTCTCATGGAGCTGGTGCCAGTGATGTGCGGGAGCTGGGAAGGGACCGCACTAAAGCTGTGAGCAGGCACCGTCCGTGTCCTTGACCTCCTGGCTCCCAGGAGTGGGGATGCAGTGAGTGGGCAGGTGGCTATATTGTGACACGAGGGACCTTGGGCAGGCAGGGCCATGTGACAGCCAAGGAGCCCCACACCCCAGGGAGGAGGTGGGCCCACAGGGCGGCGTCTGAGCTGAGCCTGAGGGACGCTCCGTGCGCATCCTCGACGCAGAGGGAACGAGATTGAAATAGGAAGAGACACACGGGGCAAATCACCATGAGCACAGCTGGGAGGGGGCAGGGCCGAGGGGGCTGGTCCGGCCCAGGAGCCTGGCCCTCCAGCAGGGAGGGCAGAGGTGGCACCCCACATCCCTGTCTCTCGCTCTAGGTTATGTCTGTCTTGTATCCTGTGCGGAGCCAGCACAGCCCTGGGTGAACCTGAGGGGGATCGGTGAAGGGTGGAGAAGATGGACAAGAGAATAAAGCTGGGGCTAGGTGGGACACTGCCCTCTGATGGAGAGACAGCCCCACGGCCTGCAAGCCGAGTCTTCATTCTATAGCCAGATCCCAGGAGGCAAAGTAAGGGCGAGGTCAAGATGTTTACAACGTTCTCACGGGCTTCGAATCCACTCAACTACAGACACCTGATCCAGCTTTGTTTACCTGCTGCTCCTCCCGCAGCCCACACCACTCAGCCACCTGGGAGCCGCTCTCCACACATCCTACACGCGTTGTTTTTATATGCGTGGAATTATTCTGTAACTTTTCTGCTGTTCACTTTTCAACTGGACAAAGCCCGGGGACAGCCTTTGGAGTGCTTAAGTGTCGGTCAGGCCTGTCTCCGTGACCCGCGTGGCTCGCGGGCCGCACGCGGTCCCGTCATCGATCTGGCAGCCCCTCTGTGTCCACACGAAGCTGTTCCTACTTCTTTGTGGTTCGGAACAAAACTGTAAGCCACCACACATCACCTGGTTTTGGTTGTTCCTTCTCATCCGGAGGCAGAAGCAATGGGCTTGGGAAACACGGACAGAGGCCAAGGAGGGCCTTGAAGCCTCAGGAGGGAGGAGGGCACAGGTAATGCACCTGTCAGGGAGGGGGAGGGGGAGGGGGACGCTCCCAGGAGGGAGACCCCTATTTCTGAGCCCGCGTGCATGTGCCCAGGAAGTCCACGGAGTGGAATTCCTGAGCACACGTGTGAACTTTGACCTTAACACTTTTCCTCGGGGGGTGACACTGCGGGGCAGGGGCAGTGCGGGCGGTGTCGCCCGGACCTCACCCCCATGGTCCTCGTACTTGGCCTCACCTGCTGGGTGGAGACAGGCGGGGGGGTTTACTTTTTGTTTCCTGATCACAAGGGAGTGGCGGGGGGAGGCATCATTCCCCGTGTTTACAAGTCGCTTGTATTCTTTTCCTACAAATGGGACCTGAGCTGGGGGCCCTCACCTGGGAAAGGGCTGCTTCCCATGCAGGGCCTGCACTCGGCAACGGGTCTGGAACTAGCCTGGATGTGGGGGTTCCTCTCGAGGAGCAGATGGCCTCGGGGTGGGCAGCTTCCCCAGACCCATCAGTCCTCCCTCTGCAACAGGAGCCCTCCCTTCTCACTGCTGCTCAGCCCTCGGTCTGTCAGCGCCTGGAGACAGCGCCTCCGGCCTCGGCACCTGCGGCCTCGCCACCTCAGGCCCAGCTCTCCTGCTGAGGGGCTTCCAAGGGCGGCATTGCTGAAGGCCACTCCTTGACCGAGCCGGGAGGCGCCGGTGCAGAGAGCTCCTGATGTACCGATCAATGCCACTGTGGCAAACACAGGAAGTGAACAAGCCGGGCGGCTGCGGCAGGCTGGCGGCCTTCGGGCGCTTTGATGTGTTTGCTGCCCCCGGTGGAGTCCTGGGCCTGTCTCAGGAGCAGGTCCGTGTCCTGGCCTCAACCTCCCGATAGTCACGGTCGAGGCCCCTGCGGCCGCTGTGTTCCCGCAAAGGCCTGCCGTCCGATGGCTGGACGCCCGTGCCTGGCCTCGCTCGGAGAGGCAGCACATGATGAACAAGGAGATAGCGGGAGGAAAGAACTCTTCCACAGCCTGACCCTAACCTACGCGTTCCATCACCAGACAGAGCAAGGGAACGCTGCTGCCCGAAGGGGCACAGAGACCGACATCCCCGCCCATCTGTCCTGGGTCAGGAGATGAGCAAAGTGGGAAAGCGAGGAGCCCCCAGAATGAGGTGACCCACACCCTCACAGCCCAGGGAAGCACACCAGGTCTCCGCCTAAAGCACCTCGAGGCTAAGAGAGCCAGCCCCCCAGCGAGGCTCAGTGGTTGAGTGCGGCCTATGAACCAGGAGGTCACGGTGCGATTTGATGTGTTTGCTGCCCCCCGGTTGTGCCCTGCCCGGGTTGCGGGCTCGACCCCCAGTGCGGGGGCGTGAGGGAGGCAGCCCATCACTGATTCTCATCAGTGAGTCTGGGGTTTGCATGGGAACTTAGTCCTGCGTGTGGAGAGCGTCTACAGAGTTTGGACAGGTTCAAGCCTCAGACTAATGAGAGGGCACAGTCCTCTCGTGGCCACGTGCAAGTCCCAGCGTGGAGGGCAGGGCCTCCCAGCACAGTTATAGCCAACAGCTGTGGTTGTGAGCTTGAACCTATGGTCCAAACACGTGGCCCCACGTGCCTGAGTGATAGAGGCTGCAAGGAAACAAAGCTTGATCAGGTGCATGTAATTGAGGAGGATCGAAACCCAGGAGAAGGTTGTAAACATCTTGACCAGCCCTTACTTTGCCTCGTGGCATCGGCTATAAAAGAAAGACACGGCTTGTGGTCCGTGGCGCTGTGTCTCCATCAGAGAGGCAGTGTTCCACCAAGACCCAGGGTCCATTCTCTTGTCTGTCTTTCCTCAACCCTTCACCACCTCCACCCGGGTCACCCTCGGCCGTGCTGGCGCGGCACACTGAGGGACGGGGCCAGGGCTCTGTCACCAGGGAGGAGCAGGCCTGGGAACTGCCTGCTGTTGTGGAACCCACATTCCATCGCCAACGGGGAGGCCGGGGCCACCCACGCAGGAGGCCTGTCCCGCACCCTCCCCGCCCTTGCCTCCTGACACCCTGAGCTGCTCCGGGTGGCAGGGTGCCTGCACGGACGCACACCGTTCTCGGCTCCCTCGGCTCCCGAGGAGCCCCTTGAGGTTGGCCCGTCTCACCGGGGGCCCCGGGACCCTGCCCTCCGGCCCCTTCCTCACCCGGGACCCGGGGCGGACACGGCTTAGAGACAGGTGGGGCTGGCGGAGGAGCCACCTCCACGGAGACGCACCGGAGCCTGCGCCAGGCCAGGCCCACCACCTGCACAGGAGCAGCCGCCAGTGTGCGGGGTCCCCCGCCTGGGTCTGTGGGACCAGCCGAGCACAACCCCCTTTGAGAAGGTTGTAAGGAAGACAGGGTCCCAGTGAACGTCACCTCCTGGGAGATCTGACCGCACATTCCTGGCAGGGCAGGGCTTGGCGGGCAGTCCGCCACAGGCCGGTCGCTGCTCTAATGGAGGCTTGTGTCTGCCCGCGGCCAGCCCTGCCCATGGTTTCTGTGCACCCGGGAACACGCCTGGGACCGCCGGACGCCGTCACCTGGAAGCGAGACGCTGAGGGAGCTGTGACTGGTTCACCTGTAACCCCTCCCCCCCACCACCACCTGCTTCTCCCACTTCCCGGGAGCGGCCTTAGCTCCTTCCGTCAGGTCAAATGTGAAGAGGAAATTGCAAGGTTGTTACTCTCGGGGGCGTCGGAGACCCTGCTCCCCGGCTGTCGTCAGTCTGGGCCAAGGAAGCTCTTACAAAACCACCTCCACAGGTGTGGGTACTCCTGGGCGACCTGCTTGCGCCCTCCTCCCGCACGCCGAGCCCCGCGTGGCACCTCCGCCCGGCCCCAGAGGTCTTAACACGGATCCAGGAAGAGGAATGGCTCCCTGGCCACCAGGTGCCCTCGGGATTGGCGGTGACACAGCACCCACCCGTCATCACCGGCGAAGTTAGACCTCGGTTCTTGAGTTTCGGCAGAGAAAGAATTCAGAGCCAGGAACTCGGATGATAAAATGTTTGCTTAGGAAGTTACAGAGGTGACGGAAGTGACCTGCGGGGCTCAGGGAACAAGTGACAGACGCACTTGGAGAGAGGTCAGAGGTGAGGTGCTGGGGAGGGGAGGGCAGGGAAAGGGGGTGCTCCCGAGAGGGAGGGCATGCTGAGGGCTTGAAAGGCGGGGGTCGAGGGGAGACCTCAGGGAGGGTCCCGTAGAACATTCTTCAGCTTTATGCTGATGGGCCAGAATGGACTCCGTCCCCGACTTTATTCGTCCTTGGGTGCGGCTGCCAACGGGCACTGACTGGCTTTCTGCTCTCTCCCCCCGAGGAGCATTACCCGCTCCCGGGGACACGTGTAAATCATTGACTCCCGAGAGGCCGTGGTGGGGAGGACGGGTTTGCGATCTACTGGAGGCTGTAAACCGCTTGGCCTTTACCCAACTCGGCCTCCCCATCCCGTGTCCTGGCCGACCAGCGGAGCCTGGGAGCCGGGAGGAGCACGGTGGGCTCCGGTGGGACAGGAACAAAGACGGAGCCGTGACCCGGGGGGCAGTGTGTCCTTGTCTGGGCAGGCGTGCCCTGAGCATGCCTGCGGGGGTGGTGACACGGGGACCAGCTGGCCTGCCAGGTGTGCACTCACGTGACTGGCCCGGAGCCGCCTGCTGACGACCGTTCGGGGCCTGAGAACTGAGAATGGACAACCTGACCACATGGCTCAGACACCCCTCCTGCTGACAGAGCTCGGACCCCGGCGCTCCTCAGCCCCGGGCCCCCGGCCGGCTGCTGAAGGGGGGAGGGCGCCCCCCAATACGTGGCTGTGGTGGAAGGAGGGCTTGAGCCCAACACTGACAGATGCAGGACAGTGCTGCCTTCTCTCCCCCGGAAGGCAGGACGATGGCTGAGTGTGACGTGGCCTGGACCTCTCGGCCCAGAGAGGACACCCCAGGCCCCGCACTCCCCGGGGACCGCCTTCCACCCCTGCCGCCCCAAACCCGCGCTCTCTGTGCCTTGTCCCCGCTGCATGCCATGCGTCGCTCTCAGATGCTCAGTAGCCTGGGCTTGTTCTTTATTCCAAATATGTTTTTATTGACTTCAGAGAGGAAGGGAGAGGGAGAGAGAAACATCCATGATGAGAGAGAATCATGAATCTGCTGCCTCCTGCACGCCCCCACCGGAGATCGAGCCCTCCTTGTTCATAGGTCGACACTCAACCACTGAGCCACGCCGCCGGGTGGAGCCTGGGTCTGACCACCCCCACCCCCCCGAGTTACGCGTCCTGCGGTCTCCGCGTGTGCGCAGTGCCCGCGCTGAGTGCTTGCTTGTTTCCCTCCCGGGATCTGAGTCAGTCTGGTTCGCAGAGTCCGGGCAGGAAACCGCGTGGCGGGGGAGCTGGGTGCCCTGGGGTGGGCAAGAGGCCGGGTGGGAAGTCCTGTCGGAGGCGCTGGTTCCCGGAGCCTGAGCTGTGTTCTTGGGACAACCTTGAGGATCGTCTGGAAAATGGAAGATGTGAAAGCCCCAAACGGCCCCTGCACAGGGACCCTCTGTCCCTTGGCATTGGCTGGGCGGGGGGCGGGGGGCGCAGAATGGCCGCTGACCTGGCCCGACAGGAGGCCCCAGAGACGAGCGCCCAGGCCTCTCAGGGTCTCAACGGGGGGGGGGGGGGGGGGGGTGAGAAGAGAGGTGCCAATGTCCCCAATGCAGCACCTGAGCATCGGAGCCAAGCCAGCCCGCACCCCGCTTGTAGGAGCCCAAACCGCATTCCGACGGGGAGACGAGGGCAAGGGGTACCCCGAGACAGGGCGGGACAGTGACCCCACAGCCGGAGGCATTGCTGTGGTGCAGATAGCGTGGAGGGACGCTGACCCTAAACGTGCTCTAATTCTCAGTCCCACGTATTGGTCGGCAGTCTCGTCTCACTTTCCTGTTCTCTGCCAGCCTCTCCCTGAGACACGGGCTGCGCAGGCCGTGCAGGGGCGTTTGCCGTCTTAGTTCACACCGGGTCTGAGGCTCAGATGGGCAGCCAGTCCCTCTGGGCACCAGCCCCGACGCCATTCGAACACGGCTCTGTTTTTGTTACGCCTCCAGATGTGAGAGGCAGTGTTCTGTCTGCTGTTCAGTTCTTAGTGTTGATTTTGAATCACAAGTTAGCAACAGTGTCAAGGCCAAGTGCAATCTGGCTTCAACCAGGTAAAGTGCACCTGAGCCCGCTGAGGACTGGCGTGAGGACGTCCCAGGGGCGAGCTCGGGCTCTGAGCTCGGTCACTGGGGTGGGGTGCGGGCTCGGGCTCTGAGCTCGGTCACTGGGGTGGGGTGCGGGCTCGGGCTCTGAGCTCGGTCACTGGAGTGGGGTGTGGGCTCGGGCTCTGAGCTCGGTCACGGGTGGGGTGCGGGCTCGGGCTCTGAGCTCGGTCACTGGGGTGGGGTGTGGGCTCGGGCTCTGAGCTCGGTCACGGGTGGGGGCTCAGGCTCTGAGCTCGGTCACTGGGGTGGGGTGCGGGCTCGGGCTCTGAGCTCGGTCACTGGGGTGCGTTTGGCCCTCAGGTCCCGGGGCCCCCGGGTCTTCCGCATCCTGCTCCCTGCCCTGTGACAGCTGAGAGGACAACTGCTGACAAGTTCCCCTAGGGGGCGCTGTCACACCGGTGACCAGCGCTGGAGGAGAAGGAAGAGAGGCCTCAGGGGACCGGGAGGGAGAAGGTGCTGCCCAGGGAGGTGGGCAGCCTGGGGGGCGGATCGGGCTTGAAGGCCCGTGTAGCACGTGAGGACGGGAGGCCGCGTGGGCTCAGAAACCTCGGAGGACTTGTGCACAGCTTCCCCAACAGCTTCCCCAGGTCCACGCGTGCCTGCAACAGAGAAGGGAACGCCTGGGGGCACGAAGGGACACGTCTCCGTTCTAAACAGGGAGTCTGTGTAAGGGGGAGGGGGGGGCGACGCGGCAGCCGTCCTGGGAGATGGTGGGGCCTGGTGGCGGGCAGGTGGGCTGCTGGCAGCTGCGCCCTGGCGGGGGGCGGGAAGGGGGCGATGCCTTCCCGTCAGCCAGGGTTTGTCCTCAAGCCTCTGCAACGTCAGTGCCGACAGCTCATCCCTGCAGAGACCCAAGCAGAGCTGTCCCGCGGTTCAGATCCCAGCGCTGCCCGATTCTCAGAAAAGGAAGCTGAGGCCATGAAAACAGGGTGGCTCAGCCCTCCCATGTATGGGTGCACCAGGGTGGAGAGCTAGGAGGTAGGCCTCAAGGTTAAACGATACAGTAACACCTCCCGTCTTCAAACGCTGAGGAGGGTTAGGGCCAGGGTTAGGGGTTAGGGCTAGAGCCGTGGTCAGCGAACTGCGGCTCGAGAGCCACATGCGGCTCTTTGGCCCCTTGAGTGTGGCTCTTCCACAAAATACCACGGCCTGGGCGAGTCTATTTTGAAGAAGTGGCGTTAGAAGAAGTTTAAAATATTTGGCTCTCGCCGAAACCGGTTTGGCTCAGTGGATAGAGCGTCGGTCTGCGGACTGAAAGGTCCCAGGTTCGATTCCGGTCAAGGGCATGTACCTTGGTTGCGGGCACATCCCCGGTGGGGGGTGTGCAAGAGGCAGCTGGTCAATGTTTCTCTCTCATCGATGTTTCTAGCTCTCTGTCCCTCTCCTTTCCTCTCTGTAAAAAATCAATAAAAATATATTTAGAAAAAAAAGGAAAAAAAAAAAATAAAATATTTGGCTCTCAAATTTCAATCGTTGTGCTGTTGATATTTGGCTCTGTTGATTGAGTTTGCCGACCACTAGCTAGGGTTAGGTTTAGGGCTAGGGTTAGTGTTTTAGGATTAGGTTTAGGGTTTGGGTTAGGGTTAGGGCTAGAATTAAGGCTAGAACTACGGTTAGGATTAGGGTTAGTACTGCTTTCTACAAATGAGTGTCCTGCGGTCCTGGTGAGTCTATCTCGGTGTTTGGGAATCTCCGTTTTGCAGGATTCTGTTCTTCAGAAGGATCCATTCAGTCACTTCATAAAGCCCATTTAGGTCCCAAGTGTTTTTTGTCCTAATTGTGTCTGAGCTTTCGTAGCCCACACCACCTGTGGCTTCCTTTAGGAACTCAGTCGCAATGTGGCTTAAGTCCCACCTCCCAGCCTCAAAGCAGCTCTCGTAACTGCCAAGAGCCAGGGTCCTGGATGGGAACAGCTGTATGAGCTTCACCCCAGGCGCCCCGCCATTTTAGGTGGCCTCTCGGAGTCAGAACTTGCCAAGTTTAGGATCCTGCCTCATCCCTTAACCAAACATTGGATCATGCAGGTGATGGCACAGAGGGCCATTGGCAATCCTGTGCCCTCGGAAAGTCGCTTCCCGCTCCTCTTAGGGCCCCTAGCCTGCTCCCCTGGTCATCATGTCCTACAGCACAAGAGCACAGTCGTGCCCTGGCCAGTGTGGCTCAGTGGACAGAGCCTCAGCCCCAGACTGAAGGGTCCCGGGTTCAGGTCCAATCAAGGGCACCTACCTCGGCTGCAGGCTCAACCCCTGGCCCTTGTCAGGGCACATGCAGGGCAACCGATTGATGTGTCTCTCCCTCCCTCCTCTCTATAAAATCAATGGAAACATGTCCTCGGCTGAGGACTAACAAAAAAATACAGGCATAACTCAGGGCTTCGCTGACCCCCCAAGGACAAGGCAGGCCCTAACGTGGCTCCTCAGAGTGCCTGGACCAGACCTTAGCCACGTGCAAAAGGCACGTGTGAGGGCTGATGGAGCTGAAATTGGAATAATTAAAGCTTTTCAATGCTTTTAGGAACAGCTTTAAAATATAAGATGCTGATTACTTCAAGTAATGACCGTGCCTTCTGAAATGAAGCGGAAGGGAAGTCGGTGTGAAGAGCAGAAGAAACGGTCCGAGCGCAGAACCGAGGAGATGCCAGCCAGCTGTGCGTGGGCCTGGCCCTGGGCAACCACGTGGCATGGCACCTGCCACGCGCACGCCTCTGAGGTGACCTGCTCGGCCCAGGCTCACGCCTGCAGGATACTCGGTCCCGACAGGCTTTGGGGCTGTTTCAGTGGTTCGAGCTGCACTTTTGTCTTCCTGTCTGACACTGAAAATTTGGAGGATGGATGGGCCAGACCTTCCCCATCAGCCAGAATGTACTGCCACATAAAGGCAAGAAAAATAAGAAAACGTGTTTGCCTGGCCGCTTGGTGACTGCTGACTGCCCAGGCCTGGGCCCCGCCTCCCTCCCCCGCCCCCTCCCTCAAAGACTCCCTGAGACAGTGAATGTCACAGCCTGCGTGGTGGCTGCTGCCACGCCCACATCCTCCCCCACCCCCACCCCCACCCCCAGTGTGGAAAGGGGCTGAGCTGGTTTAGCCCACAGCTCTGCGGAGAAAGTGAACTTCTGGGAGGAGGGGACCCAGTGCAGTTTGTCTGCCGAAGAGAGAGGCCCTCGGGCGGGAGCGAGCGGCCCCAGGCAGCCGGGACGCGTTGTTGCTGGGGCTTGCTGTTTCCTGCTGTTCTCTGTGATGCTCCTCGGGGCCACACGCAGCATCTGGATGCTTTCAAAACTCCGTTAACCTTCACCCCACGCCAGTGGTATCCCGACCGCGGCCACGCCTCCGAGGCAGGCGGGTGGCCGACTCCCGGTGCTGTGGCAGCTGTGCAGCCGCCCCTGTGTCCCTCACTCCAGCAGCAGGAGCCATGGCGACCTCCCCAGTGTCTCGCCCCCACCGCGCCGTGAGGGTTATTTCTAATGTTGGTGTGGAGACCAGGCCCTTTGTGTCACCGCGCTCTCACCTGCAACCTCCGGCCACAGCTGCCGGCAGCCAGGACAGCCTGACCCGGGCCAGCTGTGAGGTGTCCTCGCTACCCCCCCAGGGCCCCTGGGAAGCTGGCTGGCACCCTCAGCACGGCCCTGACCGCTGCCCGGGGCTGTGGCTCACTCCCCCTCCTGAGTCCCAACCCTGGGCACTGGGCTCCGAGGGCCTGGGAGCCCGAGTCCAGGCTCCCACGCTCGCGGGCGTGTGGTCCCCAGAGAGACATTGTGGTTGGGACAGGGCCCTTGCTCGTGGTGCGGGTCTTCAATCCACCCCATGGCCTGGGGGCAGTGACCGAAGGGGAGTCAGCCAGGAGCACATGGCAGGGCTGGTGGGCAGAGCTGAGCTGGGACAGCTGGCGGTGGGCTGGGACCCCGAGTCTCCGTGGCCGGGGTGCCGGGATCCTTGCGCCTCCCCCTCTGCTCAGGGCGCAGGAGGCTGGGCCGTGGGGGACCGGCTGCCTCGGGCTGGGCAGGACCGAGGGTCTGGGGAACGTGGGCAAGCCCAGCTCCGGGCAGACTGGGCTGCTCCCATCTCCCCGCTTCCTGCTTGCCCGGCAGGAGGGCGGACCGGGCCCTTATCTTGTTTCTCCTGTAAAATGTCAGGCGAGTCATTGCCCAGCTGGGTCCCCGGCAGCTCCCCGCAGAGCAGGTGCCCGATTCGTGCTGAGTCACAAGAAGGAACCAGCCATCCCCTTGCCCCCGGGCCTCGGTGAGCTGGCCACAGGGGAGACGTGCTTAGCCAGGGCGGTGCCCGCTCCCCACACCGCACGTGATACACGTGTGTGGCATCTGAGTGACACAGGGAAGGGGTGGTCATGCCCTGGACCTCCTTCCCGGTCCTGCTTCATGGGCTCTCGCTGCTGCCACGCTGCGGGCAGCTCCGCCCTCGGACTGGCTGGTGGGGCCCTACCATCTCGGAGCTCTCCTCCGAGGTGCACAGCGGCCACCTCGGCTCGGGGAGGCCGTGGCTCCTGCAGGGCCAGGTCCCGGGCTGGAGGCCCCGTCTTCCTCCCCTCAGGCTGCTGGGCTGGGCTGCCGAGCGGCGGGCACCTCACCCACGGGAAGGCGCCCACCTTAGGGTGCTGCAGCCACTGCCTCCCACACGGCCTTTCTCTCTTCCAACACGTCTGCCCCGTGGCAGCTGGCTTCCTCCCATGGTGGGACGAGCCTGCATTCTGCCCCTGAGCCTCTGCCAGCCCCCGGACACCCCACAGGGGAGCAGCCCCGGGGACACCCCACAGGGGAGCCAGCCCCGGGGACACTCCACAGGGCAGCCAGCCCCCTGGACACCCCAGAGGAGAGCCAGCCCTCCGGACACTCCACAGGGGAGCCAGCCCTGGGGACACCTGCGGGGGAGGCAGCCCGGGGCTGTGGGAGTAGCTGACCCCGCTCTGCCTTGGGCGGTGACAGAGGCAGGCCTGGCAGCGGAGGGCTGGCTACGTAAGGGCAGGAGCAGAGCCGCCTGGGCCTGGGTCTTCACGAAGCAGGTCAACGCCACACACAGGCCTTCCCTTTCTGATCCCCCTTCGGGACGGGTTTAAAATCCAGGCACCAAGGCACAGGCGCTGGGGGCGTGGCGGGAAGGCGGGGAGGGGCAGAGGGCACAGGTGCCAGGAAGGAGGGGGCATGGCACTCGCACCCACCCCCCGCCTCGCGCCCGCATCTGGAAGGGGAGGTGCCTGACCTCCATCTGAGTGAGGGTCTCAGCGTTTGGGGGGCACTCGGGTCCCCGGGCGTCGAGGCTTCCAGACCCCCGTCCTCAGAGATGAAACGCTGCCGGCCCCGCTCTGGACAGGCTGAGGCCACGTGAGCCCCATTCTGTGCAGAGAGCACCACCCGCCTCCCAGGGCCACCGCGCGGGCACGGTGCGTTCAGCCAGCTGACGGCCTGCAGCCCGAGCCCGCACGTCCCCGGGACAGAGCCCACACCCCCTCGCACCCTTGTCCCCAGCCCTTTCCTGAGGTGGCCTGGGAGAACCGCCATGAGCGGCCGCTCTCAGAAATCCTCACCGTGGAGCACCCCCTCCCCTGGCACTCACAGGGCAGCCAGCAGCCCGCAAGCCACCCACAGGCCCCCCACAAGCTCCCTGCAGGCCCCCGCAGCCCCCTGCATCCCCCCCCAGTCCTCCCACAGTCCCCACAGGCTCCCCACAGCCTCCGCAACCCCCTACAGGCCCCCGCAGCCCCCTGTGGCCCCCGCAGGAGGCGGATCTGAGAGGAGAGGGGGGGACCTAAACGCTGAGCAGAGGACCCTTGACACAGAGTCTGCAAAGATGGAGAGAAGGCCCGTCCCGCCACATCCCGCAGGCCTCCCGCTACGCGCAGGGACCTTCCAGGACCCGCGGGCCCTCCTGCTGCGGTATCCTGAGCGCTGGGCTCAGCATTAAGGCCAATTAATCATCCCAGCCGACGGCAGGTCCTTCAGGCGAGGCCCACGCACCGCAGCCGCTCACAGCACCACTGGCGACACGCTGCGCAGGCAGAAACGGGAAATGCCTTCCGCTCTTCTTATTTATTTAGAGAGAAAGGAGCGGGGGAGACGGAGAGAGAGACAATGATTTGTTGTTCCATTTATCACAATTCATTGGTTGATTCTTTTGTTGTTAATCCTTATCCGAGGATATTTTTCCATTGATTTTTAGGGAGAGTAGAAGAGAGAGGGAAAGACAGAAACATCGATGTGAGAGAGACACAGCAATTGGTTGCCTCCTGCACACACCCTGACCAGGGCCTGGGCCGGGGAGGAGCCTGCAACCAAGGTACGTGCCCTTGACCAGAATCGAACCCAGGACCCTTCGGTCCGCAGGGGAGAGGCTGGCCTGTGTCTGAGCTGGGCCCTGAACTGTTGGCTCCCGATGAGGACCGGCCACCGCTGAGGGGGGAAGGGGAGCAGGAGCGAGGCCACGGCTGCACTGGACCCTCCTCTCCGAAAAGCAAGCCCCTGTGAGCTGGTGCAGCGGGGACGCGGCTCCAGGAGGCCCCGCTGACGTCTGGGAGCAGCATTCCTCCGGGTCCCTGCAGGGCGTGTCCCAGTGTGGGTGATGCTGCAGAGCAAAGTCCATTTCCCCTCGGAGCCGGGTTGTTCCTGAGGCAGGCCCTCACTGTGTCCTTGCCCAGCGCGGTGTCCCGTCCCCGCAGCGCAAACATCAGACCCCCGCGCCCCGGCTGCTGAGACAGCTCCTCTGGGACTGCAGGTCATACCCTCTATGTGCCCGCTGGGCCATGCAGACAGGAACTTCTCCCTTCTCTCCAGGCCGGGCCTGCACCCTCGTCCGCGGTGCAAGGCCGGGGCAGAGTCCCCTCCTCTGAGCTTCTGGGAACAGGGCCTTGAGAAATGGTCTCTACGCTGTAACCCACAGCTTCAGCCGCCAGCCGCCTCGAGGGACGCAGCCTCTGCAGGAATCCCTGTGACAAACACCTGTGATCGGGAAAGGCAATTTCCGGAGCCCTGAGAGCAAGCTCGAGTTCTGTGTCTGTTCATCCTCACGATGGCACTGGGAGTGTATGAGGAGGGATGTGTGCGCCTCCATGTTTTCATTTATGGAAAGATCGAAGGTCACAAAGCTTACATGCAGCCCTGAACACTACAGCGAGTCACCTCAAATAAAAACCATCACCCCGATTTTTTTACTGGGGGTGCATGCGGGAGGCAACCAGTCGACTGTCTCTCTCACATCAATTCTGTCTCTCTCTCTGTCTCTCTCTCTCGATTCCTGACTTTCTCCCTCCTTCCTTTCCATTCTCTCTGAAAAATCAGTGGATCTCCTCAGGTGAGGGTTACAAAAAGAAAGAAGAAAATGAAGCGGTCTCGTGCTGACAGGATGGCCCAGTGCCGACCACTGTGCTCTGTGGAAATGAAGGGCACGGTGTTAAGGCGCAGGGGGCTTGCGCGGCCTTTATCATTGATATTCACACACATAAAACATCTGCAAGGAGAAGCAATAAAATGTTATTGGTGGCTGCCTTCCCAGAAGCCACTGGGGCTGGCGCTTGGGGGTCCCAGCAGGCTCACTTTTAACCACATTATCCGGTGAATAATTCATTGAAGGAAACACAACCTTATACTCTATTTTGCAAGGTTGTTCTGGGGATAAAGGAGTTCATGCCTGGACAACGCCCGCCCGCTGCCGGTGTTCATACACGTATGGCTCGGAAACAGGGGGAGGGTCCTCAGAGGCTCACACGGAGCTGCCTCTGACCCAGCAATGCCACGTGTGGGCGTTTATTCAGAGAAACACAGAACACTGACCCGAAAGAGACACGCCGCCCGGTCTCACTGCAGCCCGTGGAAGTGGCCCGGGGCCCGTCGGCGAGCGGGAAAGGGAGTTCTACCCGGCCGTAAGGGGACGGAATCTTCCCGTCGCACAGCGTGGAGGCCGGGAGGGTGTTACGAAGTGAGGTAAGTCAGGCGGAGGAAGACAATCCCATGTGAGTTCACTGCTAGGTGGCACCTAAAGAGCAAAATAAAGGACCAGACGAAACAGGAACAGACGCATAGATACAGCGAACAGATGGTGCTGGCCGGAGGGGAGCGGGGAGGGCTGGCGGAAAAGGTGCAGGGACTAAAAAGTACAGATTGGCAGTCACAGAACAGTCACGGATGTAAGCACAGGGACTAGAGTCCATAACATTGTAATAGTTATGTGTGGGGCCAGGTGGGTACTGGAAATATCGGGGGGACCACCTTGTAAATTATATGATTGTCTAACCACTGTGCTGCACACCCAAAGCTAGTACAAAATAACATTGACTGTCACAATAAAATTAAAAAATAAGTGATAGCTATAAAAACATTATCTATAATAATAAAAGCAGAATATGCTAATTAGACCGGACGTCCTTCCGATGAACTTGCAGACGAAGCCGGGGTTGCGAGGGAAGCCCGGGTCCCAGGTGCCAGAGGGAAGCTGGTGCCGGCAGCCGGGGGGAGGAAGGCCCAATCTTGCACGAATTTTGTGCGTTGGGCCTCTAGTTTATATATAGAAATGCCTAAGTGACCCTCAGGCCGTTCAACTGGCTATGATGCTCACTGACCACCAGGGGGCAGACGCTCAACACAGGAGCTTCTGAGAGACAGCAATTTTGCAGGGTGCCCTCTCGCACTCCGGGACCCCTCGGGGATGTTGGACTGTCGGTCTCGGCCCGATCCCCGCAGGCCAAGGCCGAGGGACCCCACTCATTCTGCAGACGCCCTTCGAGCCCCAGCACCACCCCAGGTGCGGCTGGCTGGAGAGGGACCGTGGAGGTTGGCTCCAGGGCGTGTCCAGCCTGTCTCGCCCAGTCCCGCCCGGCCAGTCACCTTCTAATTAATTTCCTTTCAATGTGCACGAACCCGTATACGGGGCCCCGAGTACAGTATAATAACTCGAGCTTTTTCGTCCTGTTTCGTTTCCACCTCCTCCACTCCTGGTTCCCCCATTAGCACAGCCCCCACAATTGTCTCTAAAGGGTCGCCTGCCCCAGGCCTGGTGGGAACAGCACAATGAACGGCCTCCCTGTCCCTTGAAAGGCAACAGCCGAAGGCAGACGCAAGAATGCCGAAACCCAGCCACGGAGACCGATGGGACTCCTCACAGACCGGGGTCGCAGGAGAGGTCAGGCCTCCGCGTCGCATGTCCTGGCGATCCTTTGGCTGTGGACCAGCCCCCGTCCTGTCCTGACTTCCCCGTCCGGGGCTCCGACACGCTCCTGAGCCCGACCCGACCCCGGGGAGCAGGCGCAGAGGCGCCAGGGTGGTGTCCCTGCTCTGCCCGGGGAGGCCGGCCCCGGGCAGCTGTCTGTGCTGCCTGAGGAGTTCCAGGACCGGGGCCACAGGGAGGCTGCTTGTCAGGCCTCAGTGCTGCTTCTGATGCGTTTTGTGAATAACCGAACGAAGCCCGTTTTCTGCCCGGCGCCCCCACGCCCCGGTGGTAAGGGAGCTGGTCTCCGGCCCCTGCTGCTGGCCCCACACCCTGGTCTGGTCAGAAAGACACGTGTGGGTGCGGAGGCAGCGGCCGGCTGGGGCCCGGAGAACCGGACCCGCCACCCCGGCTGCAGAACGAGGGCTCTGGCTCCCGCTGAGGCCTGATTCGCTGCTGCTGTCCGTGCCTTCTCTCCTCCAGCTCCCGCCGGGCCCGGGGAGGGTGGGCGGGGCTCTTGAATATTCTCTGCACATTTCCCTTCCCCCTCGCCTGCCAGCTGACAGGGAAATCCCAGCCTCCGGGAGGGGCCTCGGCCTCAGGCCAGCTTTGTGTCCCCACACCTATGAACGCAACCCTCCTCCCCAGGCACACCCCGCAGAGGAGCCTGCTTCCCGGGGATAGGGGAACCGGGGAATCGGGGAGCGGGACGGTAACGGGGGTGGGCTCTCCCATCTCTGCTTTTAGGTCAGAAAGCATTGCTAATGCTAGAACAGGCAGACAAAGATACACTCGGCGGTGAATCGTCACAACCACAGAGACAAAGGGCGAGCTCTGGACCCTGCAAACACAGGCGTGTGTGAACACACGGCCTCTGCCAGTCGGCCCCAAACGTGCATCGGCCACGTTAGGCATTCACCCCACAGCAGCGCTGCGGCCCTGCATGCCACTTTCATCCTGTTAACATGCGGGGGGATTTGGGACGTGGCGGCTACTGCTTCATCCCAGGCATTAACTTTCGCTTCCCTGTATATGAAATGGGACAAAACACGTGAGGGGCTCAGCACAGGGCCCGGCCCGGAAGCCATAGAGCACACCGGGGCACAAGTGGGCACCCCTGTGACGTGAGGAGCCGTGGTGGCGGCACTCGGCGTGTAGTGGGGCTGCAGCCACCCAGCAGTCAGCCGCGGGTGATCATTTCATAAGGAAGGCCCCATGATGAGGACAAGGTGGCGAAGGACGGGACTGTACGTGACCTCATGTGCACCTGGGTCTCCACTGGCGAAGAGCTAACTGTGCATTTGGGGTGAGGCCGGCCCGCAGGAAACGGGCTCCCTAAGCGGCTGGAGCCGGCGGCTCCCGAGGTGAGCAGTGTCGACACCGTCCCTCACGGGACATAAAGTGCTTCCAACCGTGTAACTTGGACACTCAAATAAAAACCAACCTTTTTATTGGACAACTTTTGTTTTCATATATTTTTATTGATTTTTAGAGAGAGCAGAAGGGAGAGGGATAGAGAGGTAGAAACATCAGTGATGAGAGAGAATCATGAATCGGCTGCCTCCTGCACGCCCCACACTGGGGATTGAGCCCGCAACCGGGGCATGTGCCCTGACTGGGAGTCAAACCGTGACCTCCTGGTTCATAGGTCAACACTCAACCACTGAGCCACGCCAGCCGGGCTGGACAAACTTGAGCACAAAATCTTTAACAAAGTCTTTCAGGTGTACTATATTGTGCCGCCAGCACAGCCAGGTTCAGTGAGCCTGAGAGGGGGCGGTGAAGGGTGGAGAAGACAGACAAGAGAAGGAAGCTGGGGCTGCGTGGGACACTGCCCTCTCTGATGGAGAGACAACGCCACGGCCTGCAAGCCGAGTCTTCATTCTATAGCCAGATCCCACGAGGCAAAGTAAGGGCGAGGTCAAGATGTTTACAACGTTCTCACGGGCTTCGAATCCACTCAACTACAGGCACCTGATCCAGCTTTGTTTACCTGCTGCACCTCCCGCAGCCCACACCACTCAGCCACGTGGGGCCACAGGTTCGGACCATAACCGGTCCAAATGCTGTAGCCGCTCTCCACACTGTATTAGCAACATTTCTGCCTGCTCCTGCTGAGCGCGTGGAGCAGAGTCGTGTCTGCCCAGAAAGTCGGGGGCTGCTGTTGGGACTGCAGGGCCCTGACGTCGCCACTCTGTCCTGTGGCCACTCGACTCGTCCGTGAATCAGGCTCAGGGTCGGTGCGAACTCAGAGCCTGTTGTTCGGCTCTGTGTCCCGCACCCAGCAGAGCGGCCACAGGCAGTGCAGACCCCGTCCTGACCGTGGCCCGGAATGCCGGCCGCGCACCATCCCTCCTGGCGGCCCCGCCTGTGACCGTGGCCCGGAACGGCCGGCCGCCCATCAGCCCTCCTGGTGGCTCCACCTGTGACTGTGGCCCGGAATGCCGGCCGCGCACCATCCCTCCTGGCGGCCCCTGGAAAGCACAGACGGCACGCTCAGCACAGGCACAGCCGTTACTCTTCTCTGAACAAGTCACCCCCGGGGCTCGGATGGACACGGTAGGCTGTGGGGGTCCTGGCAGAGGACATGAAATCGGCCTCAGGAAAATCCAAACTGCAGGCTCCCCGCAGGGATTCCCACCCACAAGTGCCTGCTGCTCCCCAGTCTACTCCCCATGCAAACTGGTCAGGCTGGGCCAGGGACCAGGACCCCTCCCCGCCGCGCACCCCACTCCCCTCCAAGCTCCAGCCCTCACCTCTGCAGGCAGGTCATGTGTTGTTGAAAGTCACAGTCCGTCTTCTTCCTAAAGAATGTGGCCTCGCCTGTTCTCTTCCTCCTCCTCCCCCTCCTCGTCCCTCTGGCACCTGGCAGCAGGCCGCCTCCCGGCAGGGCAGGGCGGGCGGGGCAGGAGGACCAGGTTTCGGTGGCTTTTGTAGGATTAGGTCACATCAAGGTGTGTGGCTGAGCCGTTGGGGTGGACCTGGGCGAGGACAAGCCAAGGTTTCGTTCCTGGGTGCCCCTTCCTGGCAGTGACCATGTAGTGACCAGAGCCCCCCAAAGGGCGGGAGGAGCTGCCCAAGGTGGGGGCGGGGTTGGGGGGGAGCGGGGGCGGGGGGGTGAGGGGAAATGCTGGCCTCGCCCAGTGGGAGAGTCTTCGTGAATGAGAAGAGGACAACAGTGTTGTTTTGTTGTGTCTTTCTCCTTTTTTAATGAAAACCCCGTGCTTTCCACCGAGAGCTCATGGGCGTTTGGCAAACACCCTCGTTTCTCAGGACGCCTGCCTTGGAGGAGGCCATGTCCCCGGGCCTCGCGCACACGTCTGCCCGCCTCCGTTATGTAGAAACTGCCCCCCTCCCCGACCCCGGGAGCGCAGCCTCCCCTGCAGCCACGCAGGAGCAGCCGAAGGTTCCGTTCACGCTCAGAACCCTCCCTCCGGGGCTTCTGCCAGGACGGCCGGCGGGAAGAGCTAGCTGGGACGCTGATGAGCTATGTCCCTCCAGCCCCTCGGGTGGCAGCTGCACCAGGCGTCTGGGTCGTCCGCGGTGGCCTCTGAGGCGGGGGAGGGGGGGGGTTGGGGGGTGACAGGGCCTCCGCTCCACCCGGACCTCCGACCGGCAGTGAGTGGCCGCGGACGCCCGCAGGCTGCGCCCAAGACGCTGGTGTTTGCTTTTCTGAAAAAGGGCTTCTTCTGTGTTCTTAATAGAAAGTAACACACACACACATGTACACACATTCACATACATACATACACCTGCATATACCTATACATAGATGCATGCACATATGCATACACATGCATACACTTATACACCCATTCCCATATATACGCACACATACATACATGCAAATGCACACACACACACATGCACACACACATATACATGTGCATATAGTTATGCACACACATGTATACACACACATACACGCACTTTTCACAACACTCAGCTCCTGAGACTGGTCCCTTGGCCATGGCCGCAGGGCAGCTCTGATGGCCAAGGCAGCCTCCCTAACATCTTCCATGAACCAGAGCCCTGACCCCCCTCTTCATTTGTCCCCAAATCGTGCATTTACCACATGTTCTTCGTTCAGGCAGGACGTAGACAGATTAATCTGGAAAGAGACAAATACTCCATGTGAGCCCCTAATCCTGCTATGCAAATCGGCTCCAGGCACTGGCTGACCAGGGACTGACCTGCCTGCCTGGCCGGGGGTGTGGCCTGGCTCGGGGTGTGGCCTGGCCGGGGGTGTGGCCTGGCCAGGGTGTGGCCTGGCCAGGGTGTGGCCTGGCCAGGGTGTGGCCTGGTGGCCTGGCCGGGGTGTGGCCTGGCCGGGGTGTGGCCTGGCCGGGGTGTGGCCTGGCAGACTTGCTGAGCAGGCCAGGCCTGGGCACTCCCACCGTGAGTCCCCCCACCAGACCTGCTCCCCTCGTTTGGACAATGGAACTTGCACAGCGCGGTTTCTATAGTGTGGGAGGGGCAGGCTGGAGGAGGGGGGTTGCTCAAATGCTGGGGTGCCTTGGAGAACTTGGGGAACAGGCCCTGCATGCTCAGGACAGACCACAGCCAGGGCAGCAGCTCCCACTGGGCGGGGCGCTCACAGAGGAAGCTGGGCCCCCTGGGCTGGGGTGGGGGCGAGTAAAGGAGGGAGACACGGGGCTGCTCCTGCGCCCACCCACGTGCTCCCCGGAGCCCAGCTGCCCGCAGAGGAGATGGGAGGCCCAGGTTTCCGGCAGAGGAGGTGGGGCGGAGGAGAGCTGAGCTGGGGTCCATGGAGGTCTCTCAATCACAGCCCTGCCCCTGGGCTGAGTGTCCCGAGACAGACAGCCAGGCCACCGCGGCCCTGCCCACAGCTCTCAGACCTGCCAGGGCTGCGGGGCTGCGGGGAGGCTGACATCACAGCCTCCTGCGATGTGGGAGGTCCGCCCGCCAGCCAAGTCCTCGCCCGGCCCCCCTCCCAGCTGCTGCAGGGTTGGGTCCCCAGACAGCGCTGTGCTTTGGGGAAGATTCAGATCGTGTAAAACTCGTTTTAAATCGAGAGAGAACAAATCCAAATCTTCGCTCTAATACAGCCGAACAAGTGTCTCCAGTGATCCCTGAGGGGCCCCCCTGGACGAGGGAGGAAGAGGGCTGAGGGGCGCGGGCCAGCCCCTCCTTGGCGGTCAGCAGGGTCAGGCGTCCGGCCGGCAGCTCCTGGGCCCCAGGCCTCGTGTGGTGGTCCACACAGTGGAGGCACCGTCACCCTAGGCCCCTCCTGGGGCAGTTCCACCCACAGGGAGCCGCCCCCAGACCAGGAGCTGAGCGAGAGGGCCTTCCGGAGCTCTCTCTGAGCCTCCGCTGGGGACACGGACGGGCGGTCCGGCTCCTGGGGACGTTGTGTCCTGCCCCGCGGGCTGAGGCTGGGAGGCTGGGTGGTGAGCGCCCGCCTGGGTCCCTCCCGTGAAGCGTGAACAAGGCGCTTCCTTAACCCGAACCTCGCCACGCACACAAGGGCCGCCGCTTCCTGTACTTCTGACCCGGGACCCGGCCGCTGGAGATCCGGGTCCACGCCCCCATCCCCACCACCCCCCATCTTGACCTGGAGGAAGGAGCCTCCCAGGGCACCAGGAGCCAGCTGCCCCCGGCAGCGCGGCCTCGCCTGAGCGGAGAGCGGGGCTGGGGGAGGGCTTCAGGCCTCACAGCCCAGGACACCAGGGTCCCTTCACTGACCGCCAGGCTGGTCACGCGAGCACACTCCCCCCGGGGTCAGGTCTGGGCCGTGTGATTGATAGACTCGGGTCACAGCAGAGAAGACGCCGCCTGCCCTCCGCCGTGGGCAGCGCTGGGCTCCTGGGGGCTCCCGGGGACCCACAGAGATGACCACCCTCGCTGCCCGGCGGGGGGCCCCCGGTCAGCCTGAGCCCGCAGGGACCGCCACTCAGCACAGAGGACGGACGAGGGCAGGGAAGGGAGCCGCGGCCTCAGTGGCCCAGGCTCACGTGACGGCCGAGCTCGGGGACACGTCAGAAGGGCCTGGTGCCTGCCCGGCCGCGGCCTCTTCTTCTGGTCCCCTCCTTCCTGGCTCTGTGTGGCTCGGGTTTCGGGTGCTGTTTACACAGCCTCTCCCGCTGGACGGCTTGGCACAGGCGCACATTCCTGCTCCACGCCCGTGACCGTGGCCGCGCTGAGGACGCCCTGCCCTGACCGCCCTGGGACCAGGGGACTGGGTCTGGCAGAGGTGTCCATGCGGCCCCACTAGCTCTGCTGGCAAATAACTCTGCCCTGAGCCACAGGAGGGGCCTCCCCACGCCCACTGCCCGCCCCGCACCCCTGCCCTCCCACCCCCACTAGAGGCTAATGCACCGCCCTGGGGCCTCCAGCTCCGGCCATTCGGCCAGAGCACGCTGGCCGGCCGGTCAGTCACCAGGCAGAGCAGGCCAGCACCCGGATCTAACCCGGTCGGCTGCCAGGCCCACAGGTGGGAGACGGTGGGAGGACTGGACAGGAGAGCGGGGCATTTCTCTGTACGAAAGGCAGGTGTCGGGGTGACAGGAGGCTGGAGAGCTCGGGGCAAAGGGAGGCGACGCGGGTTCGTAGGATGTGGGAGCGCTGAGAATGGTTGCTCTGCCGTGCGGTGGGGGGGGGGGGGGCAGGGGAGGAGGGAGATGGGACCGTCTTCATAACGAACGCCTCCCACCAACACCACTGCTTGGGTGTCGGAGGGAGGCTGTGCCCCAGGGAAGGATTCATTTTCTGACGAGCAGACATTTGTTCTGTGCAAGAGTCTGAGGCCGAAGCACTTTGATTTTCAAGATCAGGGCTCTGTTGAGAGAGGAAAGGTCTTTCTGGGAATTCTGGGAGCTGTGCTTTGAATATAAATCGCAGTCAGAGCAGGGAGATGGCTGCACAAACCGGGGCTCTGGATCCAGCAGGAGGCGGTGCTTCCTTGGGAGAGATGGAGACCTAATTCAAAGTCTTAGAAGATGCTGATTGTATCACCACCACCACCATTCCCTTCATCACCATCATATACCATAGCCATTACCACCACCATCTCCCTCATCACCATCACCATTCCCATCACATCACCATCATCACCATCACATCACCACCATCACCACCATCATCACCATTATCTGCCATAGCCATCACCACCACATCTCCATCATCACCATTCCCATCATCACCATCACCACCATCACTACCATCACCATCACTATCATCATCACCACCATCATCACCAGCACCAGCACCACCAGCACCACCATCACCAGCACCAGCACCACCACATCATCACCATCACCATCACCACCACCATCATCACCATCACCATCACCAGCACCACCAGCATCAGCACCACTCTATGGCATGGGCACAGCGCTGGCCCAGTGGGCACTATGCTCGGTGCTTACAGGCACTGGGACGTCTGGGCTTCACGAAGACCCTCCTGCTCCGTCCTGCCCTATTTCTTAGATTAGCTCACCAAGACCCAGGAGCACCCTGCTAAGCCAGGACCCGGCCTGGACTCGAGATGGGGCTGGACCGGCTCCAGAGCCTGCGCTCCTCACACTCAGGCCTGTCTGCAGCGGGCAGCCTCCAGGGCAGCGCTGGGCCAGAGCAGGCAAAGCAAGAAACACGGCCAAAGATTGCTCCTCCAGAGTGCAAGCACAGTCACATACATATACACGCGTGTCGGCACTGGTGTTCTACCAATTGTTTAATTTTTAGAAAAACATCAATTTGCATCTAAACAATTTATTTCTAAAAACCCATTCTTCTGGTTTCGTAAGTGGCACAACGAAGTTGAAACTGAAATCAGTGTGAAACAAATGATAAAATCCTGACATGAAAGCCATCCGTTGTGACAAGGCTGAATTCCGGACGCGCCTGCCTGGGTGGACTCCGCGATCCCCGGCCGCATAAATCATCCTTGCTTCCTGCCGTGAGGGCTTATCTTGCCTTGTGATCCATCCAGACACACCAGGCTTCACCTTTGGAAAAGTGATTAAGCGTCACCCAGCTCAGAGAGATAAAGATTTAGAATGCATTCTGCACGGATACCAGAATGTAAACACCGAAGTCTCCATTAACCTCCTAATCTGAGGGTCAGAAGGGGGGTCTCCCGGTGACAGGGAAACACAATGCCACGTCCCACAGACCCCATCCAGCTGGTGACGGAACCCAGGCCACAGCGATCAGCTGTGATAACGGGAGGGAAACAAGGTCGTGCCATTCATTTCTGAAAAGGCCAGTGCCCGCCACGGCTAATCCCAGCTGAGCCCAGGCGGGAGCCAGGCTTTGGGTTGACGAATAATCGCACCCGGACTAAAGGCGGATTGGAGGAGCCAGGACAGAAACGCAAACAGAAAGCTCACCCCAGCCCGGCAGTGCAGGGACAGCCCAGACCAGGTTCACGTCGAGGTGCCGAGCTGACGCCTTAAAATGAACAAACACATGCACCCCCCCACACACGCATGTACCCACATACACACACGGGCACACACATGTACACACACATGCACACACAGCCCGTGGCCCAGCTCTGCAGAATCCTGAGGAACACAGGCCCCGACATGGACTTCCCTCCAGCGCTGGCCCAGCCGCGTGGTCTGCGAAAGGCTACCTGCCCCGCCCTCAGTTTTCTCCCCGCCAGGTGGAGATGACCCCACCTGGTGTGCTAACCGAGATGGCTGATAGGAAAGGCCTTGGTGATGAGCCATCTCTGCAGAGTTGCTATTTGCCCCGCCAGCTCCCCAGGACACGGACAGGCCGCAGCTCTCCTTCAGGGCTCCATGCGCCGTGGCCCCTGCCCCTCACCCGCTCACAGCCTGCTCACGGTCCCCCACCAACCACCGTTGAGGAGACTGAGGCAGTGAGTCGGGACCCTGTGCCCGAGCGCGCGGGAAGGTCAGGGTGCGGGACCCACGGGAGCCCACGCCCACGCCCACGCCCACGCCCACGGCTCTCACATCAAAGGCGGGTGCGTCTCGGGCGCCGCTGTCTGTCTGCGAGGTGCCTGTCTGCGGCCTCAGGGCTCAGACGTCCCTCCGACGGTCAGTCACAAGGGACTGAAGATGGTGGCGCGGCCCTGTCTCCCGGCGCCTGAGATGGCGTCTCGCTCCCACGCCCAGAGGTGATGCGGCTCCTCCTCGTGCCCTGCTGAGCGGCCTGATCCCCAGGGGCCCATCAGGATGGGGTGGCCCGCTGCCGACTCTTCCCTCCCCGGTGGGCCTGGGGATCGACCCGCAACCCGGGCATGTGCTCTTGACCGGAATGGAACCCGGGACCCTTCAGTCCACAGGCCGACACGCTACCCACTGAGCCACGCTGGCGAGGGCTGATTCACTTTTAGAAAACATTCCGGCGACCTCGCCCTCTGACCTCAGGGAGCTCGGAGTGCCACGTGGACCTGCCTGGACCGTGGGCCAGGCCTCAGCGCGGGCCTGCCGCTCCCCAGCCACTCGCTCTCCGTTTAGTTTGGGAACATCAGCAGTGCCGTGCCATGGACTTAATTCACAATCTCAGGCTCCCTTTAAAGGATGCTGAGAAGGTGACATTTAAAGTGACAGGCACGGGAAGACGGGTGAGGTGTTTCCGGCTGTAAACATTTCTCAGCACCGGTCAGCCGACAGCAGCTGAGCGCCTGCCATGAGCAAGGCAAGGCCGCCCGTCCCGAAGGAAGTCCAGGGTGCCTCGCGGGCTCGGGCTACAGCTGCTCACCCCCGGGGAGAGGCGCATTCTGACACCGATGCTCCGGAGCTGCCGCAGGACCGGGCTCCGGCTGCACGCGACTCCCCACGCCCACGCCGTGTGGCCCACGCGCCGAGACGCTCAGCAGGTGTCTGCGCCCACGCGGAGCTGTGCTGTTCGTGGGTTTAACGACAGACAGCTGAGAACTCCGCCGTGAGCGGAGCCGCAAAGCGCGTGGTGGTCGCCGTTAAGTTGTGCGGGGCCCTGGGTGACCTGGACCTCATCAGGCCTCCCACGGTGACCGTGCTCGCCTGACGACGCCCCGACGGTGGAGAGGACGTTTCCTGCCGGCCACCGTGCTGGTTCTGGTCCACGGTGCGGGCCCTGGGACACGCTGGGCGAGGCTGGGAAGCCACATCCAGAGAAACAGGACTGTCCCCCGATTCGGGGGTCTGGGGAGGTGAGACGGGAGAAGAGCCGGTTACCCGGTGGACTCGTCAGATGGAGGATCCAGACAATGAGGCCAGCGTGAGGTGGGCATCGTGTTTATTAGAATCATCCATGAGGGTTTCTCACACGATGACGGACGTGCCATTGCCAGGGGCCCAGCAGAGGAGGGAGAGGCATCCGCCGGGGGGAGCTGGGGTCTCAGGGGTTGAGCTCTGACCTATGAACCAGGAGGTCCAGGTTCCATTCCCAGTCGGGGCACACTCCCACCCCCCGCCCCCCGGGTTGCAGGCTTCATCCCCGTGTGGGGCGTGCAGGAGGCAGCCAATCCATGATTCTCTCTCATCACTGGTGTTTCTCTCTCGCCCTCTCCCTCCCTTCCTCCCTGAAAGCAATAAAAACATGTTTAAAAAAATAAAAAGTGACTCAGCCCTGGCCTGGCTCTGGTTACAGCATCGGCCCGAGGCTGCAGGTTAGATTCCTGTCAAGGGCATGCGCCTGGGTCGCAGGTTCACGCCCACCCCCGGTTGAGCTGGTGAGGGAGACGACCAGTCCGTGTGTCTCTCTCACATCGATGTCCCCCGCCCCGCTCTCTCTCTCTCCCCTTCCCCCTCTCATTCTTCATGATCCCACAAAGACGGCCCTCAGGAGCCTCGTGCCCGTGTCGACGCTCCTGCAGAGAGCCGGTGTCCCCTCGGACTCTTTCTGGCCGACTGGGACTTGGTTCCCACAGGTAGGCTCTGTCCTTCCCTTTGGCTTCCACCACAGGAATGAAGGTAAAGCATAAGGGGGGCGTCCTGCTTTCCCTCCGCCTGTTCACCGACATCGCACCAGCTGCTCCTTCCTCCAAGCTAAGCGACGCTCAGCGTCCCGGGCGATTCTGAGCGGAGCCTCCGGGTCTGGGGCTCGTTTATAAGAAACACGTGGAGCAGGCGCCGCTCGGTGACGGAGCCTGGCGGCGCTGGGGCGCGCAGGGAGCTTGGTGCCACCCCCACGCCTCTCCGTAGGCCGCCGCGCCTCATCACCCACCGGGCGTGACTTTGGGGGAAAACGAGCAGGTGCGTTACACACGGATCAGCCTCCTCGGAGCGCCGTCCCGGGGCCTGGACCTGGCGCGGGCCCCTCACACCGCCACTGATGTTGAGGCTGAACTTGACTCCCTGGTGGACATCTGCCCCGAGGAAGCCGCCTCCGTGGCCTCTGTGAGGAGCCCAGCTTTGCAAACCCCTCGGTCACCCCCGTGAGCGTGACCCTCAGGAAAGAGAATGGGGAGTAACACACCCACACGGAAGGCATTCGACACTCGGACGTTTCTATTGGAAAACAGACACAACTAAATGCACCGAGCGGATGTGTAGACGGCAGAGGGAGGTGGGCTGAAGGGGGTGCGCTGGGGGACAGACCAGATCCCAGGCCAGCGGGCAGCAAGCCAGCCTGCCCGTCCCGCCGCTCCACACGCTCCTTCCCCAGGGAGAGCTGTGTCTTCATTCAGCACTTTTCACGGCGAAGCTGCATTCAAATCCAACCCGAAGGCGTTGCTGGTACACGACCCCTCAGCAGTGCCCACACGCGTGTCAGTTACCGCTCCCCGGGGGCAGACACGCCCTGGCATGCGTCTCTGAGGAAAAACAGGACGTGGCCCGATTCCCTCAGCTCCCAGCAGGAAAAGAAAAGATCACAAAAACCACTTTCCCTTCTGCCCGGCAGGAAGCGGATCCCGCTCGGCCTGGTCTCACGTTCACGCAAACTCTTCAGGCTCACTCCCACGGCCAGGATTTAACAGAAACTCTCCATCAGTTCTTTCTTATTGTGTTACTAGAGGCCCATACATGGCATTCGTGCACGGGTAGGTTCCCTAGGCTTGTCTGGCGATCAGGGCCAATCTGTGGGGTGACTGGCAGAATGATGGGGAAGGGGGGACCCTGCTGGCACCTGCCTTGGCTGGCCTGGGGCCTGCGGGCTGGGGGCAGCTCCAGCGTTGAGTGTCTGCCCCCTGGTGGTCATTGCACATCATAGCGACCGGTCGTTCTGCCATTCAGTCTATTTGCATATTAGGCTTTTCTTATATAGGATTATTCCTTAGTAAGCAGTAGGGGTGGAGGGTTAAGCAGACACTGGATTGGAAAAGAAGGCCAGAGCTGCACTATTCAGCCCACACCTGGCCCCACACCTGGCCTCACACCTGGCCTCACACCTGGCTGAACCCGGGGTCTCTGAGGGACATGGTTCTCCTCAGGGGAGGCTCGTCCTGATGGCACCTATAGAAACTCGGTGTGGCTCAGTGGATAGAACATCAGCCCATGGACTGAGGGTCCCAGGTTTGATTCTGGTCAAGGGCACGTACCTCGGTTGCAGGCTGGATCCCCGGCCCCAGGCATGTGCAGGAGGCAACCAGTCTGTGTGTGTGTGTGTGTGTGTGTGTGTGTGTGTGTGTGTGTGTGTGTGTGTGTGTATGTGTATGTCTCTGTCTCTCCCCCTCCCTTTCACTCTCTAAAAATCAATGGAAATATCCTCGGCTGAGGATTAGCAAAAAAATAAAAACAAAAATCAAGTGGCCTTCAGAACCTCTCCTAAATCAGCGAAACCCAGTGAGAGTCAGGCGTGGGCGCCCGGCCTGTTCCCAGGCTCCCATGACTAATTGCTAGTATTTGCAGGGCAGCTCCCGGGACACGGGGAGGAAACAGGGAGCATCTGCCCCCAGAGCGATGGCCCCACAGGCTGAAAGGGGAGGCGATCTGAGAGCATCGCGTGGAGATGTGCACTGAGCTCCAGGTTCTCTGGAGAACAGGAGGGGCACACAGCTGATGTAAAGGCGGGAGGGGCGCCCTGGGGGAGGGTCACTGGGCACAAGGTCACGACCTGCCCCGGCGTTGGCTCTGCAGGGAGAGGCCGCTTCCTGTTTGCTTGAAATAAGGGCCAGAACCAGACCGGCTGTGGCCGCCCCCACTGGTCAAGGGCCCGAGGTGTCTGGCTTCGCTCCCTCGAGCCCCGATTTTAACCCACGCAGAGGCCGCTGTGGGTAACGGCACTGACGGGGCTGGAGACCCGCTCCATAGGGAGCCGGTGGGGGCCGGGGCTGCTCACAGGAAGAGGGGGCAATGATGGAAACACGCGTTTCAGGCACCGCTGGGGGCAGAGTGTCCGTGGCTTCTGTCTATCGCTAATGTCTTCACTTATTTCAAAACTCAGCCCGTGCCCGGGATCGAGGACCGTCTCGCCCGCGGGGAAACAAGCCTGCCCGTCTCCGCAGTCCTGCTCGGACGGGTCTCCCAGGAGGAAGTCGCCAAAGGGAACAGGCTGACGAGGGTCCTGAGTACCCCACCTCGGGCTGGGCAGGCAGCACCGAGGGGTCACAGAGGGGAACGGCCGAGGCCCCTCCTCCGCCTGAGAGCCTGTGGCTTCCACGCATGCCTCCCCCTGTGGGCGCTGGAAACCCCAGATCCTGGGCCTGAGGCCACGCCACCTGCGGAGGGACCAGCCATGGTCACCTCTCCCAGGCTCACTTTCCTCCTTCAGCTCTTCCCTGGCCCCGGAGGTGTCCTGGGTTACACCCTACACTCATGGCGGCCACTGCACCCCCCAGTTCTGCATCTCCACCCTCACCTCCTCCTCCTCTCCTCTGCCCTCCCCCCCGCCCCCCAGCCCCCCAGCCCTGGTCTCTGCGCCTGCTGCCAGACCTCTCCTAGGCTTCCGGCTTCCTGCGTCGCCCTGCGGCCTCCTCTTACTGCCTTTGCCTTATCTTAACGGCAGGTCTCTGAGATCTGAGAGGATAAGGAAGACGGGCCATCTATCAGAAACAGCCCTGCTGTCGGCTGCACACTGGTACCCCCCAACCCCAACCCCAACCCTTACCCCTACCCCAGCCCCTACCCCAGCCCCTACTCCAACCCCAACCCCAACCCCGACCCCAACCCAACCCCTACCCCAACCCCAACCCCTACTTCAACCCCTACCCCAACCCCAACCCCAATCCCGACCCCGACCCCAACCCTAACCCCAACCCCAACAGGAGGTATTGGGGGGCTTAGGTCATGAGGGGGGCCCTCATGGATGGGATCTGAGCTCATTCATTCTGTCTGTCTCTGTCTCTCTCTCAATCTTTGTTTAAAGCGACATTCAAGTAACAGAGTCTAGCTGGTGGGAAAAGTTTGAAAAACACTGGAGTTCTTGCCTCCTGGCTGTCTCCCGCCTCCCCCGCCTCCTCCTGCTCCAGCACACACGGGCGGAAGCGAGCGGCACTCCTCAAAATTCCTGCTCCACGTCCCGGCCGCTCCCCGGAATTCCAGGCTCAGCAGCCGCTGAAAAATGTGTTTGGCTCTCAGAACTCCTCATGGGTCGAGTGGTGGCCACGACCTCTCCCTCCTCACAAGTATTTGCCCCCTGAGGGCTCCGGGACCTGGGTCCTCGCCCGGGCCCCACCTCCCAGCCCGGCCAGGACTGGAGGGCCGAAGTACAAATGAGAAGAACTATGTGGAAGGAAGGTGTAACCATTATAACGACCACAGCACGTCAGAACTGTTCAGAGCTGACAAACGCAGTGAGCGTAACCGAAGGACCGAGTCCCCCTTCGCTAATGCCGGGGTGGCGACTGGCACCTGAGGGATTTCCCAGGCGAGTGGGGAGGTGACCACCCCTCCCCCGCCCTGTGCAGGCTGTCTCCTCACTCTCCTCTCAGACGGCTCTTCCAGGCCACAGGGTCTGGGGGGGGGGGGGGGGGGGGGGGGGGGGGGCCAGGGGGCAGGGCTGTGTGTCTCCTCTCTCCCAGGTAGGCGGCTCTATGACCTGCCCGGTTAGGTCACATCCCTGAACCTGCCTTCTCCGCTGTCACATGATGGGCATAAAGGCTTCGCAGCCCTGGCCGATGTGGCTCAGTGGATAGGGTGTCGGCCCTGGAACCGAAGGCTCCGGGTTCGATTCTGGTCAAGGGCACATACTTCAGCTGCAGGCTCAATCCCGAGCCAACCAATGGATGTGTCTCTCTCACCTTGGTGTTTCTCTCTCTCCCTTCCACTCTCTAAAAATCAAAAGAAAAATATCCTCAGGTGAGGAAAACTAAAATAAAATTTAAAAATTGAATAAAAATAATACTAAAAATAAATAAAGGCCCCGGAGACCTCCGTGAGCACAGATGCGCCAACGCAGGAATAGTGCTCCTGGCGCACAGTAGGTGCCGGTCCGTGTCCGAACCTCAGTCAGCAGGGAGAGGGTCAAGGTCAGGCCTGGAGGCAGCGCCCGGGGTGGAGCGCTGCTTGAGAACAAACTCTTTTCTTCTCCAATCCCAGGTGCAGAGCTTCCCAGAGAGCTTTGGGTGAAAAACAAGCAGAAAGGCGGACTTTTTGTGTGGTTGGTGTTTGGTTACAGAACGGGGGTGGGTAAAGGCCAAGAGAAACCCAGCCTGAGCGGCGGGCGGGGTCTGGACGTTGCACCAGCGTCCGCAGCGGACAGTCGGGACAGTCCCTGGACCGCGGACAAGGGGATCGGGTTCCGTGATCCAGGGGCGCCTTCGCCCAGGGCTGACATCAGCGTCCCCTGGAAACGCGGGCGCACCTGCCTCCAGCCGCCGTGTGCGTAGGCCTATTATCCCAGGCCCGGCCCTGCGGGTCGCGGGCACGCCAGCTGGCACGGGCGCCCGCGGGTTTGCGTGAATGGGTGGGACCTGCCGGGGCGGCGACCGCGGAGGTCAGGGCCCGGGTGTGAGAACGCCCTGACTCCCCGCCGCCCCCAGACGGGCCAACGGGCCTGAAAGGATGCTGACAAGACGGACAGGGACGGCCAGCGCTTTTCAAACACCACAGAGCCCTGCTTTTCAGCCACGGCCAGGGTGGCCTCGTGCCGAACCGGGAAAGGTGACCGAGACGGTGGGAGGAGTCAAACAGCCACACATTGTCCTCCCGGAGTTCTCCGAGACCGTGCCATCCACAGCCCGAGGCCTCCGCTGTGGAGGTAGCCGGACCCTGGGACCCCGGGCGGGGAGAGCCCAGCAGCATCGCCCGGGTGAGGTAGGGTCACAAAAGCTCCTGGAAATGTGCCGATGGCCGAGGGACCGTGTGCCGGAGGCTCGTCCCCGAACGGCAGGCCCCTGAGAGCAGCCTGGTGGTTCAGAGCCCTGGGATTTCAAACTCGGGCGTCAGCAAGAATCTCCGAATACAAGACTAATTCCCCTGAAGGAGACACACGGGACCACGTTCTGCTCCGTTTTGTCCTCCTGAGCTATGTCCAGAGCCGAGAGAGTCTAACCCTGGGCGTGACCGGCACCGCCACGCGCCAGCTCAGTGACTTCAGTCCAGGACTTAGCCTGTGTCAGGGTCCCCTTGGTGTCCTGGGCGACCACAACGCAGTGCCACAAAGCCAGTGGCTGAGCCAGCAGGAGGGGGTCCCCTCACAGTTCTGGGGGCCGAGGTCTGAAGGTGGTGTCTGCAGGGCCGCCCTCTCTGTGAGGGGCCTTGGGAGGATGGGCTCCAAGCCTTCCTCGGACTTTCTGATGGTGCCCCTGTGGACCCTGAAGAAAGAAGGCACCTACTAAGAAGGGCTCCCGGTGGCTAACTGGGCTAAAATAAATAAATTAATTAATTAATTTAATTTAAAAAAAAAAGTCTAAGCCATTTTTGCACAGGGGCCTCTGATGCAAACTCAGGGAGAAGCCTGCACTGTGTTCCTGCTGCCTGAGCCAGGCCAGCCCTTAGGAAGGAATTCCTGGAATCCCATTTCAACCAATAGGATGGAGGCTTTCCCCCGCCAATCAGAGCTACACAGCCCTGACCAATCAGAGTGGCTCTATTTCGACCAATCAGGGCAGCACCTTTTGGACCAATCAAACTGTGGACATTTGGAGTCCTCCTTTGCATAATGACAGGCCAATCCGGGACCAGGGGCAGGGACTTCTGTCCATAGACCAGCTCCTCTCTGGCTCTGCAAGTGCCCGTCCCCTCCCCCCGGGCTGGAGGCTGTGTCCCCGGCTGAGCTGACACAGGGAAGATGGCTCTGAGCAGCGTGGACCAGCCAGGAGCAGCGCGGAGCTGTGTCGCGGGAGAGGAGCCTGGTCCCAGGGCCGCCTGGCTCCGGGCTCCTCCCAGCAGCAATGGATCACCATTGCGCTGTTTTGCACTAAAAGTGCCCTCCTTACAGCCCATATTGGGGACTCATGTTGGCATTGAACCTGCGCCAGCGGCCACGTCGTCAGCTGCAGCTCTCTGTCTGGGCTGCCGCCTCGTGGCTGCCGCCGCGTCCCTGTCTCCACGTGGCACCGCCTCTTCCGAGAAGGACACCTGTCAGGCTGCTTGGGCCCGCTGAGGCCTCATCTTCGGGTGATTGTGTCTGCAAAGGCCCTACTTCCCGGTAAGCCCCTTCCAGGTACAGGGCTGAGGACGTCGACTACTCCCTGGGGGACGCAGGATGCCCCGGGCAGCTGCAGGCGTGAAGTGTGAGGTGTGTTTAGAAAGGAAGGGGCCTGGCGGCTCCGTGACGTGCTCTGGCCGCGCCCGGTGTCTGTGAGCTGCGACTCCTCGTTCTGTTTATTACCTCACACCCCGTAAATGTAACCTCCTGCAGGGTGCAGGCATCCCCCAAATTGCCCATCAATGCTGAAGGATCTGCTTCCCTCCAAAGTCACCCCAACACCACGCTCACAGGCTCTCCGTCTCTGCTGGGAAGTTCATTAGTTTGTTATCAAAGCCGCCTGCTTGCCCAGCCAGCATGGTGCAGTGGTTAGAGCATTGGCCCAAGGTCCTGTCCTTCGAAACACTTCCATAGTTTGTGTGAGCAATGCTCACTGTGATGGTCTGACCGTCTGCCTCCTGCACCAAGCGGCACACTGTGTGAGTCAGCATGTCTGCTGCTGCTCACTCTGCATCGTTAGAACCAACCACAATGGCACATAGTAGGCCCTGAAAATGCCTGTCGGGGGGATGGATGGGACAAAGGACAGATGGCAGGAGGAATAGATGGACAGACGGACATATGAAATAGATGAACGCACAGAGGAATGGATGGATGGACAGATGGATGGACGGATGGATGGACGGACGGACGGACGGACGGATGGATGGATGGATGGACGGACGGATGGATGGACGGACGGATGGATGGACGGACGGATGGATGGACGGACGGATGGACAGATGGATGGATGGATGGATGGATGGATGGATGGATGGATGGATGGATGGACCGGTGGGCAGATGGATGGATGAAATAGATGAATGCACAGAGGAATGGGTGGATGGACGGACAGATGGATGGATGGATGGATGGATGGGCGGGCAGATGGACGGACAGACGGATGGATGGACAGATGGATGGACAGACGGATGGATGGATGGACCGGTGGGCAGATGGACAGATGAAATAGATGAATGCACCGAGGAATGGGTGGATGGATGGATGGATGGATGGATGGATGGGCTGACGGACAGATGGATGGATGGATGGATGGATGGATGGATGGATGGATGGATGGATGGATGGATATAGTGTCAATGAACTCTGCAGGTAGGAGTCAGAGACCAGAGCAGTGAGGGTTTCTGGTTGGAAATGTTCTGCTCATCTGGGTCCAACCCAGTTCTGGGAGACCAGGAGCTAACGTGTGGGTAACGTGTTCCCGGAAGTTTCCTGTCGCTTGCCACACCGCTGGGATGGATTTGGGACGGTCAGAAAGACCTCTGTTTGCAGCTCCCTTTCCATTAACTCCTGGTAATTAGGTAAGGGGGGCGTTCTCGCAACTTACGGAGACGCGGGTCCACCCGGCCCCTGGGAACCAGGCGACCTATTTGGCTCATTCGGGTGAATATTCGGATCAGAGCCTCCCCCTCCCCCATGGCTCTCACCTTTCCGCCCCACAGAGAACTCCATGACGCCCAGACAATGGGACCGGGATTTAAATATTTCTCTCTCCTCGCAGCCCACACTCATCCGGGCGCAGGCTGTCTCGCAGTTTTAGAACATGAGTGGAGCCCACACAGTGATTCTAGGTTTCTGCCTCCTCTTGCTCTGTAAGCGTGTCATCCTGGTTATAAAGGGGGGTGGGGGGGGGACTCAGGTGACCAGTTTGCCTCTGACTCCCAGGGAGGAGTTTCTGTCCGTGTTGATTCCAGTCTTGTGAGAAGCCACAGGCACAGTCCCCTTGCTTTTGGCTGAATAGCCGAGGCAAGTTCATGGCGAACTGGTGTAAAGAACAAGCTATACATGCACAAACATAACACTAGAACACACCTGTACACACGTGTGTGCAAGTTCACATTCCTATACACACAGCTCAGCCCGCTGGCCAAGCCGCTCTGTCATCCGGCATCTCAGCATTAGGGCGGAGGGGAAGCCATGACTGCAGAGGTCTGGGCCTCCCACAGACGAACTCCCGTGTGCCAGTGAGGGTCAGGCACAGCTATAAATGGCAAAGATGTCTCTCTCTCTCTCTCTCTCTCTCTCTCTCTCTCTCTCTCTCTCTCTCACACACACACACACACTCACACACACACACTCACACACACACACATACACACTCACACACACACACCAGTGTCTTGAACACAATCTCAGGCACAGGCCAGGCTGCCGGGCTAGCAGGATGGCCTCTGTCCGAGGTGGGCCAGCACCCAGGCATTCCAGCCAGAGGAAGGAAGAGGGGAGAAGGCCATGTGTCCCCTTTTAAGAAGGTCCCTGGCCCCAGCCGGTTTGGCTCAGTGGAAGACCATCGGCCCATGAACTGAAGGGTCCTGGGTTTGATTGTGGTCAAGGGCATGTACCTTAGTTGCAAGTTCAATTCCTGGCCCTGGTCAGGGTGCATGAAGGATGTGTCTCTCTCACATTGATGTTTCTCTCTCTGTCTCTTTCTCAAAATCGATGGGAAAATGTCCTTGGTGAGGATTAACAACACAAAAAGGAGGTCCCTGTATGTTGCCACGTGCTCGTCTGAAATAGCATCACTACCGTCCTGAGGAAGAAGGAAGAGGGCGGGCTCCTCGTTCGGCCCCACGCGGGCTCGTCATCGTCTGCGTCCGTCCTCACCCACCTGCTGCCCACTGCTCAGCTGACGCCCCACCAGTCACCACAGTCGCCGCCGTGGCCAGATGGGCAGCTGGCTTGTTCTTTGTCCACTTTCCGCGTCCAGCCACAAATAAAACCGCACAACGCTCCCCACACAATACTTCGCGACACAACAGGTGTTTCTGTTGGTCACTTCCTGGTTGGGTGGCGCCCGCAGGCGGGTAAGCGTTGGGCAGACACCACAGCTTCCTGAGGGAACCGGTTTCCTTCCAAGGAAGAGTGTCTGCTCACCAGCATTGTGAACCAGCGCCTCACTTTCTTTCTAGCGCCGTGGTCGGCAAACTGCAGCTCACGAGCCACGTGCGGCTCTTTGGCCCCTTGAGTGTTTAGCAAAGGCCAGCTTAGGAGTACCCTAAGTAAGTTAATAACAATGTGCCTACCTATATAGTTTAAGTTTAAAAAATTTGGCTCTCAAAAGAAATTTCAACCGTTGTACTGTTGATATTTGGCTCGGTTGACTAATGAGTTTGCCGACCACTGGCCTAGCGGGTTTACTTTACACAGACACTCACGCGTGGGCGCACACATGGGCACACACACGCGTGCATACAGCTGTGTGCGCATATGCACACCCATGCATACAAGCCCGCGTGTGCACACATGCACCCCCACACATGCACACACACACATCTTTTCGAAAGACAGTTGTCCAATGTTGGCCAGCACCTCACAGCTCCATCCCTTGCCCCCCGCCTCACCCCCCACCTTCCCCCACTCACTCGGGATCTAAAAATGCGTCTCCCGGTATCAGAGCCGGGAGTAATCCTATCCGAGTTTCGAGCATCCCAGTGAAGGAGCCATTGTCTTGGTTTGGAAATCTTCCAGAGAAAGAAGATTTAACCTTTTTCAAGACGGGCCTGGGGCGGGGAGGCCGGCTGCCTGCTTCACTGCGCTCGCGGGAAAGCGCCAGCGGCGCAGCGGTGGATGGACGGATGGACGGCACAGCGGCTCTCCACCGCCCACACGTCCTCGCGGCCGCATCCCGCCAACACGGGTGGATGCCCACTCACCTCTACTGTGTCCCGAGCTCAGACGCTCCACGCTCGCCTTCGGGGCAGTCTGCCGGCCGCCTGCGCAACACCAGCTGATCTCTGGACTTCCACCAGAAACTAGGAGCTGGCATTATTACTCACTTTATCGGCCCCCAGACGCCACACCCCTCCTGCCCATTGGCAGCAGGAAAATCCCGTTTCAGAGTGAAAAATGCAGGCCATCGTGTCCAGGCCACATCGCCGCGCCAAAACCTGTCCCACACGGATTCCAGGGGATCTGTGCTCACGGCCCAGTCACGGGTGCACGCGCAGCCGGGGAGGCCTGAGGCTGGGTAACCCCCAAATGTGGCCGCCTGGTTCACCACAGCTGCTCCTCACCGGGGTCCCCGGAGGCCCCCGGGGCCCGTGTCCCTGCCGTGTCCCCAAGACCCTGCGGACCTGCCGGCTCCCTGGAGTCTGGGAGCCACGGCTTCACTACGGCACTGCCTGCTTGGCTGCACGGGCCCTCGGGTTTTCCAAGAAAAGAGCCCATTCTCCTGGGCGCAACCCCTGGCACAGGCCGCCTGGGGCCGGGGAGCCAGGAATGGGCCGCTGAGCCGCCCAGGGACATGGTGAGGGACCAGCGGAGAGGGACCAGCGAGACCACGACGAGAAAGGGGACTCTCCTACATGCCCCTGAGAGCCACACGCCCTCGGGCGTCGTCAGCGCTGGCTGTGCCCTGACCGGCAGCTCACGGAGCTCAGCTCCGGCCGAGATAGCAGCTCTGCCCGCAGGAATGCGGCACAGAAAATAGACCAGATCCGTGTGGGCCGCATACACTACCGGGTTAGGGAGACGCTGTAGAGAAACAGCGTCACGCTGGCTGGAAATCCCTAAGGTAAATGCGACAGTTTCAAGCCATTACCTCATTGCTGGGTGGTCGAATGAGGTTTGTGATAATCCAGGGACGGCCACCTTGAGGTGGGGACCCCGTGTAGGAAACGGCCTGTGACCCATCCCCAGCGTGGCCGGCCTTTGGTGGAATTTGCTGAGTTCCCCAGGCAAGCAGGATGTGGGGAGGAGGGAAGGGGAACCAAGAGCTGCACGTGGGCCAACAGGGTGGAAACCCCCAGGCGTCCGCCTCAGGTAGACGGGGGAGGTGGAGGCAGCTAGGAAGGCCTCAGCCGATTATTTTAAATGGCCCCATGGGAGGCAGCAAGACCTGGGCGACGCCTGAGGAAACTGGGGACCCCATAGGGCCAGCCAATGAGGACCCAGAGGAGGGACTGGATGAATGGGCTGGGGGAGCTGGCCAGGTGCGCCTGGTCAACCACACAGACACCCGCTCTCCTCTCGAGAGCTGGCCAGGTGCGCCTGGTCAACCACACAGACACCCGCTCTCCTCTCGAAAGCCTCATTGTCGCCACATGTCTGTCTCTGAGCCCATCCCTGGAACTCGGGCCTTTTCTCACACCAGGAACCGGGTTTGAAAGACAGTTGTGTCAGAAGCAGCTAATGACAAGGGCTCGGGGACTGTTTCCTATCAACACGATACAGGACCTTTACGAGAACAGCGCTTCCTTCCTGGGTTTGTCCTGAAACCACGCTCCGTGCCCGTGATCCATTGGCTGGTGGGGGAGGCGGGCGGGGCGGGGGGTCATTCCTGCTGTTTCCATGGCACTGCGCCTGCATCCTGACTTGCTGTGCAGACCCCACGCAGAGGATGCGGGCAAAGGCCTCTGCCCAGGACCCTTCACTAACCTCGCGGTCTAAGGGCTTGAGCTCGATGCTGCCCGGCTTGGAGGCACGGAGACGCCGCCCAGAGCGGGCAGAGGCGCCTGCGGGGCTGTCTCAGCAGGAGGAGTCCTCTCGTTTACTCTGAAAACAGGGCGCAGCCCGCCCAGGCCATCGGGGCGGGCTGTTGCTTTGCCCTCAGCAGATCTGGTCACAGAGCAGCGCCCCGCCCTGTCCTGCCGGGCTGAGGCCGAGCGGCGATGACCCTTAGCTGGCGTGTAGGCCGGCCCGTGCCGTCACGTCCCTGTGGGAGCAGCACTGTCGCCGAATAAGCCGTATCCGTCATTTTCACATGGACTTGGCCTTTCTTGGCCGTGCAGAGGCACGGCTCCCCCAGATAATGTGTTTCTATTTATTGCTTCTTAGGCGGCCTCCCTCCCACCCCACGCCCGCCCGGCTCTAAGCTGCTGGATGGAAAAAGCACTTAACCTATGAATTCCGGGCCTTTCCAGCTCACTTCCTCCCGGTGACTTGCCCATCCGCTCAGCAGCATTGTTTAAGCACCGGCTGCATGCACACATCTCCAGGAGAGCTGGGCCCTGACCTCACAGAGCCCAGGGGCGGTGGGGCCGGGGAGGCAGCAGGTACCTGAGTGTCTGCAGGTCAAGGAGCAAACGAGGCAGGTGCGTGCAGGCCGGGCCAGGGGAACACGGAGGCTGACAGGTCAGCACGCGCCGTCAGGTTGAATTTCCAGCTGCGAGGGGACGGCTGTCTGCTGACCCGAAGCCCTGACGAGGCCGGCCCACCAACGCCCCGTCCCCGGGCCGCCTCCCGCGGCTGGAGTGGGCCAGACGGCAGGAAGTGGCTGGGCCGAGCGCTTGGCCAACGTGGAAAGTTTTCCAGGAAGCGCTTAGGGGTGTGTGTTGGCCCAACAGCGACAAGGGCGGCTGCTCACCAGGCGGGAACACAGAGCCCCCCACGCCAGGGCTGCCTCCCGGAGACCCCTTTGCCCGGAGCAGCAGGCAAACACGTGCGCAGGCTGCTGGGCTGCCATGCTGTGGGCACAGCCGGCTCTGGTTCCACCTCGTTTCTCCGAACGAGCAAACACCCTGTGTGTCCGAGGGGGTCTGGCTGGGCGAGGTCCCTTCTGACCGATGGACAGGACAACGAGGCCACGTACCAGCCGCCTCCTCCTCCATCGGAAGTTGATGTCATTACGGGTCCCAGCGGCAGGATGTGGCTCCATGAACGAAGCGGATTCTTCCAAGTTTGTAACTTGGGTCAGAGCTGCAGAACCAGACAGCGCGGGCCCACGGCAGCCCTGGTCCCAGCGGGCGTGACATTCTACCTGGTCCGGCCATCCCGCCCCGCAGGAGCTTCCTCCCCTCTGAGGAGAGACCGTCAGAGGGGACTTCCTCTGGGAGGTGTGCAGCAGACTTTTCCTTAAAGCAGAGCTTACCGCCTGGCGGCGGGGCCCAGGGGCTGAGCGTCGACCTATGACCCAGGAGGTCCCGGTTCGATTCCAGGTCAGGGCATATGCTGGGCTCCAGGGGCGTGCAGGGGGCAGCGGATCCATGATTCCCTCTCATCATTGATGTTTCTCTCTCTCTCCTTCTCCCTTCCTCTCTGAAATCAAAAAAATTTTTTTTTTTTTAAAAAAGATTACAGAGAATTTAATGCAGGTCAGAAAGCCTGCCTATTACAGGTTTAAAACCAAATTGTTACCTGTTTACAAACATCAATTTCTATTCACACACACACACACACACACACACACACACACGCGCGCGCGCGCATAGCTCCCCGTCAGGATCTCCTAGCCACGCCTGGGCTCGGGCTGCCCACGTCGGCCCCCACATCCCACCTATAAAGAGACAATCAATTAATTGACTCTGCTTGGCCGGCACCCAAGTGGGGCCTGAACTGGGAGGAGCCGCCGGAAAAGGCCCCGCCCTCCCGCCGCAGCTACAGGAGAAAGGTGAAATGTGTGCGCTCCACACGCCGGCCTCTTCCTCCTCTTCCCTCCGCCACCAAGACCATGACGGCAACGCCCCCTGCAAAGCCCGGGGACAGCCTGGGGGAGGCGTCAGCTGGAGCCTCGCAGGGCCTCCCAGCAAAGGGGAAGCGACCGGCCACATCCCATGGCGCCGGCCACGCCTTTCATCCCCCGTGGCGGCTTTTCCTCCGCTCCCTGCTCCACGGAAAGAGTCCACGTGCAGTAATAACAGGTCGGTGTTTCCATTCCCGTTGCTCAGAGGGGAACACTGAGGCTCTGTGGGGGCAGGTTTGGGAGTCCGCTGGCCCAGCTCTGCCTTCACCTCCCAAACCCCACCCCATACACCCTTCCCTCCGCTCCCTACAGCCCTTAACCCCCCCTTCCCCCCCACACACACTCTGCTCCGGCTCCTTCCACTTTTCAGGGACTGGAGCCGCTGCCTTTCCCCTGAGGATTATTTTTTAATTTAATTTGTTTGTTTGTTTTTATTGATTTCCCAGAGGGAGGGAGAGGGAGAGACAGAAGCATCAATGGTGAAAGAGAATCACCGATGGGCTGCCTCTTGCACGCCCCGCACTGAGCCGTAACCTGCAGATTCTTTGTAAACAGCCATTCCCCCCTCCCCGCCAGGGGCTGCGTCCGTGCTCCTCAGCGTGTGAACTCGGCCCCAGAGCATTTATATCTTGGGCAGCCTCCTGGGCTCCCAGCCTCCCTCACCCCAGAGCTCTGAGGTCCAGCTGCCCCAGGAGGTGTGTCTTCTGTCCACAGATATCAGCCAGACGGGAGGGGCGGGGGCGCAGGGTCCTTGGAGGACTAGACTGGGTGCGTGTTTCAAGCTGGCCCTGGGGGCCACATCAACTGGAAGAAAGATACTATTTTTAAGGGAGAGGGAGAGAGAGAGAGAGAGAGAGAGAGAGAGAGAGAGAGAGAGAGAGAGAGAGAGAGAGAAACATCAATGATGAGGGAGAATCATGGATTGGCTGCCTCCTGCACGCCCCACACTGGGGTTGGAGCCCGCAACCCGGGCATGTGCCCTGACTAGGAATCAAACTGGCCTCCTGGTTCAGAGGTCAACACTCAGCCCCTGAGCCACACAGGCGGGTGGACGATACTTTTGATGGAATGTCAAAAAGAACTGAAAATGCAGGGTTCACCCCTTCCCGGCACCCGTGTGGGAGGGCCTGGGGTTCATGGGGTCCCGAGCTCCACGAACTTCCCGCTTCGGGCACCACCCCCTGGGTTTCCTGCTGCCAATCCCGTGGCCAGTGCTCCTCCTCATCCTTAGGGTGAAGCAGTGGTCGGCAAACTCATCAGTCAACAGAGCCAAACATCAACAGCACAACGACTGAAATTTCTTTTGAGAGCCAAATTTTTTAAACTTAAACTTCTTCTAACGCCACTTCTTCAAAATAGACTCGCCCAGGCTGTGGTATTTTGTGGAAGAGCCACACTCAAGGGGCCAAAGAGCCGCATGTGGCTCGCGAGCCACAGTTTGCCGACCATGGGGGTGAAGAAAACCCATCCTTCGGGGCTGCTCTTGAACACGCAGGCTGTGGTCATGTGACTGAAAGGGCTGGACTGTGCCGAGCTGGCACGGCCATGGGTGAACCTGAGAGGTGGGGGGGGAGGGGCAGTGAAGGATTATAAAAGACGGACAAGAGAAGAGATCTGAGGTCTAGGTGGGACGCTGCCCTCTCTGATGGGGAGACAGCGTCCCGGCCTGCAAGCCGAGTCTTCATTCTATAGCCAGATCCCACGAGGCAAAGTAAGGGCGAGGTCACAACGTTCTCATGGGTTTCCAATCCACTCAACTACAGGCACCTGATCACGCTTTGTTTACCTGCTGCACCTCCCGCAGCCCACACCACTCAGCCACGTGGGGCCACAGGTTCGGACTATAAGGTCAAGCTTACAACCATAGCTGTTGGCTGTAACTGTGCTGGGACTCGCACATGGCTTTGCCACGAGAGGATCGTGCTCTCTCATTAGCCCCAGGCTTGAACCTGTCCAAACACTGTAGCCGCTCTCCACACTGGAAGTGTCTGGAAACGAGGCAGGAAGATGCGGGTAACAGACGCTCCCTGCTCCCAGCTGGAGGCCTGGGCCTCTCCGTGCTCAGCCCCTGTGAGCATGTCACCCCTGTGAGCACGTCACCCCTGTGAGCACGTGCAGATTAAACCAGCACCTGACAGCAGGGGTTGGGGTGCGCCTGAGGTAGTTTTCCTATAAATTAACCCTTTTCTCCCATTACCTCTCTTTTTTAAAGTATATTTGTATTGGTTTCAGAGAGGAAAGGAGAGAGAGAGAAACATCAATGATGAGAGAGAATCACAGATCAGCTGCCTCCTGCACACCCCACACTGGGAATCGAGCCAGCAGCCCGGGCATGTGCCTTGACCGGGAATCGAACCCTGACCTCCAGGGTCATAGGTCGACGCTCAACCACTGAGCCGCGCCAGCCGGGCTCGAGCGGAGGGTTTTGGAGATGAACTGCCTCCAGTGGGCACCGACTGTACCTCTGACCTGGACAGTCCTGCCCCGCCCGCCAGGGACCCAACACTCCGTCATCTGCTGGATGGCTTCCTCTTCCATGGAGGGGACGCTGCCTCGGGGAGATGGTGGCCTCCTCAGTCTCCACGCCTCCCTTCCGGACGCCTTGGCCCGCGCACCGCCCGGCATGGACACTCACTCCCGGCGGCCCCTCGGCGATGCTGAGTGACCAGCAATCAGCTTAGTGGGCGGCCGTACCTCCCGTCTGTCCAGGGAGCGCAGACCCCGGATTGGGGTGCGTCTGCCATGACCGCACCTTCTGCGGGGCAGTGAGCGCAGGCCGGGCCCCGTCTTCCCTCCCCTGCCTCCCTCAGAGGGCGTGGGGGCTCCCTCCTGTCGGGGTGCACAGCAGCCCGGTCCCCCCTCTGCCCTCACTGACCCGCCCACAGCACCATGGTCCTGCCCTCAGCGTCGGTTACAGACACCTCGGGGGCCTGAACCACGTGGTGTGGGCGAGGCTCCTGAGGACGAGGGCTCTGGGGCGACAGTGTCCCAGCTTCTAGGCCAGAGGTTATGGAGCAGGAGGGACACGTCAGCCCACTCCACACAGTCCCCCGGGAGGGACGGGGACAGCAGGTGCCCCAGACTCCCAGCACATCGGCACCAATGAATAATTCTGTGATGGCCTGGCTGGTGTGGCTCAGTGGATAGAGCCTTGGTCCACAGACCGAAGGGTCCTGGGTTCGATTCTGGTCAGAGGCACATGCCCCCACTTACAGGCTCAGTTCCAAGCCCTGGTTGGGGTGTGTGCAGGAGGCAACCAATTGATGTATCTCTCTCACATTGATGTTTTTTCTCTCTCTGTGTCTCTCCCCCTCCCTTCCACTCTCTAAAAATCAATGGAAAAATATACTCAGGTGAGGATTAACAAATATCTATACTAATAAAAGGGTAATATGCTAATTAGACCACACATCTTCTGGACAACCTTCCAGACGACCTTCCGGACAAAGCCATGGTGGCAGGGACAAGGCAGAGGCAGTTAGGGGCGATCAGGCTGGCAGGGGAGAGCAGTTAGGGGGATCAGGCTGGCAGGGGAGAGCAGTTGGGGGGGATCAGGCCTGCAGGGGAGAGCAGTTAGGGGGATCAGGCCTGCAGGGGAGAGCAGTTAGGGGGATCAGGCCGGCAGGCAGGTGAGCAGTTAGGAGCCAGTGGTCCCAGATTGGAGAGGGTGCAGGCCGGGCTGAGGGAATCCCCCCCATGCATGAATTTCATGCACGGGGCCTCTAGTATATACATAATTCTGTGATGAATGATGGTGTTTGTGCTCCATGGAGGACACCACAAAGGTGGGGCAGGTCCCATCTGGTTCCCAGGGGAAGGGAGCTGGAGCCAGGGACACGGAGGTGTGGCTGCCTACGTGTGAGGAGGAACTCAGCAAGTTACAGGTGCCACCCCACCTGCTCCGTGAGCCGCCTCCGCCCCCAGGCCTCCAGGGGACCGGTGGGTGTCCGGCCAGGCGCTCAGGTGAGCCTGGGGACCCAGGGAGAGTGGGGAAGTGAGTTTGACGGACAGGACGCTTGGTGGTCGTTCAGAGAGTGCTTTGGACTGAGCACCAGGTCGCAGCCTGGGAGTTCTGTCTGAGGGGCCACCAGACGCGGGTGGCTCACTGCTGTGGGATGAGCAGACGCTGGCGTCCTGTCTCCGCACCCCAAAACCGCCGTTCCCGGAGGCTGGGCACCAGCTCGCATCGGGGTGTGCTCAGCCTTCTTGGCTGGAGGACAGGGAGCCTGTTTCCCGTTCACCTGGAGGTCAGGGTCACCGCTTTGGCCTGGGGTCCTGCCGCCTCCTGCGGCTTTCCTGCCAACGTTTCTTCAGGCGACTCGGGGCAGGGTCTCGCCCACATGCCCCACGTCACCTGCGGCAAGGTCCCCCTACAGCTGCCTGTCCATGGCTGGGCACCTGGCTCTCCACCCGAGACCTTCTGCACCTGCCGTCGTCCTTGCTCTGCTCATGTCTGCCTGCCTCCCACAGGTTCGCTGCCCGTGGGATTTCTGGGGACAATCAAACATGGTCCAGTTGTGCCCGGCTGGCGTGGCTCAGTGGTTGAGCGTCAACCTATGAACCAGGAGGTCACGGTTCCATTCCTGTCAGGGCACAGGCCCAGGTTGTGGGCTGGATCCCCAGTGCAGGGCATGCGGGAGGCAGCCAATCCATGATCCTCTCTTATCACAGATGTTTCTCTCCCTTTCCCTTCCTCTCTGAAATCAATAATATATATACTGAGTGGCCAGATTATTATGATCTCTGAACGCATAGTAATCTGGCCACTCAGTGTGTGTGTGTGTGTGTGTGTGTGTGTGTGTGTGTGTGTGTATTAGAGGCCCGGTGCCTGAATTCATGCATGGGTGGGGTCCGGCCAGCCTGGCCAGGGGGAGGGGACATGGGCGGTTGGCCGGCCTGCCTGCTGGTTGAACTCCTGGTCGAGGGGACCATTTGCATATTAGCCTTTTATTATACAGGATAGACACTGAGTGGCCCGGTTACTATGCGTTCAGAGATCGTCATCATCTGGCCGCTCGGTGTAGATTTAAAAAACAAAACAAACAAAAACCACGGCCCAGTTGCCAGGAGCCAGTGCAGAGTCAGCGCCACACCTCGGGGGCGGCCTGGGCCTGAACAGAACCTCCTGTTCACAGATGAGTGATAAGTGGGAACATCCAGCCGGGACCCAGGGCAGATCCTCCTCTTGTGGGCAAAGGAGAAAGGGAGGGCGGGGGAGGGGCGGGGGAGGAGGAAGGGAGGGAGGAGAACAATAAACAGGTGAAAGACGGGGTACAAACAAGCCCAGGAAAGGAGAGCTTTTCATAAATAAAATGGACGTCTGGGCGTATGAGAAACAGCCTCTGCACAGGAAAGGCATGGACCAACCGCAGAATTCTCTTCAGTCACAGTGACAGGTGCCCGGAGGCAGAGGCAGGCGCACCGACAGGCGGGAGGGAGGACAAGGTGACCCAGTTAGTGCGCGCCTGCATGTCATTTACATGTGCAAGCGGCAGGACGGCTTTACCAAGTACGAAACCCGCCTTGGAAACCACCACGCAGCCCGGGAAGCCTGAATACAACAAGGAATTCACACTTCCCGCCTCCTCCCTCCTTTGGATTTTCCTTAAGAACACGCACGAGTTCCCTGTCTTTCTTTCTGTTTTGAGACAGCGGCACCCGTGGGACCTGCCGAGCCAGAACCCAGAAGGTGGCCGGCTGGTGAGAAGGCGCCGAGACCACAGATGTCCCTGGAACACCAGAGCCTCTGAAAGAAACTCCATTTAGGTGAAGGGCGGAGGCCGCTAACGGAACCACTCCTCCGACAGCCACGGAGGCAGGGGGCGACCCGGCCCGGGGCGGGACGAGGCCTGCCCACCACCCGCTTCCTGCTGGAGGCCACGTGACTGAGCGCTCACCAGTGAGATGTGGGCGGCCTGGCGGGGGCAGAGACCCAGGTGGGGCAGGAAGGATGAGGGCAGAGTGGCCACCGAGTTCCCCTGCCCAGGCCGGTGGCTCACTGGGCAGGAAGGAAACTCGTTGTCTCAGTTTTTCTGGCAGGTGTTACAGCAGCAAACATGAGTGATGCTGGCCCAGCTGGTTGAGCGTCGACCTATGAACCAGAAGGTCATGGTTCGAATCCTGGTCAGGGCAGAGGCCCAGGTGGCGGGCTCGACCCCCAGTGAGGGGCGTGCAGGAGGCAGCTGATCCATGATTCTCTCTCATCACTGATGTTTCTCTCCCTCTCCCTTCCTCTCTGAAATCAATAAAAACATATTTTTTTAAAAAGAAGAAGAAAGAAACAGTCTGACACTGAGCCAACACTGGGACGCTGAGGGGCGGTGAGGAGGTGGGTTGGGGTGGTGCCCGTGCCCCTGCAGCCGGGGTCTTCAGAGGGGGGTGTGGGCACGGGCACTCGGAGGCTAGGTCTAGGATGGTGCCTTCTGACCTCTGAAGGGGAAGGGGGGCAAAGACAACTCAGTGATTTCAATAAGAGACAGAAAACTCGGTGATTTCAATAAGAGACAGAAAACTCGGTGATTTCAATAAGAGACAGAAAACTCGGAGATTTCAGTAAGAGACAGAAAACTCGGTGATTTCAATGAGACAGAAAACTCGGTGATTTCAGTAAGAGACAGAAAACTCGGTGATTTCAATGAGACAGAAAACTCGGAGATTTCAGTAAGAGACAGAAAACTCGGTGATTTCAATGAGACAGAAAACTCAGTGATTTCAGTAAGAGACAGAAAACTCGGTGATTTCAATAAGAGACAGAAAACTCGGTGATTTCAATAAGAGACAGAAAACTCGGAGATTTCAGTAAGAGACAGAAAACTCGGAGATTTCAATAAGAGACAGAAAACTCGGAGATTTCAGTAAGAGACAGAAAACTCGGAGATTTCAATAAGAGACAGAAAACTCGGAGATTTCAGTAAGAGACAGAAAACTCGGTGATTTCAATGAGACAGAAAACTCGGTGATTTCAGTAAGAGACAGAAAACTCGGTGATTTCAATGAGACAGAAAACTCAGTGATTTCAGTAAGAGACAGAAAACTCGGTGATTTCAATAAGAGACAGAAAACTCGGTGATTTCAATAAGAGACAGAAAACTCGGAGATTTCAGTAAGAGACAGAAAACTCGGAGATTTCAATAAGAGACAGAAAACTCGGTGATTTCAATAAGAGACAGAAAACTCGGTGATTTCAATAAGAGACAGAAAACTCGGAGATTTCAATAAGAGACAGAAAACTCGGAGATTTCAATAAGAGACAGAAAACTCGGTGATTTCAATAAGAGACAGAAAACTCGGAGATTTCAATAAGAGACAGAAAACTCGGTGATTTCAGTTCGGAGATTTCAGTAAGAGAGAAAACTCGGTGATTTCAGTAAGAGACAGAAAACTCGGTGATTTCAGTAAGAGACAGAAAACTCGGTGATTTCAGTAAGAGACAGAAAACTCGGTGATTTCAATAAGAGACAGAAAACTCGGTGATTTCAGTAAGAGACAGAAAACTCGGAGATTTCAATAAGAGACAGAAAACTCGGAGATTTCAATAAGAGACAGAAAACTCGGTGATTTCAATAAGAGACAGAAAACTCGGTGATTTCCAATAAGAGACAGAAAACTCGGAGATTTCAATAAGAGACAGAAAACTCGGAGATTTCAATAAGAGACAGAAAACTCGGTGATTTCAATAAGAGACAGAAAACTCGGAGATTTCAATAAGAGACAGAAAACTCGGTGATTTCAGTAAGAGACAGAAAACTCGGAGATTTCAGTAAGAGAGAAAACTCGGTGATTTCAGTAAGAGACAGAAAACTCGGTGATTTCAGTAAGAGACAGAAAACTCGGTGATTTCAGTAAGAGACAGAAAACTCGGAGATTTCAATAAGAGACAAGGCAGAGCCACAAATGGGAACACCACGCCACCTGGCAGCGTCAGTCCAACTACACGCGGAGCCTGTGAGCGAGGCAGCAGCGTCTACAGCCACGCTCTCAGGTCGGCACAGAGGGACCTCGGAAACGAGCCTCCTGGGCCCCCCCACCCGCGGGTGGCAGGTCCGATGGGAAGGCCGGGGCCCCCCAGCTTCTCACGGTCCACGCCTTGGGGGGCTGACTGCCGTCCCCGTGAAATTCGTTTTTCGTGAGTTTACGTTCTCGCTCCCTCAGCGCTGTGGCTGCTCCAGCCTCGTGGGGAGCAGGATCCGTGCCCGCCCCCGACCAGCCACTGCCCCCCCCCACCAGCCACGCGAAGCGTCCGCGCTCTGGGCCCCTGGACCCTGTGGCCCGTGGTCTGGGAGCGTGGACAGGACAGGTTGACCTGGGACTGTGTCGGAAGAGACCATCACCGCCGAGCAGGGCGGTTTGCGCCCAAGGCGGGTCCCGCGGCCTTTGCTGTAAGAAAGCAGCCAGCGGAGACCCCCACGTCCACGTCCCCAGGCTGGCTAATGTCACGGTGCGGCCGCGGGGAAGGACGGGTGGTCGGCAGCCGCTGAGGCAGAGGAACCGCATTTGCGGGACGTGCTCCACGTTCACGAGTGGGTGCGCTCGCCCCCTGTTCCGTGTGGACAGCCCCAGGAGGACGGGAGCGGCGCGGCTGGGGCGCGTAGGCAGGGCGTCGGGGGGGCGGGGGCACAGGGCTCCTGCTCCCCTTTCCCACTTCCCAGTGCTGTTCTCACGGGGTGCGCTGGTACAGACGGGCGGGCGGCAAGGAGCAGGTGGTTTTCTTGCCGGGACGTTATCTCTGTGTCTTAAATGGCTGCTGTGCTTGGTAGTAAGAGGGGCTGCCCGACCCCTCAGGCTTCGGGATCTGTTTGGGCGCCGGGATCTCGGGGTGTGAGGTGTGAGGGACCCTGCCCACCTGGGAAACCGGCGCGGGACCTGTTCCCGCCCTGACTCACCTGCCGGCCGCCCGCACCCGGTCCTGGCGGGAGGCCCGCCCTCCCTGAACCTCCTGAGCCCTTGAGTCAGAGTTTCATCTCTGTCCTGTCGCTGAGGCCCCTCCACCCCGCGCCGGCTCAGCCCCCGGCCCCACCCCAGGACCAGACAATCGGGGGGCCAGGGCCGGGGCACGGGGACAGGCACTGACCTTCCCCTGACCTCCCGGGGGGAACCCCCGTCGGGGCTCCCACGGCCGGGCTCCAGTCACCGACAGATGGAAAACGGTGGGCGTCTGTGCGACCCCATGTTCTGGTGCCGGGTGTTTCCTTCGGGCCTGGAAACCTGCTTCCCAGCCGTTAGCGTTCCGTCTCGCTCTGTCCCCGGCGGCGATAGGGCGCTGAGCAAGGGGGAGTGAGTGGCCACACAAACACGCCTTGCCCGACCTGTCAATCCCCGACTTGGGGAACAGCGACAGTCACAATGCCACAAGCGCTCAGGAGGAGAATGACGGTGAGAACCACAAACCCGCGATTCCCCCACAGGTGACAGGCCGCCGTGGGGCGTCTTACGGAGCAGAAAGCTCAGCCCTCAACCCTCCCAGCAGTCAGCCAGCTCCCGGTGTAAAGACAAGCTTGTCTGTGCAAACCAGTCTTGTCTGTGACTCAAAAGGAGAATTTAATTAAAAGCAAGAAGACTCATGCCAAGCCCACGAGCACTCAGAGTACATGCTTCCTGGGAGTAGCCCGTGGAGAGAGAGCAACGAGCTCAAGAATGGGAGTCACCTGCTGGAGACACGGCCACGGGGCGGAGACCAGTTAGAACAAAAGCGCTTCGCAGTCGGCCGGCTCCAAAAACAATAAAAATTAAAATGTGACCCCAAAACCAGCAAGGAACAGGACCCCAGGTCCATGCACAGAAGCCCGGCAGGTGAGGGTGAGGGTGTGGGGCAGGAGAGGAATGAAGGGCCTTCCATAGTTTTCCGCTACAGGCACACACACTCACATGCACATGCACACACGCATATACACACACGCACATACACGTAGTACACACATACAACACATACACACACGCATATACACATAACACACACATACAATACGCACACCCACACATGCACATACACACGCATATACACACGTACATACACATAATACACACATACAACATGCACACCCACACACGCATATACACATAACACACACATACAACATGCACACCCACACATGCACACCCACATATGCACACGTACATGTAATACACACTGACATGCAACACACACTCACATATGCACATACACACATGTACACATATGCACATACATACACGTAACACACACATATGCACATACACACATATACACACACGTACATACACGTAATATACACATACAACACGCACACCCACATGCTCAGACACACATACATATGCACATACATGCATATACACACATACATGTAATACACACTGACACACACATGCTCAGACACCATACATACATATGCATGCACATACACATACACACATGCATACACACACACACAATCATACTCAACTCACTTTATATGCTATTTCAAAAATGTAAGTTATTCCTTTGAAGAATTTAAATATATTCAATAGCATAATTTAAAATAGAATACATGATTTTTCCAAAACAATGAAAGCAAGTTAGGGAATATGTTTCATTCATGATTTACAATTCTCAAACTTTATTATTTTTCCCCATAATTTTAGACATTTTTTTTTTACCACATAAGCATCATTACCTTGTATTTTTCCTTAAATAGACTCACTTTTTTACTTAAAGACATAGTATAGTCTCTTTCTTAAACAAAACTAACCCCCAACTCACGCAGTATTTTCCTTTCTAATAAACATTAAAATAAATAACTGCTAAAATACTGTAAAGGTAGCCTAGCTGGTGTGGCTCAGTGGTTGAGCATCGACCTGTGAACCAGGAGGTCAGGGTTCGATTCCCGATCAGAACACATACCTGGGTTGCAGGCTCGATCCCCAGTCGGGGGGCGTGCAGGAGGCAGCTGATCCATGATTCCCTCTCATCATTGATGTTTCTCTCTCTCTCTCTCCCTCTCCCTTCCTCTCTGAAATCAATAAAAATATGTTTTTAAAAATACTGTAAAGGGATTCATACATGTACCACCTAAAATTACTTCCTAAAATACCAATAGCATATCCCACACTTGGAAACACTTATCTAGCACTTAATTAATAATATCTGGTAAGTTCAATTTTTCTTTTTACTCATCACGGATTGAAAGGAGCTACACATCGCTAAAACTGTGTTCTGGGGCCTCCGTGGGCTGGACACACGCTGAGTGAGGACCTTCTACCCACTCCCCACCCAGCCTCTCTCGCCCACAGGTGACCTGGGGGAGGCCCGGGGAGGGAGGGGCGCGTTGTCATAGAGACAGGAGGGCCCAGCACCGGCCGGCCGGCCGGGGCAGTCACAGTGCAGAGGGACTCTCCGTGCCCAGCAAACCCGCTCCGCCAGCCATTCAGGTTCCCCACGTGACCCCGGGCCTCTGAGTGGCCCGGCCTGCCGTCCTGGCTCTCGCTGTGAAAGCTGGTCAGAGCCCGCATTTCCTCGTGCCTGGGCCGCTCCCGCCTCTGCAGGCTCCGTGCCACGGACGCCGTACAAAGGGCCGCCGGGCCACAGTCAGCAGTCACCGGAGGGACGCGCTCACCACACACCCCGCCCACCCCACGCCCGGCCTGCGATTCGAGTGGGTCCTGTTTGCTGGGTGTGGGCGTCCTCCGCGGGGCGCAGTCACTGTGGAAAGAGGAGGAAAGGCGGGTCACGCCGCTCACCCCCGATTGTTTCCTTCCAGCATGTTTGCTCCTCATGGTCGGCCACTCCGCCTTGTTTTGGAACACAGAACTGTGTCACCACCACCCAGTTAGTCCTCTGCGGGACAGGCATGTCCTCTGTTCAGCACAAGGTGGTCACTGCCCCCGGGGGGGAGCCCTCAGTCACGGGGTGGCCGGTAAATGACCGTGTTTAGGACCAGACGAAACCAAAGAGGACACTGGAGAAGGAACCGGGATCCGCTCACAGCCTGGCCGGGAGCCCCCGAGCCGCCTCTCCCCTCTGCCTGCCCCGGGGGACAGGTGGGCACCACCCCCGCCAGGTGCTGGCACAGGAGGGTGCGTGCTCAGAACCGGTGGCCAAGGAGTGGGCACAGCACACACGCCCCCGGGTCCTATGGCACCCTGGCTCAGGCGGGCACCGTGCCGGGCATTAGGCTCACAGGGCGATTGGCAGTCCGGCTGGGAAAACAGCCAGGAAGTCAGGTACACAGGCTGCTGTGGGCAGTGACACCCCCCGGCTCCTCACCGGGGAGCCTCCGGGCCGGGCTCAGGACGGGGAAGGGGTGGAGAGAGGAAGAGGGAAAGGAGGGGAGAAGCTCGGTACCCGCAGTCGGAGCCTCCCTCTCCCGTGAGTCACCAAACCGCTTCAGGTTGGAGGCGGACACGTGCCTTCTGCAAAACCGCGTTTCCCAGCATGCAGCGCGAGGTGCACAGGTGTGTGACAGAGCCGCACCCCGCCGCCTTTATAATGGTGTTAACCAATGTCGCCCCAGTCCAGGCAATAAAAGTAAAATATTTAAAAAGTAGCCAGGCCGTCTGTCCCACACGGACAGTTAATGGGCCCAGCACCTCCTGCGGAAGAGATCATGCCTTCCCTCTTTTACTGAAAACACGGGGGTTGTGCCTGTGGCGGGGCAGGCCGCGGACTCCCTGGCCTGTTCCGTTCAGCTGTGTGCCGACACTCCCGTTTCAGTGCCGGCTCTATACCTGGTCGTCGAGGACCCCTACGTTTGTTATATTTTTAAAGCCTGGCTTAGCTATTCTCGCCTTTTCTCGTTTCAATGGAAGTTTTTGAATCTGCTTATGAATTTCCGAAGGGAAATAAAATAACGGGATGCCAGTGGGATGTGGGAGTGATGGCCACGCTCCAGCAGGTACAGGCCCTTCCGATCCTCCCTTTGCAGCGAGGATGAACAAAAAACATTCAAAACTGCGTCACATAAACGAGGTGTTAAAGCCCACCGTGCAGTGAGTGAGCCCGAGTGCCCCTGTGTGAGGACACGGCGAGCACGGGAGACGCAGCGCCCACAGGACAGAGCGGGCGTCCATCGGGGACGGCAGTCCCGCCCGCCTCCTTCTCGAGTCCCCTCTCTGGAGGTTTGGGACAGAGGCCAGAGCCTCGGTCATTCCCTCCTCCCCGCCCGCGGGGCCTGGCTCTGTGTTTCCATGTCTCCACCTGGAGCGGTAGCCCAGCAGCGAGACCTGCACGGGAGGTTGCCCGGGCTGCGCACACCGGGGACCCAGCTCCTCCAGCCTTCGCCGCCCCAGCGACGGGTGAGGGAGGCCGCTGCCAGGCGGGTGGGACACCGCGTCGTGGCTCACTCAGCACCCCGCCAGATGCACGCACACTTACAGACGGGAACCCAGGCGTGCCGACCTCCTCATGTGGCTTTGTGCCCTCTGTCCCCATGGAGATGAGCAGGAGATCCAAGCCACACCTCTGAGGAGCATCTCCCCTTTTCCCTGGCGCCCACCCCCCACCGCGAGGCGTCTGCAGGCGGGTGGGGCGGGGGGGGGGGGCACGGACCATGGGACCCCAGTTCCAGGAGCCAAGTCCTTCCCTGACTTGCGCTGATTTCCGTGGCCTGCAGTCGGACCATGGTGACCGGGCAGCCCAGTGCAGCTGAACCGGGCCCTGGGGCTGGGCTGTGCCGTGCGGCCTGGGACCCTGCGCTCCCCAGCATCAGGACTGGTTCCCTCGCCCCCTCGGCCGGCGCCAGGCCCCGCAGGAGCCCCACTCAGCCCGCGCAGCCTGCCCGTCGCTTGGGAACGTGGGACTGTCCACAATGCAACGTTTCCCCTGGGGCCTTGTCTTCTCACCGCCCCTTCCTCACGGGGGCTCCCCTGGAGTCCGGGCTTCCTGCCCCCCCCCCCACACACACTGCCCTCTGTCCTTCCCTCTCTCGTTGTCGTCCGAATCCGGATAAGTCTCAGATTGGGGGCTCGAGCCCAGATCTCTGCATTGAGCTCAAACCACGCACTCACTTTCTGCCCACACCCTCGCACGTTCCTCACATCCAACGGGGTCACACAGCGCATTACCTTCCCTCGCCCGACCCGCTGCCCACCTGAGTCAGCTGTGCTGTACCCCACACCCATGTTACCTGTGTCCCGTCATCACAGCCTCCCCGAGTGCCCACCACGAGGGACCCCTGCGGGAACAATGGGTCCAGGGGTGCTGGCTCACAGGGAGGCCCCCTGGGTTTTGCGGGCCCAGCGGCCAGCTTGACCTGCTCAGAGGCTCTGGGGCGTGGGGTCCAGATGGACGCCCAGTGCGGCCGGGCCAGGCCCTCAGGACCCTGGTGGCCCGCCTCCTCGTGTTTGCACAGCGTGGGTTTTCTGACCAAGTGTTTTACATTAAACAATGGTCTAAATTCATCCCTAAGAGACATTCAACCACTGTTTCCCGCCTGTTTGAACCGGCTGTGGCCTTGATCTGGATGGCATTGTGCAACTTCCCGGGGGCGTGCCGTCCCGGCAGGGCTGTTAAACCGGCGCAGCCGTGCCCAAAGCACAGCAAACCACCTCCCTGCCCCTGAACTCCCGGTGCCCCCGGGCGACTCGGCTGTAATTACAGCATTTCCAGCGTCTCAGTCAGCCTCAGACTGCGGCCGGGCGGCCCCTCCCGCGGGCACAGTGGCAGCTCCCATCCCACTTGAACTTGAACGTACAGGAAGCCACGCCCCGGGGAGCTGGCCCTCGCGGCAGTCCGGTGGGGCCTGTGCCGAGTCAGGCTTTCCCAGCCCAGCCGGCCAGCGGGAGCGTCCCTGGGACCTGCCTTCCCTCCTCGCCCCTGAGCCACACCCGCACTTACCTGTCTGCGGAGCACCTGGTGCGTGACCTCCAGGGCATCCCAGCAGGAGGCTGCCCCGGCTCTGCCCGCATCCTCACCTCTGAGCCGTGACAGCTCCTGGTTCCCTCCAGCCCTGCCCCTTCCGCGTGGGGACCCGGGAGGGGGGCCCTGGCACTCTCGGGTCCACGAGGCCCTGGCAGGCTGCCCCCTGCACACTGCCCTCCCAGTCACCCCGGGACCCAGGGTCAGGGTGGGCTTCCGGGGTCCGCGAGGCCTGGTCTGAGTGCAGAGCTCAGTGGGAGAGCCTTTCTCCAGGACAGTCCTCAAGGGCGAAGCAGCCCAGCCCCAGGCGAGGCGGCAGGGCCCCTCGCACCGCCTGAGCCTCCAGACCAGAACCCCAGGGTCCCGGCCAGCGCAGAGCTCCAAGGTCGCCGAGGTCGTGTGAGAGCCCCGCTGCAGGCAGGGCCTCCGCCGTCAGGCCTAGGCTGTTAGTCGGTGTTTACTTGGGGCAAACGCCGTGTTCCAGGAGACAGCCTTCGGTGGGGGCGGGAGCACCCGTCAGGCAGGGCCACGCGTCTCAGTGAATCCTGGCGGACGAGTCCCCAGATAAGGAAGCGGACGTCTCCGGATCCACTCGTTCAGAGTGCGGAATCTCAGCCGGAAGGCGGGAGGGTGGGGGCGGTGATCAGCCAAAGACCTTGTGTGCACATGTGCATAATCCATGGACACAGACAAGGGGGGGCGGGGGCGGGGCGGGCTGGAGGGGCCCATGGGGGGAAGGGGGCAGATGCGGTACTTTCGACAACAAAGACTTAAAGAAAAAGAAAAGAAACACTGCGTGACCTGCCGGAGGTCGCAGCGGAGGTCGCACAGGCTGCGGGGCTGGGGTTGGAGACCGAGGCTCTGGGATCCGGGAGGTTAGAGAGAGAACCCCAGGTGAGGCCGAGGGGGCCCAGAAAGGACTTATCCCCCGCGGAGAGACCCGGCTCTGGGTCGGGTCGCCCAGGCTGCCTCCCCCGGGCGGCCTGCAGGCTGGCTCAGAGCTGAAAGTGAATTCCAGGCATTCCGCGTTTCCACGCCCTCCTTATCAGCCCCAGCGGAGGGGCCTTATCTCTCCTCTAAGCCTCAGCCCGGGTCTTCCTGTCCTCTCTCCTCTCTGTCTTGACAGCAGCTGGAAGGAATGCCCTGGGCGCTGGCGGCCTCTCAGATAAGGAGGCCGAGGGCTGGGACCTCAGACCTCCTTCCCCTCCCACGCGGCCACGGGGACTACACGCACACACAAACCTTACGTGCCACGTGAGCATGTATTCAACAGAAAAGGCATGTAGTCACATTTTTTCTATTTAAATCTCGAAGACCAGGGGACGGCAGGACAATGCTGTCCAAACGCTGCTCCCGAGTGCAGGTGCCAGCGTGCGGGTGGACTGGCGGTGGCCCACCCCCAAGAAGTCAGGGTTCCAGCCCGACCTCCGCACAGGGACGCAGGGCCTTGAGCATGGCCTTCCCGGCTTGGGGTCTCGGGGGGCGTCTGCGGACACAGCTGGGCTCGGGGTGCAGGCTGGGAGGGCTAGCCCACAGGCCCAGTGGTTGGCTAGTCTTTGTAAGTTATAAAATGTTATTTAAAAACTTAAATATCCGGGTTTTTCCTTTAAAAAAGAAGAAAGAAAGGCCCTTCCTTCCTGCTGTGGTGGGGCTGGGGGTTTGCCTCCCCACCCCCCCGCCCAGCCCTCACGGTGTGTGGGGGGGGTCTCCGTGACCCCACCCAGACCCGCCACTTCCCAGGTCCCTGAGTCAGAACCTGAGGGTCCCCGACCCCACACCGGTCCCCACCTCCTCGGGGGACGTGGGGGAGCTCAGGCCCAGCCACAGGGAGAAATTTCGCTTTCAGACAAAATCTGTGCCCATCAGGACCCACCGCGAGCATCCGCCTCCGACCAGGGACGTGCGCCCAGGATCTGGAACGATGCAAACCAGGACCGTCGTCCATGGGCGCGGCGTTCCTCCCTGTTCTTCCTGCCAAGCTCTGACCCTAAGGCCCCCGTGGGACTCGGTGGCCAGAACGTCGGCAAGGGGCCCAGCCAGGCTCCGCGGCTGAGGCAGCCCCGGCCCCGCCCCTGCGTCTCCCCCCAAAAACCAGCCACAGCTTCAAACGGGCCCGGCTGGTCGGAAGGGTGTGTTTTGTTGTTGCTGTTAAATCCTCACCTGAGGACATTTTCCCATTGATTTTTAGAGAGCGTGGAAGGGAAGGGGAAAGAGAGAGAAACATCTGCGTGAGGGAGACTCATTGGGATTGCCTCCTGCACACGGGCCAGGGATGGAGGCTGCAGCCGAGGTACCTGCCCTTGACTGGGATCGAACCCGAGACCCTTCCGTCTGCGGGCCGACGTGCTAACCACTGAGCCACCGGCCGGGGCTGTCAGGGCTGTTTAACCTGGTGTTTAAGGGACTCCTGCTTGTTTCGACTATTTAATTATTGAATTTCACAAGATCTGTGCTCTAGGGCTTTCCCAGGGAAGAACAGCAATTTTAAGACGAACCTTAACGTGTTCTGTACGGAAAGAAACACTGTCCGTGCCCATTTCTCATCCTGCACCCCCTGCGAGGCCCTAACGCGGCTGGGGCACTTCCTCAGGTCCGGTCCTGGGGGCTCGGGGCGAGACAGACACCCAAAGATCCGACTCCCTTTCGAGATGGTTCTGCAACTTCCTGTCTTGAGGGTTTCGGGTTTGCCACAAGCCAGCCTGTGACGCACACGGGAGGCTCGGGGAGCCGTGGCCCTCCCTGGCGTGCGGCGCGGTTCCGTCCGGGGCCGACCGGCCTCGTGTCCCTGGGCGATCGAGCTCACTGCCGGCAGCGCGGGGGCGAGGAGGGCAAGGCTGGGCGGGTTTTGGTGCGAGGCCTGCCCTGAGTTCGCTCTCCCCAGCCGGATGCATTATTGATGGGCATGTTGTAAATTTTTAAACAAAATAAATAATGTATTTAAAACAGCGGCAGTTTGTGCTGGTTTAAATGTTCTTCTAAAACAATGCAAACATACTCCCTTTGAATTAGCACAGTGTTTCCATATAGAGACAGCACATTCTTATTTTTATTTATTTTTTAATATGTTTTATTGATTTCAAAGAGTGGACGGAGAGGGGGAGGGAGAGGGAGAGGGGAGGGGGAGAGGGAGATGGAAGCATCAATAATGAGAGAGAATCACTGATCAGCTGCCTCCCGCACGGCTCACAGTGGGGATCGAGTCTGCAACCCGGGCATGTGCCCTTGACCGGGAATCAAACCCTGACCTCCTGGTTCATAGGTCGATGCTCAACCACTGAGCCACGCCTATTTTTAAACACTTGCTTTTGTGTTGTGTGAGAGTGTGTTGACTAGTGTCCATGCTGTGGGAGAGAGGGAGGGAGGGAGGGAGGAAGGGAGGGAGGGAGGGAGGGAGGGAGGGAGGTATGATTACATTCCCTACTGCCTCACTCCGACCTGGTGCTGGAGTGCGTGGGTGTGCGTGTGCGCAGGTGTGAGCGCTGAGGGAGGAGGGGCTGGGGTGTAGGAGGGAGAGCGTGAGGGCGGCCCCAGGCTGGCTCCCGTCCCAGGTGAGCCCGCCTGCCCCTGCCCCTGCCCCGGCTCTGCACAGCCCCTCCAGCAGGAGACCATCTCTGCCTGGCTCGCTCCTCTGCCCCCAGGTCCCCGACTCACCTGAACCCCCTAGCACACGTGTGGCGACGCTCCATCATGACTCCTGTGCTCGCTGATGTAACTGGATTTCATCCAGACCACTGCCCGGCAGCCATGCCACAGGCCATGCCCGGGGCCCTGGTGCACGGACAGGGAGAGGGAGGCTGGTGCCCAGGGGACAGCCCGCCCCTGTGACCATCATCTTCCCTGGACACGGTGTCTCCAGGGTCCGGTCTCAGAGCCCCAGCCCAGGCTGAGGACAGGACTTCCTCGGAAGGGTCCCCAGGGACCTCTGACTCAACGGCTCGGAGGCAGGGGGAGCCCTGGGACCTGCACGCCTCCCGGGAGAGAGGACGCGTCCCCAGCTGCAGGCCTGGAGGCCCTGGGTCAGCCTGCGCTGGGCCCTCCCCTCTGCCTGCTCCCCCTCGAGCGCTGCCCCCTTTAGCCCCGAGCAGAGGCTGAGGACCTGCCCCAGGCGGGCTGGCACTGAGAGTAAAGCTGGAGCGGGCACAGTTGTGGCCGCCTGCACCCAGCACCTGGCATCGCCCACGTGGAGGGGCGTCACGCAGGGCAGTGGGAGGACACGCCCTATTGTCTGAGCCCCTGAGACACCGGGCGCGGCCTGGCCACCAATGAGGGGTGCAGACTCGTGGGCAGGGCCACGCGGGAGGGGGGGGTTGTGACGGATGGGACAGGACCACGCGCAGAGGGAGGCCACGCGCTCTTGGACGGCTTGCCGAGGCCCTGTTCCCGCAGCCTCCCTGGCATTCCCCTGGGAGCAACCAGCGTGTCTTCTCTGCTCCCGCTGATCTGGGGGCGCCCCGTCCACCAAGGAGGCCTCGGCACCGCCTGAGCCGCTGTCACCCTCAGACCTCAGCGCTGACGACGGTCTGCGTCCCCGCGTCCCGGCCGTCACCGCTCCTTTCGGGGCGTTGGCAGGTGCCACGGCCCCTCCACTGCAGCCGAGCAGGCAGGGGACGGCGTCTCCGTCAGTCAGGCCCCTGCGAGGAGCAGCCCCCCACTCGGAGGTGAATGTGGGGTCTCCACGTGGCCTCCTGAGGCGGGGACCCTCCTGTGAGTCAGAGCGGAGCAGGCAGCGGGGAAGCTGCTGCTGTAGGCGCGGGTCCCAGGGGGCGGGCGGGTGGACAGCTGGACCCCACAGCACATCCGGGCGATCCCCGCTGTTCTCGGAACTGGCAAGGCGGCCGACTCTGGAGCTGCCTCTGAGCAGGGCCCACGCAGCAGTTCCAGGCTCCGCCGTGCAGGACTGGATGCGGGGCGGGGCGGGGGGGGGGGCGCATGAGCACCACGCAGCGCACCCCACACACCCCCGGCTGCCCTGGGACAGCGCCTCAGCCGGGTTCTGCCCCTGCTCGGCCGCAAGAGCACACCCCAGGGCCCTTCCTCGGTGTCAAGGCCCCTCTGGCCTGCTCCCTTCCCGTCTCCACTGCTCACGGGGGCTGTCACCAGGCAGCGGGCAGGCCCTGACCCAGGAGCACTGGTGAGTGAGTTACAGATGTCCCAAGGGGCACGGGCACAGGGAAGTGTGGGCGCTGGCCTGCGGGGGCCCTGGGGTTCCCAGGTCCCTTTGGTGGCTGAGGCTGGATTCCGGGTTCCCTCTGTCAAGCTGGTCAGGGGCAGCCCTGCCCGTGTCCTCCCGGCTGTGTGACCCCCTGGGCCTCGCCTGGACCCAGAACACAGGCCAACAGATAGCCAGCCGCCCACTCACCTCATGCTGACCCCACAGCCCGAAGCAGCCTGTGCCTCTGTCTCAGGGAGCACCATCAAACCCAGAGCCCCCCAGAGTCCCCGGAGCCCCCCACCCCTAGGGTTCACATTGACGTGCACCCCCCAGAACCCACTCTTCACCCGGCCCAGCCCCCACGTTGGGCAGCGCCTGGCCCGTCCAGCTGACTAAGCAGCTGAGCTCCCCTTTAAACCCTGATGGGGAACAAGGCAAACAGGGCCTGAACCCTCCTCCAGCCTCCATCAGCCAAGGAGCCTGAGAGGCCGCTGCACGCGCTGGGCGTCCACAGCTCGGAGGGGAGCCGCCTCCAGCCCTGGTGCCCGGTTCACCGTCCCCAGCGTTCAGAGCGCGTGTCAGACCCCTGAAGGCCTAGGAGAGGCTCAGGCTGCGACGCAGAGCAGCGCCTGGTGACGGAGACCTGGAGGGCGGGGCTGGGTGTCCTCCTTTGTCCACGGGGACAGCGCAGGGCAGAGGCTGGGTGACAGGTGAGTTTCACAGGGAAGGTGCTGACCCCACCCGGCCGGCGTGGCTCAGTGGGTGAGCGTCGACCTATGAACCAGGAGGTCACGGTTCGATTCCCGGTCAGGGCACAGGCCCAGGTTGCAGGCTCGATCCCCAGTGTGGGGCGTGCGGGAGGCAGCCAATCAGCGATTCTCTCTCATCGTTGATGTTTCTCTTTCTCTCTCCCTCTCTCTTTCGCTCTGAAATCAATAAAAACATTTTTAAAAAGGTGCTGATCCTCAGCCAGCCCCCGACCCCACGTGACCCTGAGCTTCTGGGCAGAGCTGCTGGGACCCCCGAGGGCCCCAAGGACGGACAAGGGCTGTGTGGTTCCCGCAAAGGCCCCTCCTGCCCAGGAAGCTCAGAACCCACGCGGCCTCATTCTCACCCAGAGCCTCCCTTGTTGGGGGGCCACACCTCCTTCCTTTTGAAATGGGGAGCTCAAGGCAGCCACCCGGACCCCCACCCGGGATCTCAGGAGAGAAGGGCTGTCCGGAGGTCCTACCTCCAGAAGCAGCGTATGGCCTCCCGTCAGCAGCCCCGCCACACCCGCCTGGTCCCGCCCACTCCACCCTCCGCCTCCCCGAGGTCTGGGGGCCCTGAGCACAGCCCCTCAGGTAATCAGACATTGAGGGTCTAGGGGTCACTCGTCGCTCCTGGCTCATCTCCGTCAGCGGAGCCTGGAGCTTCAGAAACAGACGCTGTCTCACTGATGGGCATCGTGCAGACGCGCCTGTGGATGGGGAGGGAACTAGAGGAGCCTTCCCCTCGCAGGACAGGGACTCGCCGTCCAGGGAGGGGCTCGGCGGGCAGAGGGGCCTGGCCCGCCCACGGCATCCCACAGGTCCCGCTCCCAGTTCAGTCTAGAGAGAACCCCAGCCGCCTCCTGGGCGTGAGCACTCTCGGGGAGCCCCTAATTACTCCCTCCTCAGCCAGCGTTCCCGCAGCCACGCCGTGATGAACTCTGTCCCTGAGGAAATCTGTCATTTGGGGGAGACAGGCAGGTTAATTACTAACCATTGTGGAAGGCTGAGCGAAATAAATGCTTTAATAAACGTGTAGACATGCGTTATGGGGACCCTGGGAGACAGTGATGACGGCTGGCGGAGCGTCGGGGAGCTGGCATCGGAGCTGGGCTTCAAAGGGTGCCACAGAGAAGGGGGAGGGGGAGGGTGCCATGGAGAAGGGGGAGGGTGCTCGGAGAAGGGGGAGGGTGCCATGGAGAAGGGGGAGGGTGCCATGGAAAAGGGGGAGGGTGCCACGGAGAAGTAGGAGGGGACGGTGCCACGGAGAAGAGGAGGGTGCCATGGAGAAGGGGAGGGGGGAGGGTGCCACGGAGAAGTAGGAGGGGACGGTGCCACGGAGAAGAGGAGGGTGCCATGGAGAAGGGGGAGGGGGAGAGGGAAGGGGGGTCGAAGGGAGGAAGCCACAGAGATGAACGAAACGCTGGCCCGGATCTCAAGCTATTACCGAGGCTTTAACTTTTTGATGAGCTGGATGATAGCCATATATATATATATTGTTTGTTTGGTTGGTTTTTTATTGATTTCAGAGAGGAAGGGAGAGGGAGAGAGAGATAGAAACAGCAATGATGAGACTCATTGATTGGCTGCCTCCTGCACGCCCCCCACTGGAGGTGGAGCCCACAACCTCGGCACGTGCTCTGACCAGGAACCAAACCCGGACCTATTGGTTCATAGGTCGACACTCAAGCCACTTGAGCCACGTGGCCGGCCCGGGAGATAGCTTGAAGTTCAAAGCTCAGCTGGGCTGCGGCCAGGTCCCTGTGTCTCCCTAAGTGTGGGGACAAGACAGATCCCTCCCTGAGGCTGCCACTTCCACACCCACCTGGGCGGGGGGCCGGGGGGGGGCACCTGCTCGCGGGCCCCACCCAGTGCCTGGGGCCCGCGCTCCTCTGCGGGCGGGGTGCTCCCCTGCGGGTGAGAAATGGAGGCTCAGTTGATTCCTGTTCTGGGAACGACGAGGAGCACTGGGCTGTGTGTGCTTGGAAGAACGATCGGACCTCATCCAACACCCACCTGCACACCCAGCACCGGCTTTGGGAGCCGGCGTGGCGCACCGCCCCTCCCCTCCCCGCCGCCTGGGGACAAGGAGGAAGCACACAGCACGGGGGACCCGCTGAGGGCCGCTTCCTCGCCGCCTGCTTGTTGTCTGATGCAGGGGCGCCGGGGCATTGCCGATGCTGCTGTGAGCTAGTCAGGCCAAGCCAGGGCGATCCCAGGGGCGCTGTCTCAGTACCCGGCGCCCCTCCCCGGCCCAGGCAGGGCATCCCTCTCCTCTGAGTGGGGTCCCCTGGGCGGCCTGCCAGGCGTGAAGACCTCAGAGCCTTCGTGTCGCCCCAACCTCAGCCCCTGTGCTCACGACCACCTTTGTCGCAGCCGCAGGCTCCTGGTCTCAGGGGTGCCCTCGCCCAGGGCCAGGCTGCCTCTGCTGGCCGGCCGAAGCCGGTTACTTTTAATGGAAGCCACATGGGGCCAAGGGGTCCCAGCCATCAGGGATTGAGCTCAGGCAAGGCAGGGCCGGTGCGTGCCCGTGTCATGTCAGCCACAGCAGCCTGGCGGCGGGGGGCCTGGCGTGGGGGGCCTGGCGTGGGGGGTCTGGCATGGGGGGCCTGTGAGGAGCCCAAGCTGCCAGCTTCGTCCCTGGGCAGAGGCTCTGGCACAGCTGGTTCTGCGAACACCTTGAGGGCGGGCACCTGGTGGCTCCAGAGCCTCCTCCAGGTAATTACTTAATCACACCCTCGACGGGGCGGGCGCCTGGGGAACCCTGGCCACACCTGGGGACTCCCCCTCCCTCCCGAAGCTCTTGGCCTCCCTCCTGGTCTGTGCACACAACCCCAGCAAGCAGCGCCGGGCTGAGGGGCTGAGGGGCTGAGGGGCTGAGGGGCTGAGGGACCCACAGACAGTGCCCTCTGGAACCACGAGGCCTGGGAGGGGAGCGAGAGGGGATAGTCCTCTGGGCTCCCCACCCCCACCCCCACCCAGACCATTCAGAGGCCCTGCTTGGGACATGTCACCTTGAAAAGTCCTTCCCCGTCACTGTGTCTGAGACAGACAAGTCAGCAAGACAGGCTGATCCGGGAACGCTCGCCCTTCGAGCACAAGCTGACCCTCAGGGCCCCGAGCCCGCACTGCCGGCTCCCACCTCGCTGCCGCTGCGAAGTGAGGCACATGTGGGCTGCGTGATGATTACACTCCACAGTCCATACAAGAGCTGCAGGGGCTTGGGCGCTGGGTTCACTGAGTCAGAGCTCCGTCACTGGTCAGACGGGATGTGGGGTGAGGACACGGCAGATGACATGGGGGGCGGGGGGGGCTGTGTCGCTGGAGCACAGAGCTGCCCACCCCCCTTCGGAGTGCACAGAGTGTGGGAGGAGCAGGTTTGGGGGGACAGGATCTCAGTAGCACATGGCCTTCTGAGGTGTCCCCTCGACATCTAATGGGGGACCCAGGGGCCTGGAGGGGGGCCACGCTGGAGCTGGGACGGAGGGTCCCTGGCGCCAAGATGGGCCTGACCCGGCGAGAGAGGAGGCTGGTGTGGAGTGGAGAGTGGGATCGAGGGCTGGGGGAGGGGAGAGCAGGATCGAGGGCTGGGGGAGGGGAGAGCGGGATTGAGGGCTGGGGGAGGGGAGAGCCGGATCACGGGCTGGGCTCAGCATGGGGTCCTGGGGGAGGAAGGAGCCAGAGCAGAGACTGGGAGGGCGGGGCCTGAGCAGGTGGTTGGGAACCCCGAGCCCTGCTGGCGGGTGACCAGCTGGGCCAACGCTGACAGGTCAAGTTCAAGAGGCCATGGGAAGTGAGCACCGGTCAGCGTGGAGCAGCCCTCCTCAGAGCAGGTGGTGGAGGGGACCAGCTCTAAGAGAACGTCAGGAGCTCGTGAGGACACAGCCTGAGACACAGACACTCGCCAGGGAGTTCGGGGCAAGGGGATGGGGAACGGGCGGCAGGAATTGGGTTGTTTTTCTGAGAGAGAGAAATAACTGCACATCTGGGTGCTCCTTAGAGAGGCCCAGGGGAGAGGGAAGTGTGACACTGTAGGGAAGCGGGTGGACGCGCCCAGTCCTGCCCTGCGGCCAGAGGATGGGCAGTGCACGGTGGGGGGTGGGGGGGGCTGGCCTTCAGCGGGAGCTGCCCTGTGGCCGGCTCGGCTGCTCCCTCGAGTGTGGCCCACAGTGAGCCGCCATGAACACGAGGCGGGGCCCGCAGGGCCAGCGGGGGCTTGGGCGGAGCAGAGGCGCTCGCAGTCCCAGTGGGCAATGCATTTTGAAAGTCTCTCCTGAGCTCCTGGCCGGTTCAGCTCAGTAGATAGAGCGTCGGCCTGTGGACTCAGGGGCCCTGGGTTCACGTCCCGTCAAGGGCACATGCCCAGAGTGTGGGCTTGATTCTCAGGAGGGGGCGTGCAGGAGGCAGCTAATCAATGAGTTTCTTCCGGTGTTTCTATCTCTCCCTCCCTCTCCCTTCCCCTGTGAAATCAATACATTATACAAATAAACGCTCCAGAGGTGTCTGACAGCCATCCACCTCCTGGCCTGGCCTGCCCCAAAGAAATACAGGACACAGGAGGCTCCCAAGGGACAGCTGGGCCTTTGGGGTGCCCGGGGGGACAGTGTGTGAGCAGCTGCTATCCCCGTGGGGCTGCTGGGCCGTGACTCGGGGACACCCTGTCACCGTTCGCGCCATGCACGTGGCTCTGCGCTGACTCCCTCACTGGGTGTCCTGGACTCTCGTCCACCTCCACGTGCACTTGATCTTTCCACCTTCCCCACTGCTGCCCTGTGGGCCCCGCCCTCTCGGCTTTCATGTTGTTCACCTGTGTTGGGAGCAGAAAGGACACCCGGGCACGAGAAACACAGACCTTCACGTCGGGAATCTCCATGTTGGCACTGCCCGTCCTCTGTCTCAGGTCCGGACGGGGCCTCCTAAGCTTCCCAGCAGAGACAGGTGTCCGTGGGCGGCCTCGAGGGAAGCGAGAGGTGGGACCAGGTAGCCGTGAGCCCTGAGAGCCTCAGCATGTGTGACGAGCAGTCTTCCCCAGGGAGGCAGCCGGAGAATTTCCTAAGGACCCATTTGCTGCCCGCCAGAGAGCACAGCGCTCTGCAGGCTTCTGGGCAGCCTGGAGTGCCAAGGTCAAAGGTGAGGAGTGATTTTGAAACTGAAAACCCTTGGCGCCATGCCTGCTTCCCAGCCCTCTGTCCAGAGTCCGTGGGGGTTGTCCCCTGAATGGAGCGTTTGCGGATCTCCTCCCGCCCGGCTCTGCCTCTCGGTCACAATGACTCGCGACCGCCGTGAATATACTGCAGACACTGTTTCAAGCACCGTCCCTTCCACGTATTAGCGCATTGAATCCTCACAGCAGCCCTGTTCCCACTCACATTTCACATCTCAGAAGCCTGAGCAGGGAGGGAGTCCCCAGGGCCATGGGGGGAGGGTGTTGGGCGCTGGGATTTAGACACAGGCAGGGGGCTCCACAGGCCTTGCTCTTAATCACACCCTAAGCTGCCTCTCCACCCAGATCACTAGCTTATAGCTGCCCTCTCTGAGTTCATTCACCCATCCAGCATCTAGCATCCATCTGCCCATCCACCCATACATCCATACATCCATCCACCCACCCACCCATACATTCATCCATCCATCCATCCATCCATCCATCCATCCATCATCCATCCACCCACCCATACATTCATCCATCCACCCACCCATACATTCATCTATCCATCCACCCACCCACCCATACATTCATCCATCCATCCATCCATCCATCATCAATCCACCCACCCATCCACCCACCCATACATTCATCCATCCACCCACCCATACATTCATCTATCCATCCACCCACCCACCCATACATTCATCCACCCAGCCATCCATCCATCATCAATCCACCCACCCATACATTCATCCATCCACCCACCCATACATTCATCTATCCATCCACCCACCCACCTATACATTCATCCATCCATCATTCATCCACCCACCCATACATTCATCCATCCATCCATCCACCCACCCATACATTCATCCATCCATCCATCCACCCCATACATTCATCCACCCACCCACCCATCCATCCACCCACTCATCCATCCGTCTATCTGTCCATCCATCCACTCATCTATAGATTATGAACAGATAATATGGGTTACTGGGTAGGCAGAAGTCCACATTTGGCAAAGGAAGGAGACACAGTTTTGCTTGTATTAACACGTGTTAGACTGCATGTGTGGAGATGCGTGGACGGGAGGCTGGGGTCTGGTCAGCATCTTCGGCTGCCCAGGAGGATGCTGCCCACCACCTTCACCGTGGGCCTCACTATGGAGCCTCCTCTGGCCGTCCTAGTCCTCATCTCTCCTTTCCTCTCTGCACTTCACCCGCAGGCCTTTCTTCTCACCCCCGATGTTCACCTTAGTTCTGGACAACGCTGCATTTCTGCCCAGTCATAAACTTCATTTATCGGGGAAACTAACTGGGTTTTCTGTGACAAATGACCCAGGCCAGAGGGGCCTAGGGGTTGATGGCATTGACTGGTGAAATTATAACTAAACACACCCGGTCCTCCACACACTTGGCAGCTGCTCGAGGGCAGGTGAGACTCACTGCGGGACCCGGCTCTGCGGCCCGTGTGACCATGAACCCAATCATGTTACCACCGGCGGGATTCAAACGTCAGCACAGGCTGTTGCCAGGAGACGGCGTGAGGGCGGGTGCACAAGCTCTGTGCTCCCATCCGGTGCAAAAGGAAGCAAACAGCTCTGACCAATCGATAATATGCGTGGTGGCCGGGTTTTCAGCAGTCAATGAATGCAACCTCAAGACTGAGTCCATTAAGCCACGCTCGCCGTTCATTGCTTGTTCCTGGATTTGATCTGCCGCGAGCCTCTGTGAAGTGGTTACCCACAGGACACAGTTGGCGGTCAAAAAAACCACACGAGAGAAATAAAAACGCAATCTTGACTTTCCTCCGGATTGGAAGACAAAGCACTATGTGCAGCACCCGTGCCACATTACTGCCCACGACCCTCCTCTCCTCTCGGGCCAGCGCTTGGTCAGCAGCAGGGCTTTCTGCGTAGTAACAGCTGATGTTTAAGTGCGTGACAGCTGTTCATGCTGCTCGCCCATATCCACCACCTTCCTGACCCCCGTGGTGGGCGTGGCCACGTGATCCACCACCTTCCTGACCCCCGTGGTGGGCGTGGCCACGTGATCCACCACCTTCCTGACCCCCGTGGTGGGCAGCCATGAAATGTGTTGACCAGCCGAAACCGGTTTGGCTCCGTGGATAGAACGTCGGCCTGCGGACTCAAGGGTCCCGGTTCGATTCCGGTCAGGGGCATGGACCTTGGTTGCGGGCACATCCCCAGTAGGGGGTGTGCAGGAGGCAGCTGGTCGATGTTTCTCCCTCATCGATGTTTCTAACTCTCTATCCCTCTCTCTTCCTCTCTGTGAAAAATCAATAAAATATATTTAAAGAAAAAAAAAAAAAAGAAATGTGTTGACCCTGTGACCACACCTGCCCGTGCCCACGCGGATGTCACCCCCGCCCAGGCCGCACGTGGCAGCGGCGGCAGCCTGCCTGTTAGGCTCCAGTCGTGGCTCAGACAGGGGGGCCCTGGGAACTCGGGACGCGGGTCACCTGGAGGCTGGAGGCCCAGGGCTCCCACAGGCCTCCTGAGCCCACAGGTGAGGCCCCGGGACCGGGAGGCATTTCACGGTGATGGGCATTTCCCGGCCATGCCGACCGCGGACGGGCGTTCTTTCAACCTGCCTCTCCGAGGGCCTCCATCCCTGGGTCGTGGGCGCAGCGATGCCTAGAGACCCTGCGATGCTGGGGTCGTCGGGGGGCAGGTGAGCGAGCAGCCCAGGTGGCTCAGGCCCCTCCCACCTGCCGGTCTCCCTGCCAGGCCTGGGTGTGCCCCGGCGCAGGCGGGCACCCGGGAGGCAGCCCGGGAAGGCCTCTCGGGTGGACTGGCTCCGTCTGCCCCAGAGCAGAGCTGACTGGCCTGGCTGTCACCTGCACCCGAGTTCCCCAGCAGGTCACCCACACCCCAGGCCACGAGCAGGTCGGACACTGCCCGCTCCCCCTCGCCGCTGTGGCTGCAGGGTTAAGGTGGCGCCCTCACGCCCGACTTCACGCCGGAAGCTGTGAGCACCTTGGGAAGAGATGAAGGCCCCCCTACAGATGGCTATCAGCCCTTGACCTGGCCCCACTGATGCAACGGGGAGAGCTAAATAGGTCACTGAGCAGTAAAAGAGATGAGTGTGTAAATCGACCTGTTTTTTAATTATTCTTTAGTGCAGGAAACACTATTTTTTATGCTTCAAAAAATTTTTGAATATATTTTTTATTGTTGATGGTGTTCTAGAGAGCTCCCATTTTCCTCTCCTTTCCCCCCCCTCCCAGCCCCCCGCCCCCGTCATATGCCTTAAAGTGGTAAAACATATTCCCTTGTTCTCTGAGCTATGTAGTTATCACATAAGCACTTATGCTCAGCCATCTGAACGTTGTTGGCACAGCTCCCGCTTGACCGGCTGTTCCTATGCGACGCCCTTGACTTGACGGGGATCCAAGATCCTCCCAACAGCTTCGTTAATTGCACGGCCGTTTGGCGCCTGAGTCTCAGTTCTTGCAACGTCACTGCCGTGGTCCACGTCTGTGCTGGTTCCTCTCACCGGTGGGCATTCGCCACACGGACATCGATTACACGCACACGTTCCAGCCCGAACAGAACTGTCTGTTGGTCTGCGGGTCTGGCATCCCTACCACTGAGCTCAGTTCGGGAACGCTGGTTTTGGGATGGTCCTCCTTAGCTCGCTGGCGGTCGAACTGTCCTTGTCCACGGAGCGCCACACGTGTCCTCTGACCTCCTTCCCGACATGCTTTGGAGTCAGCACTTCACTTTCTTACTTTCCCATTAAATGTTTACCACGTGGCATTGGATTAGGATGGTCTTTAAAGCCGTTCCTCGTTAGCGATTGCAAATGTGTTTGTGTGACCCATAAGCCTCAAGAGACCCCGCTCATCCTGGCGCTGAGACCTGTGGGTCACTCACAGTTTAGTCTTTTTTTTTTTTTATATATATATATCTTTATTGATTTCAGAGAGGAAGGGAGGAGAGAGAGAGAAAAACATCAATGATGAGAAAGAATCATTGATCGGCTGCCTCCTGCACGTCCCCTACTGGGGATTGAGCCCACAACCCAGGCATGTGCCCTTGGCCAGAATCGAACCCGAGACCCTTCATTCCGCAGGCCGATGCTCTATCCACTGAGCCAAGCCAGCTAGGGTCAGTTTAGCCTTTAAGGTTACAAATGTTGGCACCACTTGCATTCAGCCTGCACATTGCTATGTGTCACTGCCGTTTTGCTGGAACGATCGACCTGCTGCGAGCTGCAGGAACGTGGCTCTTGTGTGCATTCCTGCACATCACGGGCCCTGTTCCAGCCGGCCTGGCGTGCCCGTGGGATCCGAAGTCCCGGGGAGCAGATCTGTTAACATTCTTTCCCCCTTTCCGTGAAGATTCTGTCTGAGGCTGCCTGGAGCTTGTCTCCGCTCCAGGCCTGGGACCGGCGTTCCCCGTGAGCTCGGAGCTGGCCTGTCGCCTGGCGTGGCATTAGGTCAGCATCTGTAGCCACTGGACCAACGACACTCCTCAGCGCCCCTCCCCCATGTCCCCCCCCGACCCCCCCCAGCGTGAGAGCGCGGGTGGGAGGACCTGGTCCGCCTGAGCTCTCGTGCGACCGACCGCGTGGGCCGCATGGACCGCGCGTTAGAGGGTGCTGGGCTGTCGCCCGCCGGTCCTTCGTGTCCATCACTTGCGTTCGCTGTCACCTGTCCAATGGGAGAGCTCCGGTCGGACTTCCTTCGCCCGCGTTCCTGTTTGGCGGGCTTTGGGGTGGATGACGGGCTTGGTTGCTTCGTTGTCGGGTTTGGAGTCTGAGCCCCGGCTCGGTGCACCGTGTTCTGGGGAAGGGCTGGCCGTCAGGTGAAGTCTCTCGTAAGCGAAGTCTCTCTCTCCAACCCGAGAACGAGGCTCCGCGCTGAGGAGGCGCCGGGGGAGCAGACCGTGGAGCCGGCAGCAGCGGCCGTGTGACCTGCTGCCTGGTGAGCACCGGTGACCTCACGGCTCCGGCATTGCCGCTGGGCCGCGCCGTCTAAATATTTGTGTCCGAGCCGCACTGCTTCCTTCCCGCGCCTCGTGCCTGGCTTGGCCCGTGAGCAGAGAAGGGGCAGTGCTGTGGACGCTGGGACGTCTTTTTGGAGAAACACGGAGACGAGAATTCCTGAAGTGAGAGGAACTCGGTGTGGAAGTGGGCACGTTGCTGGAGTCAGCGGGCTTTGTGGGAGGCGACGGGGAGGTGTTTATGGGCCTCAGAGATCCTGGGGACCCGGCTCGGGTCAGCACATGGCGGGTGGGGCACGGGTTCCCGTGCGGGGAGCCCTCGCATCTGCTGAGCCGTCAGGAGTAATGCGACGCCCGATTCTACTAAAAACCATCGGCTCCATCCCGCTTGCCGGCCGCCAGGGCTCCCAGAGCTCAGGGGCGCAGAGGCTGGTGTTTACCGCCACCCACGTCCCCAGCTGGTCTGTCTGGTTCTAGACTTTCTGCACAAGCTGTTCCAGCGCCCGGAGGACGCCAGCTCTTCCTGTCGCCTCAGATCCTCCGTCCCCATCCGTCTCCTCCCCTGTCCCACTCCCTGTCCCCACTCCCTATCCCACCCCCCTGTCCCCATCCCCCTGTCCCCACCCCCCTGTCCCCATTCCCCCATCCCCACTCCCTGTCCCCATCCCCCTGTCCCACTCCCTGTCTCCCTGTCCCCACTCCCTGTCCCCTCCCCCCGTCCCCATCCCCCTGTCCCACTCCCTGTCCTCACTCCCTGTCCCCATCCCCCTGTCCCCATCCCCCTGTCCTCACTCCCTGTCCCACCCCCCTGTCCCCTCCCCCCGTCCCCATCCCCCTGTCCCATTCCCTGTCCCCACTCCCTGTCCCCTCCCCCCGTCTCCTCCCCTGTCCCACCCCCCTGTCCCCATCCCCCTGTCCCCACCCCCCTGTCCCCATTCCCCCATCCCCACTTCCTATCCCCTCCCCCCGTCCCCATCCCCCTGTCCTCACTCCCTGTCCCACCCCCCTATCCCACTCCCTGCCCCACCCCCTGTCCCCATCCCCCTGTCCCCACCCCCGTCCCCATCCCCTATCCCACCCTCATCCCACTCCCTGTCCCACCCCCTGTCCCCACCCCCTATCCCCATCTCCCTGTCCCATCCCCCGTCCCACTCCCTATCCCATCCCCCTGTCCTCACCCCCTGTCCCACTCCCTGCCCCACTCCCTGCCCCATCCCCGTGTCCCACCCCCTGTCCCCTCCAGGCGGCTAGGCCACTCCCAGCTCCCAGCACACCCACTCTCACTCCCGCCCAGCCTCCCGGTGGCACAGCTGCTTCCTGTGGCGCCAGCACCTCCCAGGCACTGGGCGCAGTTTCTCCGTCGACAGAATCGTTCACGCTCCCAGGCGCGGTCACGACGGTAAAAATGCCCTGGTTCACAGATGTCTGTCCCCCCATGATCACCTTCCACACAATTAAAGCAAATCAGCGTCCATCCTCATTAACTTAGAATTATAAAGCCATCGATTCCATTACAAACGTGAGTCGTAAAATATTTAAGAGAAATGCGATTGTATTACTTTCAAATTCAACAGAGAGTGGGACGGTGTCAGTGACTAAAAGTGGAACGAGTCCATAAGAGACTGGCACGTGTGTGTCCTGGGGTCATCCGCGTGTTACCGTGTCCCCACCATAGCACGCGGCCGCCAGGCGCCAAGACGCTCGGGGAGGTGTCGCGGGGCCACTTGTTCGCTGTTTGTTTTTGGTGTTCCGGCTTCGACCCCCACGAGATCTGATTCTCCAGGAGCCGTGCGTGTCTGTGAGGGGCTCTGACACGGGTAGGGGCGACGCAGACGTCTCGGCTCCATAGACTCAGCTGCGTGTCCCCCACCCCCATGCTGAAGCCCGAGGAGGTGCCGAGGGGACGGCAGGGGCCTCAGGGTGGGGCTGATGCGAGGAGATGACGGGACCAGGGTCCCCAAAAGAAGAGGCAGCAAAGCCCACCTTCTCTCCCTCCCTGTCCCTCTTCCCTCCCTTCCTCCTCCTCCTCCTCCTCTCTCTCTCTCTCTCTCCTCTCTCTCTCGCTCTAGCACTCTCTCTCTCTCTTTCTCTCTCTCAGTTGGCGGACAGGTGTGAGCACCGTCAGTGACTCGTTCGACAGGATGGTGTCGCGCCCGGGGCGGGGCCGGTGCCCGGGAGGGGCTGCCAGCAGGTGCACAGGTGTGGCCGCCCAGCAGGTGTGGCCGCCTCGCCCACGGGCCGGGGGAGCCCTGCGTGTGGGCGCGGGCAGCTCTGTGTCCCTCAGGGGTCAGCCTACAGCTGAGGGACCCAGAGCCTCCGTGCCTCCTGTGAGGGTGAGGCTGACACTCAGACAGGCCAGGACATTCTAAAGCACGGGCTTGGGAGCAGGCCTGGAAGGAAGACGAAGAACACGGCAAAGCTGACCACAGGCCCCGGCACCCTTCTCAGCGAGCCACGGCTCACGTCCTCAGGGGCGGCTGGGCAGCGCCTGAAACTGGCTGTGGTCGGACCACAGCGTGGCCGCTCTGGCTGGGAGCCTGTCGGGGCGCAAGCCCTTCTGTCACCCTTTCCTTCACCCCCGGGGAAGGGTTTGGGGCCGTGGGCCTGGGTGTGGTGACCCGCACCTGGGAACCCCTCAGCAGGGACTGTGAGCCCGGCCCCCAGAGACCCCCCGATACCGCCACGGAGCAGCCGGAGCAGGGCCGCGCCCGACGGGGCCCCGCCAGGCTGTTTGCTGCCGCGCCCAGGGCCTGCTCGTCCCCTAGGCACAAAGTCCTCTTGCTCCAGCGTCGGTGCTTCTCAGAGCCGCCTGCAGGTTTCGGTTCAAATTCCAAACTCCTGACAGGAGGCCGGGCGAGGCGCCGGACGAGCAGGCTCCCGAGCAGGCTCCCCGACCCACGAGGCCCCTCCCTCGCCTCCCCAGGGCCCCGTCACCCTGGGCCTTACGGTCCCCAGCTCCCCAGCCTCGCCGGTGTAGGCGCTCAGCTGAGACCTCCTCCGTCTGGGGTTCTGTCTTCCCCCCTGCACCTGATCACACGTGTCTACCCTGGTCTGTGGTCTGGTCACCGGCCCCTCATCAGCACATAGGCCCCTCCCTGGGGGCACCGCCCAGCGGGGCCACTGCTCACTGGCAGGTGGGGACTGACTCGCAGGGACCCGGAAGCCCAGGGCCACCGCCTCGCTCCCCCGCAGTCGGCACCTCTCTTCCCGCCAGGGCCCGCCGGCCGGGCATGGGTCAGCCGCCTCTCGGTGGCCACAGCACAGCCTCGTGAGGGCCCACCCAGCAGGTGCAGAGACGCCCCCGGTCACTGCAAAACGCTGCGTGTGGGACACCTCATCCCGGTGCCCGGGGCGGCGCCATGTGGACAACTGTCAGACGGCAGCCCGGTGATGGGGCGGGACTGGGACCCCACAGGTCCCCGTGGCTGAGGTTCTTCAGATCCAGGGCCATCACGTGCTGTGTGTGTATGTGTGTGTGTGTGTGTGTGTGTGTGTGTGCGCGCGCACATGCATGCACGGTGCCGGGTCCCCTGATCACCAGCTCCCTCTGGACCCCCGTGTCCCTCAATGCCTACACAGAGCAGTCACCCCCGTCACAGAGGTCACAGAGGTCACAGAGGTCGCCTGGGGCAAGGCTACTAAATGGGGGGAGGGGCTTCCGAGCTCAGCCAGTGCAGCCTGGGCCTTCCGGAGCTCCTGCCCAGTGGGCTCCCGCACTGGGGGCTTCTCGTGGGTGCGTTTCCAAAACATTCCTGGGGATGGGCCGGGTAGCTGCTTCCTTCACAGTCTGTCCTGCCCGCTCAGGCCCAGGATGCTGGGCTGGAGACGCCAGCGCCCCGACCTGGGCACCGGGAGGCCTGGGGGTGGGGGAGGGGCTCCCGGCTGGAGCAGAGGGACCCAGGTCCAGGCCAGTGACTCGCGGCCCCTCGCCTCCCGCACGTACACGATCCCTAAAACCCTGCAGCTAACCGAAAATCAGCTTCTGCCAATAAGGCCCAAAAAAGGCAGGATTTTGATTCACTCAGGGGGAGGGGGGCTGTCATTGTTCCCATCTGACAATCGGAGGAAATGGGGTCAGCGCCCCTGGGCAGTCAGCGCAGTCAGGAGCCGCAGCGTTAACTTTCCTGCCGCACCAGTTGGTGGGGCCTGGAGAGCCGAGGGGGAGGTCATGGGACGCGGGCGCCCGAGGCTGTGAGTGCAGAGAGAGGCCGCTGGGCCCGCACCCTCCCCCCACGTCCACGCAGGCCTCCGGGGCTGGGCCACGTGCCGTGTGGCACGAGAAAGTGATTTTTTTAAGGCAACAACCACAAATGTGAAGACCTGTCATTGATGTGTTCTGGAAAATTCCAGAAATTCCAGAAACAGCAGACCTCACAGCTGGGGTGACTGGGATACGGTGGCAAGACAGTCACGCAGAACAGCGTTAGGTGCTGGTTGAAGTGGAGAAACTGGGGGGTGGGGGGGAGCAGCTGACAGGGCCCTGGAGCCCCCTGTGAGGTTGGGGGGGCAGGGCTGTGAGGTTGGGGGGGCAGGGCTGTGAGGTTGGGGGGGCAGGGCTGTGAGGTGGGGGGGCAGGGCTGTGAGGTTTGGGGGCAGGGCTGTGAGGTGGGGGGGCAGGGCTGTGAGGTGGGGGGGCAGGGCTGTGAGGGTAGCCGGAGGGGCTGCGTGGCCTGTGGTTGGAGGTCGCCGTCCTGGGTTCAGACGTGCCCCGTGTGGGGTCGTCTGCAGTGACCTGGGTCCGGCCCACGTGCCCCCTGAGCGACACGGCCTGGGCTCCCTGTTCCCGCGCGCTGGGCCGCGTCCCCCTCTCTTTTTTTTTCTTTAATATTTGTGTTGATGTCAGAGAGGAAGGGAGAGAGAGAGAGAGAGAGAGAGAGAGAGAAACATCAGGTATGAGAGAGAATCACGGATCGGCTGCCTCCTGCACGCCCCACACTGAGGATCAAGCCCGAAACCCGGCGTGTGCCCTGACCGGGAATCAAACTGTGACCTCCGGGTTCCTAGGTCGACGCTCACCCCCTGAGCCGCGCCGGCCGGGCAGTCCCCTTCCCAGTGTGGCACCGACGGCCCGCAGGGGACCTGTGCCCACGGGGAGACGTGAGGTGTCCCCGAAGCCCCAGGTGCCGACGCCAGGCCGGGCCCTCTCCCTGGAAGTGTGATGGCTCCACGTGAAACGGCCCTGCACCGGGCAGAGGGCGGCGGAGATGGAAAGGCATTGCGTGGGGGACGTGAACTGGAACATCCGAGCGAAGTGACGCAAACCCGCATCTGTGGGTCCGCGGGCACCTCAGGGCCGTGGAGCGTGGATGTGAGTCGGGGCCTGAGTGCGCTGCCACGGGTCAGTCATCGCCCCTCGCCCTCCCCGGCCCGTGGGGGTCAGTCGCCCCTTGCCCTCCCCGGCCCGTGGGGGTCAGTCGCCCCTCGCCCTCCCCGGCCCGTGGGGGTCAGTCGCCCCTCGCCCTCCCCGGCCCGTGGGGGTCAGTCGCCCCTCGCCCTCCCCGGCCCGTGGGGGTCAGTCGCCCCTCGCCCTCCCCGGCCCGTGGGGGTCAGTCGCCCCTCGCCCTCCCCGGCCCGTGGGGGTCAGTCGCCCCTCGCCCTCCCCGGCCCGTGGGGGTCAGTCGCCCCTCACCCTCCCTGCCCGTGGCTGCAGCGCGGAGGGGATGACGGCGATGCGTGGCGCTCTGTTTCCTCTCTGGAACGTGCTGCTTGGAGTCGGGTCCACTTCCTGGTGATTCACACCCGACGGGTCACCTCCCTCTTTCGAAGCGACTCTGAGGCGGGTGTGGGTGTCCTGGCCACACTGCGTCGGGCCCTGTGACAATGGACACGGCCCGCTGTTTCCTGCATCTCTCCCCTCCCCCGTGGGGCCTGGGCCGGCCCTTCTGACCAGGCTGGGGCGGGGGAGGGGTGGCCGCTCTCGCTCTCGAGCTGACCGGCCGCACAGCCGCCCCACCTCCCCTCCTTCTTAGCCCACGGGGAGCCTTCCTGTGCGCCAGGTCAGAACTCCTACCGGTTACGAGCAGACGGAAAGCGAGCCGCGCGCTGACCGTCACAGACGTGTGTGCGCAGCTGACACGGACGGCATCCCGTGCTCAGGCCGGCGCCCTCCGGGCCAGTCAGCCGGCCTCTGAGCACTGGCAGCACCCACGGTGCCCAGTGACGCCCGAGGAGAGGGTGGAGGGCACAGCCCGAGAACAGGTCCGGTCTGGACCAGAAAGGAGCTGCCACGCTGATCGCCAGGAAAGTGGGCGAGGGACGCAGTAGGGGCAGCGAGGGGAGAAGCCTGCTGAGGGGTGGCCCCACGTCCTCCCACAGACAGCCCGCTCTGGGCGTGGGCAGGTTCCGCCGCCATCGCTCCCACGTCCCGCAGACCCTCGTCCTCTGGACGCGCTCCGAGCCTCCTCTCCCCCCGTGGATGCCTGAACCCGGGCAGCCGGACTGTGAGTGCCCTGTCCCTGCATCTGCACAGCTCCCCTCACGGACGCCCGCTGGCTCCTGTTCGGAAGGTGGACGCTGGGCCCCCTGCGGCCAAAGCTGCAGCCCCGCACCTGCTCCCACACCCGCACCCGCACCTGCACCCACACCCGCACCCGCACCCGCACCCGCACCCGCACCGCACCTGCACCCGCACCACGGGCTCCTCCAGGGGCCACCACGCGCCTCGCCACACTCGGTCATTCTGCTAGCGCCCACTCTGTGCGTGGTCAGCATTACTGGAGGGCAAAGTGTTTCGTAGTTTATTTTTCTAAATAACGGGAATTTATTCCCTTAAGGGCGAAAACATTTAAAACCCGTTTTGGATGGCTCGCAGGACATGACACTTTTTGTTTGCATTCTTAAACAGATCATTTAACCTTCGTGTGCATGTGTGGGATTCAGTGCCTTGTTAAGAAAAGAGAAAGAAAAAAAGAAAATTTGCCTGGCCAGCGTGGCTCAGTGGCCGGCGTGACTCAGTCGACCTAGGAACCAGGAGGTGAGGGTTCGATCCCCGGTCAGGGCACAGGCCCGGGTTGCGGGCTCAGTCCCCAGTGTGGGGTGTGCAGGAGGCAGCCGGTCCATGATTCTCTCTCATCATGGATGTTTCTCTCTCTCCCTCTCCCTCTCTGACATCGATAAAAATGTGTTTAAGAAAAATCTTCAGCCTCCACTTTACACCAAACGTCTGGATAGAGTCACTTCCTGCTCCTGCTCCCTCACTTTCCATTCACATTTCAATAACCCTGCACTGATCCCCCTCCCCGGGCAGCAGAGTTCATCGAGGCACAGAGTCAGCGTCTCCTCGACCCCCAAAGCAACGCGTGGCACCGGCGATGTTCAGAACTTTCAGTGCCCGCTCTGCCATCAGTCCTGTGACCGTGCCTCCCAGTCCCGCACCCTCCACACGTAGAACGACGGCTGAGCGTCGGCCTGTGAACCAGGAGGTCACAGTTCAATTCCCAATCAGGCACATGCCTGGGTTACGGGCTCCATCCCTAGAGCAAGGCCTGCAGGAGGCAGCCGATCCATGATTCTCTCTCATCATGGATGTTTCCATCTCTTTCTCTCTCCCGCCTCTCTCTGAAATCAATAAAAATATGTTTTTTTAAAGGAATACAAAAAAACTCGCAGAGGAATCGGCCCGAGCACGGACAGGCTGTGTCCTTACTGCTGGTCTGACTCTGGAACACAGAGAAACCCAGGGAGTGCTCAGTCCCCTGACCCGTCACTCTGAGGCCAGCGGCTTCTAATGTTACCGAGTGCGGCTCCTGGGTGTGGGCAAACAGTGCAGTGTTTTTTCTTGTAAAGCCAGTAGAATGCTTTATCTTCATAAATGCTGATAATGTATTTTAAGGTTTGTTCCTGAACAAGTTTTCTTAGTCACTGTTATGTGTGTCTTGCTGCAGGAAACACTTCTTTATCTTAGACGTAAAGATTATAATTCCACTTCTAGACACGGAGGAAGATTTGACACCGACGAACGGTGTGACTTTACTCCCAGTGCCGACTGCTGAGTCACTTCTCAAATGTGTATGCTCCGTGAGCCCATTAAGAAAACAGAGAAGCGAAATTGCTAATGTTCAATGTCTACCAAAGGATCAGAAAGAAAGAAAAAAAAGTTGCCCAACTTCTGCCTAAGTTTAACCGCCTCAGGAAGTGGAAACCACAACAGGAAACCGCCGGGCCGAGCGCGGCCCTTTCTGTAGATAGACGCGATTGGAGCCGCAGAGGGCGGGTCTCCCGGCTTTCCGAGGTCTGAGTAACATACAACTGCATGTGTGCAGAGGGTCCTGGTGGAAGGCCTACGCCAACATCCCGGTCAGCGTCCTCCTGGGCCCTGCGCTCTCCCCCCCCCCCCCCACACACACACGTGGTTTGCAAATATTTTCTTCCAGACCTGAGTAGACCCTTGACATCTCATGAAAACTCAAGATAAATGTTTCCAAATTAAAGCTCCTTGGATTAGCTGTCAGTTTTTTCAAAATACATTTTTATTGATTTCAGAGAGGAAAGAAGTGGGAGAGAGAGAGAGACGGAAGCATCGATTGGCTGCCTCCTACATGCCCCACACTAGAGATGGAGCCTGCAACCCAGGCGTGTGCCCTGACTGGGAATCGGACCGGGAATCGAACCGTGACCTCCTGGTTCATAGGTCGATGCTCAACCACTGAGCCACGCCAGCTGGGCAGCTGCCAATTTTTACATTTTTAATTGGTATAAAATATCAAGGTAGATTACACTCTACTTTTACCTAAAGCTTTTCCATGTAATAATTATATCCTACAAGATACAGTGTCTGGCTTGTGAAATTATGTTTAATAATTTAGAAATAACGTTTCCATCGATTAAGAACGCATTTAGAAATGTGACTTGTACACCCTGCTCCTGCAACCTGATTTTTTCCCTTCAGCCAAATGAGCAAACATGAGGATGCTGTAATCTATGGAATTCAGTATAAATGCTAACGCCTGGTGAGGCACTGGGGAGGGGGGACCACGTCTCCTATGGTCCCGTCTTGTGCAACGGCAGTGGTTTCACTGTGAACATACTGTAGAATTCGTATGGTGACGTTTTTCATTTTAAAACAAAGTTGTTCAATAACATGGATGGACCTTGAAAACGCTAAGTGAAAGAAACAGCCCCAAAAGACCACCTACTGCGCGACGAACGCCTGTTCTATGGGGCGTCTGGGAAGACAGAAAAGGCGGAGCCTGGAGAGGCCTGGTTCCCCTGGGTGGGCGGGTTGGGGCAGAAGAGAAGCTACTCAGTAGCAGTTCCGTTTGGGGCAAGAAAATGTTCGTAAATTAGTGGCGGTGGCTGCACAAGCGTGAATCTACCAGAAACACTGCATTTCACACCTTTACGGGTGAATCTTATGGTGTGTGAATTATATCTCAATAAAGCGATTATTTTATAAAAAACGGTTGAATTTCCCTTAAAAGAATCCACAGAGCTCACCTCCCTCTCTAGCGATGTGGGTCTCTCCATCCGCACCCAGATGCTCACGCTGCCCTCCTCCACGGCCCTCCCATGGCTGATGCTAATGATGAATCCAAGACGTGGACCTTTTCAACGACCATGGAAACGGGCTCATCTCACAGTGCAAATCATCAATATCAGACTGAAAAGCAATGTCGTTCCAGACCCACACACATCGGGGTAATGTTAAGGGGATAGTATAGCCTCAGCCAGTTTGCCCAGTGGATAGAGCGTCGCCCTCGCACTGAAGGACCGCGGGTTCAGTCCGGTCAAGGGCACGGACTTTGGTTGCAGGCTCCATCCCTGGCCTGGGTCAGGGTGCGAGCAGGAGGCAACCAATCCCTGTGTCTCTCCCATGGATGTTTCTCTGTCTCTCCCTTCCACTCTCTTTAAACATCAATGGAAAAAAATGCCCCAAGGTGAGGATTAATGACAACAACAAACAAAAAAAGAAGATATTATAAACAACTTCATGCAAATAAATTGGAAAATTTAGATGAATTAAACATAACTTTAGAAAAATTAAACTTAAAATGCTGACACAAGAAGAAATGTAAACTTTGAATAATTCTGTTAACTATCAAGGGAATTGTATCTATACTTAAAATTCCCCCCACTCCCAAAACAAAACTCCAGGCTCAAGGAAATTCTTTCAAATGTGTAAGGGGGTGGAGAAGGTCAGAAATAAGAAAAAGAGAGAAACTTCCCAATAATTTTTATGAGACTGGCATAACTCTAGCATCAAAATCTAACAAGGAGCATGTGAGAAACAGCAGGGGTGGCCCATCTTACTCACGCACCTGGATGGGAAATGCATAAATAAGAGGTTAGCTCCTCACAGACAGCAAAGAGTTAGCACAGGGCCACGCTGTGGGCTCATTCCTGGGAGCCGAATATTAACATAAGAAAAGAGGAAAATTACATCATCATGCAGTTGATAAAGAAAACGCATTTGAAAGAATTTAAATCCACTTATGATTTAAAAAGAAAAGCTCTCAGCATAGAGGACTAGCCAGGGGTGTTGTTTCAGAGCCAGGGACAGAATGGAACTCCCTAGAAGTTAAAAAGGGCGTTTGAAAGCGTATTCCATAGTGAAATGTTGAAGCCTTTCTGAGATGGGGGTGAAAACCAGGATGTTTGAAATCGCCTCCACTGAGCCTTGAATTGCCAGTCCTGGCCGCTGCGACGAAGACAGTGAAGACAGAACGGTCAGGCCCTCGCCGGTGTGGCTCAGTGGGCAGAGCGTCGGCCTGCGGACCGAAGGGTCCCGGCTTAGATTGTACCTTGGTGGCAGGCTCCTCCCCCACCCACCCGCCCGGGCCCTGTCAGGGCTCCGGCAGGAGGCGACCAATCCATGTGTTTCTCTCACATCAATGTCTCTCTCTCTCTCCCTCTCTCCTCCGCTCTCTCTAAAAACCAAAACGAAAATATCCTCGGGTGAGGATTAACAGCAACAGAAAAACAAGATGGAGGGGCGAGGAGAGAGGTGACAGCGCTGCCACCATCTGTGGTGTCAGGACTGCGTGTGGGGAAGACAAACTACTCAAATGGGCGCGTGGGGTTAGCCGTTGGAGCCGCGGAGAAGGGGCGTGGGTTAGTGTTCCCCTGGCTGATGGTTAATCTGGTGTGTTCGTGCCGTGTTCACTGAGCCGCACGCTTACGTGTGTTGAAGGTAAAAGTTAAAAATAACCTGGTCGTATGGTATTAAGAGAAAAGCGAGGGATGTAGCTGATCGATCCCCCAACTGGTGGGCGGAGTGACGTAACCTGCACCTGCGGCCTGGACGTTGCCCAGCACCTAACCAGGCACCTTATACGGACTGTACACTGAACCGCCAATCAGCAAGCCCTCGATTCCTAAGTGCCTAATCATGTGCCTTATATGAAACCACCAATCAGCACCCGCCGAGTACCCTAAGCTCCATCCCTTCCCGTTCCTCCCCTCAGAAGGCGTGTTCCCCTCTGCACTTTTGGGGGCTGTCACCCTCCCCGCCCCCCCGAGTAGCCAAGAAACAGAGGTCTTTTGGTTTCGACAAGACGCGGCGAGTTCAGTCAAGTCTTTTTTTTTTTTTTAAATATATTTTATTGATTTTTTACAGAGAGGAAGAGAGAGGGATAGAGAGTCAGAAACATCGATGAGAGAGAAACATCGATCAGCCGCCTCCTGCACACCCCCCACTGGGGATGTGCCCGCAACCAAGGTACATGCCCTTGACCGGAATCGAACCCGGGACCCTTGAGTCCGCAGGCCGACGCTCTATCCACTGAGCCAAACCGGTTTCGGCATCAGTCAAGTCTTCACTGATGAGAACGTGTGCTTCTGTGACTGCGGTCTGTCTGTCGATGAGCAGCTGCTTGCATCGCGGCTTTGAGGTCAGTGTGTGTTACTTCTCAGCAGCGGCGGGGACCCGGCCTGGAGGGCGGTGGCTCTGAAGGCAGGTCGCACTGGCCCCATGGCCACAGGCAACCCCAAATCTCAGTGCTTCACACCCACGAGGGACCCCTGAGCCTGCAGGTGGCCGAGACCGCTGCTTGACTTATGGCACCTGCACCCCCTGCCCACCTCTCGTCACCCCGCAAGGAAAACGGGGCTCAGCTCAAACGGGGTTTTATGAGGTGGACACGGGTATGCCAGGAGCAGAGCCGCATCAGGGAGGGACGGTTTGAACGGGGAGAGGCAGCAAGGGCGCACGGGAGGGCCTGTGAGGGAGTCCCCGGGGGGAGGAGGCCGGGGGCGTGGAAGTGCAGAAGGAAGAGGACAGGCCCCTTCGCCAGGCGCCCAGGACCGGAGGGGGGCGGCTGGGGAAAGGGGCGGGTGGGATCGGCAGCCCCCCCCCACCCCCGCATCTCTGAGATGGAAACACGAGCGAGGTGCTCCCTCCTGGGGAGAGGACGAGGCGCGTGTTCCCCCGCAGAGAATGCCGGCTCACCCAGGCGCTGCACACGGTGCCCCAGGGCGCCGGGCCTGGCTGCCGGCTCGTCCCGCGTGGCACTCGCAGGCACATGTCACTGGAGCCTCGCAGCCAGAACCCCGCCGTTGTTGCCTTCATTGCGAGCCTCTGCCCTCCGCTCCCCGCTCCCGGGCGGGCGTGCCCATCAGGTCCCACCGCTCGCTCGGCCTATTGCTCCCGCCCCTGAGGGCGGCTTGTTGTAAAACATCTTTCTTCCCTCCCACTTTCCACGCGTCCAGCCCTGTCCTTTTGTCTGTCGCGCTTCTACGTCCATCACTAGATGGATCGTTTCCGGGCTTCCTAATGGGTTCTTGTAAAATACGATCTCGTTTGAGTTCTGCCAGTTCGTAATCTCTTACCCTGCCCCTCATCTCCTTGTTCAAGGTTCCTGACCAAGGGCCCGACGCTCTCCAGGACGCTCTGCCATTTGATCTGGTCTGGAGGCGGCTCATCTTCAGGCTGTTGGATGGCCGGTAGCATTTGGTTTGTGCGTGTGGAGTGGAGTCCGTGGCGTGTGGGCTCCTGGGAGGTGGGGATTCTCTCTCTCTCTCTCTCTCTCTCTCTCTCTCTGCCTGCTTCCTCCCTGCTCCCTCCCGCCGAGGCCAGGACCTGCAGTGGGTCACGTGGTCTCGGCTGAGCAGCCCGGGTGCAGGGCTGCAGGCTGGCGGGGCTCCCGGTCAGGGGCTCCTCAGGGTGTCTCCTCCCGGCTCCTTGGTCCCCAGAGCCCAGGACGCACCCGCCTCGGGCTGGAGGCCGGGACGCCGCCGCGGCCCCCCTCGCCTCCGCGCACTCCTGTACAGAGGAGCCCGCTGTTCTTGTGGCTCCAAGTACCCTCCCATTCTACCTTTTCTCCGTCGTTCTTTTTTACATTTTTTATTTAATTTTTAAAAATACATTTTGATTGATTTCAGAGAGGAAGGGAGAGGGAGAGAAACATCAATGAGGAGAGAGAATCATGGACCTGCCACCTCCCGCACGTCCCACACTGGGGACCGAGCCCACAACCCGGGCCTGTGCCCTGATTGGGAATTGAACTGTGACCTCCTGGTTCAGAGGTCGACACCCAGCCCTGAGCCAGCCGCCAGGCTCTCCTCCGACCCTTCGCCTGTCCTTGGAGTGATGACCTCCGACCCTTCGCCTGTCCTTGGGGTGATGACCTCCGACCCTTCACCTCTCCTTGGGGTGATGACCTCTAACCCTTCACCTCTCCTTTGAATGATGACCTCCGACCCTTCACCTCTCCTTTGAATGATGACCTCCGACCCTTCACCTCTCCTTGGGGTGATGACCTCTAACCCTTCGCCTCTCCTTGGAGTGATGACCTCTAACCCTTCACCTCTCCTTGGAGTGATGACCTCCAACCCTTCACCTCTCCTTGGAGTGATGACCTCCAACCCTTCGCCTCTCCTTGGGGTGATGACCTCCGACCCTTTGCCTCTCCTTGGGGTGATGACCTCCAACCCTTCGCCTCTCCTTGGGGTGATGACCTCCGACCCTTCGCCTCTCCTTGGGGTGATGACCTCCGACCCTTCGCCTCTCCTTGGGGTGATGACCTCCGACCCTTCGCCTCTCCTTGGAGTGATGACCTCCGACCCTTCACCTCTCCTTGGAGTGATGACCTCCGACCCTTCGCCTCTCCTTGGAGTGATGACCTCCGGCCCTTTGCCTCTCCTTGGGGTGATGACCTCCGACCCTTCGCCTCTCCTTGGGGTGATGACCTCCGATCCTTCGCCTCTCCTTGGGGTGATGACCTCCGACCCTTTGCCTCTCCTTGGGGTGATGACCTCTGATCCTTGCCTGTCCTTGGGGTGATGACCTCCAACCTTTCTCCTGTCCTTGGGGTGATGACCTCCAACCTTTCTCCTGTCCTTGGGGTGATGACCTCCAACCTTTCTCCTGTCCTTGGGGTGATGACCTCCAACCTTTCTCCTGTCCTTGGGGTGATGACCTCCAACCTTTCTCCTGTCCTTGGGGTGATGACCTTCGTGTGGCGCGGAGGCTCCAGAGGACAGACCTGCTCAGCAGGAGCCTTGGGCCAAGGCTCACAGGTCGCAGGGTGACTCAAAGGTCAACGGTACTTTTAAAAGGTTCAAGCTGCACACGTCCCTAGAGCAGACGCCTGTGACCAGGCCCGCTGGATTCCGAGGGGCCTGCAGGTGAAGAGACCGCGTGGGGAGGGGAGGTCCTGGGGCACCTCACACTCACTTCTCTTGGTTCCTCTCGTTTTACTGCTGGAAGAGCATCTAATGGTACCCACTCCCTTCATTGGGTGTTTTTGTTCAAGTAACAGTTAGAGGGAGTTTGAAAAAATTATCAATTTTCCAGCAAAATTATGTATATCCTGTGTATCACCATAGTATATATTATATAATTTTAATGTATTCCTGTAAATAATATAATCACATGTATTACATATTTATAAATTATCTATATTATAAAAATGTATTATATACATATGTAATATGCATTTTCTGGCAGAAAAGGGCATGATAGTCAATGTACTTGTATCATGTGTCCTTCTTGGGTCTAGGAAGTTGCTAATCCTTTTCCTGATACTTCCTGTGAAAACTGGGGCAGGAGGCAGGTTGATCACACTGTGCTCATCTTAGCACCTATTTTCCTACGTCCTCTACCTTCCTTTTGCTTTTATGTCCGTGACAGCAGCTGAGAGCCTGGTAAAGCTGCTCCTTTATCAAATGTTAAAATATGAAAGCAGAGAGAGAGAGAGAGAGAGAGAGAGAGAGAGAGAGAGAGGCTGATGGAAGCCGCCCAAGGCCTCCACGTGCGGAATCTCTCCCCTCGGAAAGACCTCTCTGGAGTGAAGGCTGCTGGCAGTGGGCTAGCGGCTATGACGCGGTGCCGGCCCCACAGCAGCGTCTGCACCCTAGTCGGCGATGATCGGACACCGTGGTGTGCAAGCACTGAGCTGTGCTCAGTGGGAGACAGAATCAGAAACCCACCAGACAGGTCCCGCTCACCAAGGGGCCTTAGAGCCGAATAAGGGACACAGCCCTGGCCTGTGTGGCTCAATTGGCTGGGCGTGGTCCTGTGCACTGAGACGGCCAGTTCGATTCCCAGTCGGGGCACATGCCAGGGTTGTAGGCTTGGTCCCCAGTAGGGGGAGTGCAGGAGGCAGCCTATCGGTGTTTCTCTTTCTCTCCCCCCATCTCTCTCTAAAATCAATAAAACATATTTTTAAAAATAAGGTAACATAGAGCAATTCCCCAACACATTAAAAGGTAAGTGACTGATGTTCACAATGTATAATTCTCCCCCAACACCTTACACACACACACACACACACACACACACACACACACACACACACACAGTCTATTTTCTTTGCACTCAGTATAAATACCTTATCTAGTCAAGATTTGGCTTTTTTTCTTTTTCTTTTTTTGTCTGTTTATTTGTGTGTTGTTTTTTTTTGAGGAGATATACCTCCACTAAGACAATACCTCTCAATTGCTAAGATTCTTTAAATCCAACTTGCTTCCCTTAATACTCATTTGAAACAAATCCTAGTTAAATAAATGTTACTATTTTTTTTAAAAAGTCTATCATTATTGTTGAAAGTATTGCAGATGTCCCCCTTTTTTCTCCCATTGATCCCCTCCACCCCGCTCCCATCCCCCGCAGTGTTGTCTGTCCACGGGTTAACCATATATGCATATAAGTTCATGGCTTTTTTTTCTTTGCATTATTAGGTGAGGTTGTAAAATGCTAGGGAAGAAATACATTTAACCACAGATGTCTTTCTGAGTTGGTAAGATTCAATTGTTTTAAGTGTGTAAGTTTAAGTTCCTATTTAAGGGCTTTTTATATCTACTTTCTTTGTGAAAACTTGTTTCCTGAAAATTCTATTAGGTAACCTAAAATTTAACTAAATATCATAAACATGGGACTATAACACAGAAAGAAGAGTTTGAAGATACATTTATCCATATTTCAAGTAAAGTAGCACATACCCTACCTACTTCTGGATACTTAATCCTTTGGAATTCTCTCTTTTTAAAAACTAAATGAACACTGACATTTCTAGCCATGGGTGAAGGAGGAGTTTAGTTATTTAACTTCCTAGATGACCTAGATTATCTGTCACACGCATAGGCTACTGTGAAAGGTAGTCTACCCTCGCAATTCTGCCATTTGTACCTTTATTATGTCCCGTTCATTTTTGTTTAAAGACCATCCTTTGAATTGATAGATCTAGTAAAAAGGCTTATAAGCTGATTTGTACAATTATCAGATTAAACTATTTTAAATCTACACTAATAAAAGAGAAAGATGCAAATTGACTGTACCTCCGCAACACCCACCAGCCAATCAGGAGTGAGTATGCAAATTAACCCAACAAAGATGGCGGATTGATTTGCATACACAGGTGCCAAGTGGCCTGGGTCCCAGGACAGGCGCCAAGCCCACAGTCTCCTGGGACCATCGCCTACCCTGGGAGGTGAGGGCTGCCGCACCAAGCCACAGCTGCAGGCTCCTGGGACCAGAGGGTGCAGGTTGGGCTGAGGGACCCCACCCCCCCACATGAATTTCATGCACTGGGCCTCTAGTTTGATTAGTATACTGAAATATGTAAATTATTGGTGGTTAGAAAATTAAATGTTCTATAGGTCATTAAGTGGGTTGATATATTTGCATAATTTGTTCCTCCAAGATGGGTTCAGCTCCTAATATCTCCCCTGTCATTTCCTGTTTTCTGGAGCTGGTGAACACTGGGGCAGGAATAGATTTACTATGTTTGGTTGGCCTTAGACCCTTGTTTTCAAAACATTTCCAAAAATTTTTTTAATGTTCAAAGCTTAACCAAAACTTTAAAAAATATCATAGTGTCATATATACAGGGTGTCTCAAAAAAAGTGTATACATACTTTAACAGCAGATAGTTCAATTTTCACAAGGAAATGTATTTTAACAAATACTGCCTTTATAATTATTCAAAGTGTTTGTATACTTTTATGGGATACTATATATATATACACAGAATGGCCAGATTATTATGATCTCTGAACGCATAGTAATCTGGCCACTCAGTGTGTATGTGAGAGTGTGTGTGTGTGTGTATACACACATATATATATATATTTTAGAGGCCCGGTGCATGAATTCGTGCATGGGTGGGGTCCAGCCAGCCTGGCCAGGGGTAGGGGACATGGGCAGTTGGCCGGCCTGCCTGCTGGTTGAACTCCTGGTCGAGGGGACAATTTGCATATTAGCCTTTTATTATATAGGATATACACTGAGTAGCCAGATTATTATGCGTTCAGAGATCATAACAATCTGACCACTGAGTGTATATTCCCATTATATGATATTTTAAGGTTTTAAATAGATTTAAGTTTTAGAGGTATTTAGAAATATTTGTAGATTAGGGCTGATTTAAGTGGAACTCTTACTTTTTAAAAAATAGTGTAACTAAAAATAACATACTTTAAAAAATAAAACCAAAAGTTAAATATAAAGTGGAAAATAAAATTTAAAAACTCATATTTTTTAAAAATTAACCTTTTCCAACAACACCCGATGCAGTCTTGTTGTCTTTCCTCTCACACCTCAGTTTCTCTGTCTGTAAGGTGGGGTTGATAATAAATCCCACGGGATTTTATTTTTATACAGCATTCCTTGAGCACTTAAACACAATTTCTTAAATGTATCGGAACTCAGCAGGTACTCTATGGATGCCCGGCTGCTTTTAAAACTTTATCAATAAGCCACAGTGGGTTGGGACTAGGAACTGTAGCTTGGGCATTAATACGCCACTTACACATACTATAAATGGGGTTTTTAATGAGTCAGAAAAACACTAATAGTTCACACTGATACGTAGCCGTCTCTGGGTGGTGCGCTCCCGTGTGCCATCATCTTTCACTACAAAAGCCCTGCAGGAGCCCACCCTTATGGCCTCGAAATGCTGCCTTTCCTCTCTAGCAAAGACTCCATGCACTTCCCTGGGCCACCAGCAACGTAACTGCCAGCTTTACCCACTAATTTCTTCCTCTCGGAGCCAAGTCATTCCTGGTAACAGCATCACCAGGAATAAAGCTCTTTCTGTTAAAATTCAGCTGAAACTGGGTCTGATGACCCGCGTGGCTCGTGCGAAACCTAGCCGAGACAGGGCCTGCCGTATGGACGTCAGGGGGCTCGCCACAAACCAGAAGGACACACGGCTACTTGAGTCTCTCAGGAAGCGTAAAGGGACAGAACGCCAGCACACGGGGTGCCGTTCCTACAGGCGCCTTTCCGCGAGTCACCGCACTTTAATTTTGAGAAAGGAGACTCGATAGAGGCCCGTGGAAGCCTCGTCCCCATGGCACTGGTTCAACACCTCAGGCTCCGGCTGAAAAGCCTCCTTCTGCAGCGCGCTGTGCAGCAGAAAGAGCAGGCTGGGGACAAAGCCCAGCAGGAGCTCAGAACCCCATCGGCTGGAGGGAAGCTATCTCCAGGCTGGAACAAAGTAATGACGGAAGTAAAGAGGCTTTGTCTTCCATCCTTAGCTCTGGGCGTTTCAAAGATGCAGGCTTTTTGCTACAACGCAGGTGGGCAGCGTGAGAGGCCCCGTTGCCTGAATGAGCACTGCTGCGGCATGGGGGATATCCTGCGGGAATATGTTCTGCAGCCAGCTTTGGTGTGTTTTTTGGGGGGGGGGGGGGTGGAGAGGGAGCAATTGAAAACACCCGAAGAGGCCCTGGCCGGGTGGCTCAGTTGGTTAGAGCGTCGTGTGGATACGCCAGGCTTGCAGGCTCGATCCCTGGTCAGGGCGCACACGACTCAACCAATAAATGCATGACTCGTGGAGCAACACATCCATGTTCCTCTCTCTCAAATCAATCAATACATTTTTTAAAAACCCCAGAAGCATCCAGAGAAACATGCCTAACATTCACAGAACGTGCTGTGAAAGTGAACCTCGGGGAGCCAAGCCCGGGGGGCTGAGAGGCTGTCCCGCAGCGTGAGGGACGCCCGCTCCCCCACTACTGGCTACGCCTTAGCGTTGGGCCGGGGTCTGTCCCTGCAGCCTGGTGGGCCCGCCCGGGAAGCTGGGGCACCGGGACCGGCGGCGCGGGGCGCGCACCTGGAGGCCTGGCGGGCCGGGAGGGTTTCAGACCGTGACCCCTGACCCCAGGGCGCGGGGACTGACCGTCGGGAGCGAGGCCGCCTGCGGTCCGGCCCGCCGCCGGGCGTCGCCGAGGGACACGCCAGCAGCCGGGGGACAGCGCGGCCGGCGGGAGCGCGGGCGGGGCGCGCGGGCCTCCCCACGCACGGACGCGGGTCCCCGCACCGGGTCTGTCCCGCGCGCCCGCAGCTGGACCCCCGCCCCTTCGGGACCAGCACCTCTGGGACCCGCCCGCCGGCCCGAGGTGCTGCCGTGGGAACCGGCACCCCGCGCGGGGCCCGGGGCAGCGGCGGCGCGGGCGGGAGGCGCGGGGTGCGAGGCGGCGCGCGCAGCAGCACCTGGCGGGGGCGCCCGAGGTGCGGCGGGCGGTGCGCGTGCGCGGGGCGGTGCGCGTGCGCGGGGCGGGCGGTGCGCGGGGCACGCGCGTGCGCGGGGCGGGGCGCGGCGGCGGGCGGGGCGGCGGCGCGGGCGGCCGCGCAGGGCGCACACCGGCCGGCGGCGGAGGCGGGCGGAGGCGGCTCCGGAGGCTGAGGCTTCCCGGGGTCGGAGGCGGCGGGTCGGCCGAGGCGCCGCGGAGCCGGGAGCGGGAGCGCGTGGAGCCGCGGAGCCGCGGAGGCCGAGGAGCGCGGCGGCAGGGAGGCGGCCGAGCGCGCGGGGAGCCGGGCCCGCGGACCTGTGGGCGCGCGGTCCGGCCGGGCCCCACCCGCGTCCGCGCCCCCGGCCCGACCCCCGCGGCGCCCGGCGGAGGAGCGCGGCCGCGAGGATGTCGGCGGGCGGCCGCGAGGAGGAGCGGCGGAAGCTGGCCGACATCATCCGCCACTGGAATGCCAACCGGCTGGACCTGTTCGAGATCAGCCAGCCCACCGAGGTGCGCCGCGCCGGCTCGGCCGCCCCGCCCGCCGGGACCCCCTCCCTGAGGCCCCTCCCGCCGGGACCCCCGCCCCGCGCCCTCCCGCCGGGACCCCCGCCCTGCGGGCCCTCCCGCCGGGACCCCCGCCCCGCGGCCCCTCCCGCCGGGACCCCCGCCCCGCGCCCTCCCGCCGGGACCCCCGCCCTGAGGCCCCTCCCGCCGGGACCCCCGCCCCGAGGCCCCGCCCGCCGGGACCCCCGCCCTGAGGCCCCTCCCGCCGGGACCCCCGCCCCGAGGCCCCGCCCGCCGGGACCCCCGCCCTGAGGCCCCTCCCGCCGGGACCCCCGCCCCGCGCCCTCCCGCCGGGACCCCCGCCCCGCGCCCCGGGCCGGCGCGGGTGGAGCGGTCACCTGTGCCCGGGGCCGGGCCGGGGCTTCGGGCCCGGGGGGTCTGGTCGGAGGTGGGGGTCGCGGTCCCCGTGGGGCCCAGGGCGGGGAGCCGGGCGGACGCCGGGGGAGGGGTCGGGGGTCGGGGGTCGGGGTCTGGGCCCGGTCGGGGGTCGGGGGTCGGGGGTCGGGGTCGGGGTCTGGGCGCGGTCGGGGGTCGGGGGTCGGGGGTCGGGGTCGGGGTCTGGGTCCGGCCGGGGTGGGGAGGGCGCGGTTGTGTCCGGCTCACCCCCACCGCGGCCCCGGGTTCGCGGCGCCCGGCTGGGGCCACAGGGACCTTTGTCCCCGGGAGCATGTGCCGGCGGCGCTTCGTTCGGGGCGGGGGTCGGGGTGCCGGCGGCGCTTCGTTCGGGGCGGGGGTCGGGGTGCCGGCGGCGACCCTGTGCGGCGGCGGGGCGGGAAGCTGTGACCCTGCGGCGTAGCCGGTGGCGCGGCCGGGGACGGAGCTCCAGGGAACGCGCGGCTTCTCGCCGTCCTGCCGCGGCCCCGGCTCAGGCGGGCGCCCCTCCTCCGGCGGCCGGGCCGGGCGGGGACAATGGAGGCTGCGGTGGCTGAGCTGCCCCAGGCGTCCGGGCAGCTTTGTGGGAGGCGCTGGGCCCCGGCCCGAGCGGGGCTGGCGGAGAGGGACCTGGGGTCGGTTCCTGACCCCAAACGTGTGGCCGGTCCCCTCGTAGCGGTGGTGGTCGCAGCGCCTGGACCAGCGCGAGCCCCCGCGTCCGCGGGGCGCCCCGCGGGGGGCCGCTGGGCAGCGCGTCTTCTCGGCGTTATGGGGGCCGCGTCCGTGGGAACTGCGCCTCAGTGTTGCTCCGCCCCAGCTGGACCCCGGGCTGGACCCGGGGCTGGGACCCCGGGCTGGACCCCGGGCTGGACCCCGGGGCTGGACCCGGAGCTGGACCCGGAGCTGGACCCGGAGCTGGACCGGGGGCTGGACCCCGGGGCTGGACCCGGAGCTGTACCCCGGGCTGTACCCCAGGGCTGGACCCGGGGCTGGACCCCGGGCTGGACCCGGGGCTGTACCCGGGGCTGGACCCGGGGCTGTACCCGGGGCTGTACCCAGAGCTGTACCCGGGGCTGGACCCCGGGGCTGGACCCCGGGGCTGGACCCCGGGGCTGGACCCGGGGCTGGACCGGGGCTGTACCGGGGGCTGGACCCGGGGCTGTACCCGGGGCTGTACCCAGAGCTGTACCCCTGGACCCCGGGGCTGTACCGGGGCTGGACCGGGGCTGTACCGGGGGCTGGACCCGGGGCTGTACCCGGGGCTGGACCCCAGGGCTGGACCCGGGGCTGGACCCGGGGCTGGACCCGGGGCTGGACCCCGGGGCTGGACCCCGGGCTGGACCCCGGGCTGGACCCAGGGCTGGACCCGGGGCTGGACCCGGGCTGGACCCGGGGCTGGACCCGGGGCTGGACCCGGGGCTGGACCCGGGGCTGTACCCAGAGCTGTACCCGGGGCTGGACCCGGGGCTGGACCCCGGGGCTGGACCCGGGGCTGGACCGGGGCTGGACCCGGGGCTGGACCCGGGGCTGACCCGGGGCTGTACCCGGGGCTGTACCCAGAGCTGTACCCGGGGCTGGACCCCGGGGCTGTACCCGGGGCTGGACCGGGGCTGTACCGGGGGCTGGACCCGGGGCTGTACCCGGGGCTGTACCCAGAGCTGTACCCGGGGCTGGACCCCGGGGCTGTACCCGGGGCTGGACCGGGGCTGTACCGGGGGCTGGACCCAGGGCTGTACCCCGGGCTGGACCCGGGGCTGGACCCCGGGGCTGGACCCCGGGGCTGGACCCGGGGCTGGACCCGGGGCTGTACCGGGGGCTGGACCCGGGGCTGTACCCCGGGCTGTACCCGGGGCTGGCCCCCGGGGCTGGCCCCCGGGGCTGGACCCCGGGCTGGACCCGGGGACCCGGGGCTGTACCGGGGCTGGACCCGGGGCTGGCCGCCGCCCGGACGAGCGAACGCTGACCGGCACTGGCTGCCGGCGTCTCTGCTGTTTCGTCTGCTGTCGCCGTGCCCCCAGCCTGTGAAGGTCGGCGAGGCCTACTCCCTGCATTTTCGATTGCCTTCTTTTCACAAAGGCTGGCTTTCACAGGCTGCGACCCCACCGCAAGGCGAGCGAGCTCTGTGGATTTGGGGCTCAGGAGGCCACCCGAACCCCGGTGCGTTGTTCCTGCGGGTGACCGCCCTCCTCAGGCTTTTGAGTCGGTGCTCGTGTGTCTGGGAGGTGACGGGCAGGAATTAGCTGTCAGGGTCATGTCGTCCAGAAGGACGAGTTCATTTTTCTTGTCTCTGGTTTAAAAATTGGGACGTAAAATATTATCTTGGCACCGAGTTGTTTTCCTGCCCGAATGGGTCTGTTCATCATTGTTTTCGGGAGATTTACCGTGTCTGGCTGAGAAGAGGAATATCTTTGCAGTTTATAACAGGTGCTTAATGAAGTTTACTCTTCGGAATTTTAAGTGGAGTTGCTGCTTTAAGAAATGCTAAGTCAGAACAGGGGATAGGTCACTGATTGCACCAGGTTCTGTTCGGAGCGCCCGGCTGAACGTTCCTGCTTGCGAATCTGGCGGCGTTGGTTGCAGTGACGGCCTGTGCTGTCGGTGGGAGAGCCTGTTCGGGTGGTTACTCTGCAGGCCAAAGGCTGTGCCTACCTGTCTGTTTTGTGGAAGCAAAACAAACGTTGAAGAACTTCTTCATTTTGTAGGTTTTCCTTCCTCCCCTCCCCCCTTATACCTGAATAGTTCCGTTTTTAGAAATGATCTCCAGGATTTTATTAGAAGGCTTTTCATGATGAAATGGGTTGTTTTTGAATGCCCATACGCTGTTTTCTTAGTTTTCTCCTTGTCTGGTATCTAGGTCTCACTTCCTGTTGCGTTTTCTAGAGCAGCTTTGCATACCATTACGCTTATTCTGGTCTTGGAAGCTAAGCTCTGCATTTAATGTGTTGTAGCTTTCATTATGATCTAGGTGCACGTACGTTATGTTAATTCATAAGTCACTATTTCAGTTTCAGTTGGCTTTATCTAAATGCCTGAAGTTTTTTACCATCTTGACGAATTTTTATTCTCTTGGGCCATCACAAATCATATTTCTTAGTTTTCTACAAGTCGGCTAGCGCTCTGCTAGCATTTATTGTGCTCAGCAAGTGTTGAACAAATCCACTGTAGAATTTGATTTGCAGGAATGAGATGTAGGCCTTGTGTTGATGTTTGTGGAATCTTGTGTACGTGTATGAGAGGACAGTGGTGGTTTGTTTCCTTTTTTGGGAGGTACAGTGATCAGTATCTATTATCAACTCCTACAACTGCATTGATCACTTACAGTTGGTGGTTTCAGGCAGCCTCGATACCCGCTGATAATCCTGCGGTTTCTGTTTAGGATGATGATAAGCTTGGCTTTTGGATTACATTCACTTTTTAAGAAAATCAGAATATGCTTTAAAATCCACCTGGTTATGTTTGCTTTTTCCTTCACATTCGTATTTGGATGTATATTTTTTCAGTCCCTCCTCAGTTGGATCCTAGATTCTTTTGGAATTTTCAAATGAATTGATGACTAAACTCGGTGTTGACATATTATCACCGGGAGAGTGATTTTAAGCTGAATTAATGTCTTGGTTATTGTGGAACATGATGGCTCGTAACACAAGCTTCATGAAGCTGTTAGTCCGCCCTTTTCTGTTAGTGACGTTGAGGTGTCACTTCTGTTGGGGATTCCTGGTGACTTCCTGTGGGCGAGTGCTTCTTGCCGGTCCTCACTTCCCAGCATCCTCAGGGGCCTCTGAGAGCACCCTCAGGCCTCCTGTCCTGTGGTGTCTGTTGCTTAACTTGGACCTGTTCTGTCGTTAGAGCCACGGCCCCTCTGTCTCTGTCCCCGGTCATCTGTGAAGGCAAGAGCTTAGAGTGCTGTTTTAAAAATATTCTTATGTCTGTCATATGGTAGGTGCCCAGTAAATATATTGTGGAAAGAATATTGAATATCACTTTCTTTGTGTGCTGACAAGACCTGGGATATATGCTTTTAGAAAACGGTGAAATTGTCTGTTAGGTTATTAGGTATTAAAGACCATGTTTTCAAGTCTCATTCTTTTGTATAAAGATTAAACTAAATGCAAAAGCTATGCTAGCTAGTTGTCCACTTTGCTTCATGAAATACTTCTTAAAGTCATTTCTTTTGTTTACTGTTTCTTGAGTTCACTGCCTTCTTTTTTCACTGATGAGAAAAATAACCTAGAATTACATATACTTTACCAAAGGCGAATATTTTAATAGTTTTTTAATACTTGGAAAAATATTTACTTTTCATTAATACTTTTAAGAATAATTAGTTGTTTTAATACTCTGATTGATCTTGAGACGTAATGTGGTGGTGATTCGTGTCACCCAGAGGGGTGTGTGAAAAATAACTCCTGGCTTGTCAGCAGAGGGGGCGTGAAGTCTCTGGGTGAAGGAGTTATCAGTTGCATAACTTACAGCTCAGCCTGTGTTCCAGACCAGTGCTTAGGTGGCAGCTCTTCGTGATCATACGACTTACCTAGATTTGAAACTATTTAGAAACAAGAGTTGTATTATTATTATACATTAGTACTTCGGAAGGTCTTTTTTTCTGATGATTAATGTATATTGAGATAGTTGCCAATGGTGTGTGTTTAGTATTTATAGGCATATCTGTTCCTTTTTTTGTTTGTTTTTATAACTTGTAACCTGCGATTACAAACTTTATTTCCTGGAATAACTGGTTAAGGTTTATATTTGTATGGGTGTGTGCTTGAATCTGAGGTAGAGACCTTGTCTAACATTGTTTAGTTATCTTAAACTAAAACTCTATCTAGACTAGCTTCAATTTGCTATCTTCCTGCCAGTGAATAACTTTACTTGGTGCAACTTACAGACTCCCTGGCATGTACAGGCTGTGACTGTAGGCTTTTCTAGAGCCATTACATGTTGAATGTGGCTAACGGCGGAATACTAGTGGAAACAGTCTTTCACGTTTCTGAAAAAATATGAACCACAGAAGCTCAGGATATGGTACCAAATGGGCGGGAACCGTAAGAAAAAAGGGTTTCTGGTTTTGTTCTTGGGGATTTAATTGAGCAATGGTAGTGTGTAAAACATTATTACTCAGTGTTGGTGGTTAATTTGTTTACAAATGGTTTTACCAGACTTGAACTCTGGCATAATGTCAGAAAATGCTAGCAAGTATTATAGCAATTATTTATTTATTTTTTAAATATATTTTATTGATTTTTCACAGAGAGGAAGGGAGAGGGATAGAGAGTTAGAAACATCGATGAGAGAGAGAGACATTGACCAGCTGCCTCCTGCACACCCCCCACCGGGGGATGTGCCCGCAACCAAGGTACATGCCCTTGACCGGAATCGAACCTGGGACCCTTGAGTCCGCAGGCCGACGCTCTATCCACTGAGCCAAACCGGTTTCGGCTATAGCAATTATTTTGATATAAACTGTTTACCTTTATTATAAATAAAATGGCTATGCAAATAATGTGTGTGGAACATAAAATTAAACTGACCTCTTACTTGAAAGTTATTTTCAGGTTAGGTAGAGTGTTGGTTTTGTCTTGATGAATTTTTTTAGGATGTGGGCATTCATCTTGAAGATGCCCAGGACTGGGCGGACACTTGCTTGACCTGCATTTACACTTGTAAGTTAGATAATGAGCAGTGTGCCCAGCCCTGCAGACCCTGTGACCAGGCCTGAGCTTGCCCCGCCTGGGGGCTGACACTGACCCTCTGGCAGGGCCTGGCAGTCATGGGTGGGTGTCTGGTCACAGGTAGGAGGGGACAGCAGGCCAGGCATGTTGTCAAAGCTGGACCATCTTTATGCACGAGCAGAAGCTTTTCCTGAGCATTTCTAGTCCTGTACGGTGACTGACTGACTGAGCAGGCTGGAGAGCTGGGAGGGGTGGCGTTCTGCCCGGCTCAGTCTTCTGGGCGAGGTTTTGTTCCAGCACCGTGAAAATAGAACACCGCCCTCCTGTCTTGGCATGCGGGACTGACCAAAGCCTTTGTGATTTAACTTAGCGGTGATTTGATCAGGCAAGAGGGAGCAAGTGCAGAGGCTGATGGTTTGTAAACCAGGGAAGTGTGTTCCCCGGAAGGTGGGTTCCCACAGGCGGGGACAAGCCGAGGTTGCACACCTGCACGCTGCATGTGTCCTGAATGAACGTATCTGGAGGAGCTGAGGGTGAACAGTTGACTCTGACTGGAAAACAGCCACAATTCCTGTACTTTTACTCAAAAGACATTTCTGTGCCACTAATGTTGAGAAGGGTAAGTTGTGTTGCTTACGGAAGGTAAGACAGGAGCTTTTGCTGTGCTCATTGGCGTGGATGATGCTTGTGGGCTCAGTACCCAGCATGCCTGGTTTTCTAAATGTTGTCGTGATAGCGAGGGCCACCCGATGGGTGGAGTAGTACGTCTGCCAGGACGCGAGGCGCGCACGGGGAGTGTCTCCAGACTCCAGGTGTGAGCAGGTGAGCTCGTAAACAGTTGTTCTTTTCCGTTTCTGGGGTTTGGACTTCCTTAGGTGACTGGTGCCGCTCGTGCCCAGGGGCTTAGGCGGACTGGACAGGACCATCCTCCCGAGTGTCAGGCATTTCCCTCCTGTTTTAAGGCCGCCTTCCGTGAGGATGCGTCGCTGTTGAGGCGCGCTCTGCCACCATCCATGGGGAGACGGTGTGACAGGTTGTTTCCAAATGAGGTTTCACCCTGCGTCACAAACACCACCTGAAGGTGTAAAAGAGAGCGTGGCCCCCCTAATTAGGACCCGTGAAAAAATGCTCATCAGTTCCTGCTGTGGGGGTATTTCTGTCCGTTAAGAGCAGTCCAGTTGGCTGGTTATTCAGAAGCATAGCTTAGAGTTCTCTGTTGCTTGAGTTCGTACATGTTCTGTGGAAAGGAGAATCTGCTCTTGGCAATTTAAACCAGTTGTTCCTTCCCAAAATGCACTTCCTCTTTACCCTTGTTTCTGCTGGTGGTACTCTCCATGGTGACCTACACATCCCTCTATTTCCTGACCTTTCACAGGAGAGCCGATACGATTTCTACGTTATAATTTCTGTTTATGCCACTGTTACCGGCTTTTGGTACTGAGACTGCAGACTGCTCTGCGTCCAGTCCCCTGTGTTTAGGAGGACAGGAAACGGGCGCTAGTCTGACCACTGTTCGCCACTCCCGGTATTTAAGAACCATTGTGTTCTTAAAATGCATACCGGCTACATATATGCGTGCTTAGTGTCAGGTCTCTACATTGGGAAGTTGTCTTTCAAATGTGTTGTTTTTAGGTGGATATTGATATTATTATCTGAATAAATTTCTCAGCTGCTCTCAGGTAAACGTGGGTTCCACGGGTGCGTGCTCATTCACCCACAAGTTGGAGATGCTCGTGTGCTTTTTCTTGAGATGTCCTAGAAGTTGGTATGTAGCTCAAATAGAAGTTCATGATATATATTCCCCACGTGGGCATGTAGCATATTGAACACATACTCATGATTGAAAGGAGAAAAAAATACTCATGTATTTGTTTCATCAGAGATACTCTTAGGTGACAGTGTGCATGCATGGCGTGAGAAACGTTGCTAGTACAGGTTGATGCTGCTGCCTTGACCTGTGCTAATTAATGTGCTGTCAGTCCCACCCATCATTACCCTGCCCCTTGGTACAGACGCCCGCCCAGCAGGAGAGCCCAGTACTGTCGGCATCAGTGTGGGAAGTTAACCTCACAGTTGACCTGAGGGTACACGGGAACCCAAGGATTCCTGGGCTACAGGTCCCAGAATACTTAGCGATGGGTTTTAAGAATTTTGAGTTGAGCAGATTGAAAACAAATATTCTAATGTAGATATTAGAGTCTATGTTTTATGATGCTTTCCACCTAGGGTATGAAGCTAACGTATTATGAGGAAAGGTAGATTTCAATATTATTAATTTGGTATTTCACATATTGTTACATATTTGGTTGTTTTTTTACATTTATAAGTACCTATTTATTTTTAATATATTTTATTGATTTTTCACAGAGAGGAAGGGAGAGGGATAGAGAGCTAGAAACATCGATGAGAGAGAGACATCGACCAGCTGCCTCCTGCACCCCCCCCCCCCACCGTGGGATGTGCCCGCAACCAATGTACATGCCCTTGACCGGAATCGAACCTGGGACCTTCCAGTCCGCAGACCGACGCTCTATCCACTGAGCCAAACCGGTTTCGGCTATAAGTACCTTTTTTAATTTTTAATAATCAAGCATTTACATTTTATTATTGAAGAATACTGGTCACAACCTAGTGAAAGTGGTGACCAGGCAATTTTGCTGCTCTGACCGACTCAGCATATAATGTAGGCCACTCCTACTCATGGGTCAATTCTAGTCTGAGAACAATGGTGTCCCGTGCACCCCAAGTGGGTGGTAGGCGGGTGTGCTGCACCCCGAGTGGGTGGTAGGCGTGGGTGTGCTGTTAGATGTGGGCTGTGTCTGGCACTTGCCTGTCCTTTCGTCCCCTTCCAGTGTAAGCTCTGGATTTTGCCAACTCTCACTTTGTAAGGGTGTCTTTTTTATGTTGTTTTTGGTTATATTTTTCCTTAGCTTTATTATATTTCCTGAGAGAATGATAGACCTATAACCACAGTCTTTATGCTCTAAAATCTCCATGTATAAGACAGACTTTCAATGCTTCAAAATAATACATGAATATGTTTTTAAAATGCATGTAGTAAAAACAAAATGTTAGAATATTGAGTTTATGTTTAAGATGAACAAATCTTCAGATTAATTTAGCTACTTGTTTTGCAACAAATGTGCTATTAATTCATGGCTAGGTGCAAGTTCATTTTGAATTTTTGGTGATCATTTCCTTTTATAGATAACATTACTCAATTATTTTGGTGATTTCAGTCACTTAGTGAAATGTGTTTATTAATAAACGTATTGTTTTAATTTATCAGGATAATGAAATACACATGAGAAATCTTACTTGCTGAACCAGTGAATTGATAGAGGACTCATTCCTCTGTAGGCCAGCTAAGCTTCTGCTTTTTCAGGACGAGGAGCTGGCTAGGAGTACCATGGACAGGGTTTCTACCACATTGAATGTTTAGGTCTTGACTATTTTAAAATGTGTTTTTAATTTAAGTTTGGCAAAGGTAACCATGTTGAGTTCATGGTACCGTTAATATGTTTTATGCCAAACTTGCTGATTTCAATTTTAAAAAATTATTTTCATTATTACCATTTTGAAATTCTACTTTGGGAATGTCAAGGACAATGGAATTAAGGTCAGTAAATCTGGAGAAGCATGAAAAACAATGTTTACTTCACTGTAGCAAGATTATATATGTAAAAATTTATATTTTTCGATTATGAAAATAACTAGAGGCCCGGTGCACGGATTCGTGCACATTGAAAGGAAATTCATTAGAAGGTGGCCAGCAGGGTGGGACTGGGCGAAATGTGCCAGACACGCCCTGGAGCCAACCTCTCACAGTCCCTCCTCGGCCAGCCACACCTGGGGCGGCGCCAGGGCTCGAAGGGCTTCTACGGAGTGAGTGGGGTCCTTCCAGCAGGTGGGGTCCCTTGGCCTGGCATGCAGAGATCAGGCCGAAACGGGCAGTCTGACATCCCCGAGGGATTCTAGAGTATGAGAGGGCACTCTGCAAAGTTGCTGTCTCTCGGCAGCTCCTGTGTTGAGCGTCTGCCCCCTGGTGGTCATTGTGCGTCATGTTGGCTAGTCGCTTAGGCTTTTATATATATAGGTGTGCTTGTTTTAGAATATTTGGAAAATGCTTGAAGTGTGCATGTATGTTTAGTTGTATCTGGTGGTTAATTATTTGTGCTTTTAACCACTACTGAGTTACATCTGTCAGGAACTCAGTTTTTAAAAGCTACTTAGGTTATCCTGCCTGGCTGGTGTAGCTCAGTGGTTGTGTGTTGACCTATGAACCAGGAGATCATGGTTTGATTCCTGGTCAGGGCATATGCCCAAGTTTCGGGCTCAATCCTCAGTAGGGGACGTGTAGGAGGCAGCCAATCAATGATTCTCTCTCATCATTAATCTTTTTATCTCCTTCGCTCTCTAAAATCAATAAAAATTTGTTAAAATGTTTAAAAATATAAAAGCTACTGAGGTTATTCTGATAATAATGTTCATACTTAACATTCTGTGGGTGTGTACGTACTACCTGCACGTGATGCTAGGGTAAATACTTGGTGTGCGTTCGCTGTTAGTTCTTGTAGCCATCCCGGGAGGCTTGCTACCTGTGCTAGTCTCATTGTTGGAAGAAGAAACCAAGGCACAGGAGGCAGATGACTCGCTGGAGGGTGTGTGGAGCTGGGACAGGCAGCCTGGCTCTGCAGCTTTCACCTAAGCCACTACGTTTGTGGAATTAGAAAACGTAAACCACTGCAGTGGAAGTTTTATGGGGAAAAGTTTATGGAGTAATTTAGAGCGAGAACCACAAGCATGGTAAGAGTAATGGGGATCACTTCTTGGCCTTTGGACTAAGATCAGGTGTAATGTAAGAGTCATGGGACCTGTTCAGGTACATTTATACCACATACCATGTGCATACATGTGTAGATCTTGTGCATACATCTGTTCATTTCCATCCTGACCTGTTATTGTAACCTCACCTTTCACATCTGAGAAGATGGTTCTGGTTCTCTGTCAGCATGGAGCATGCTCTGTTTTAATTTCCGACCATGCGCGCTGTGGCAGCCGGAAGTGGGCATAGGAGTGAGGGGTCGGAGGGGTGCTTGGTGGCTTCACCACAGCTGTCCAGTGCCCGAGACAAAAAAGTAGGCAGGACCGCCCCAGGTGCTGGAGTGGGGGGCTCACACCCTTTCTGACGGCATGGCTGTGATTTGGAGTTTTGGAGTGCAGGCCTTGTGTCTACCCAAGGACCATTTCATCGAGTCCTTTTCCCTGTCGGGTTGTAGCCCTTAAAAATTCAACAACTAAACTTATTCTCTTCACTTCTAGGGCTCACTTAATTTAATTCCATAAAGTTTTAAAAAAAGATACACTTTTATTGATTTCAGAGAGGAAGGGAGAGGGAGGGAGAGAGAGAAACATCAATGATGAGAATGAATCATTGACCGGCTGCCTCCTGCACAACCCCTAGTGGGGATCGAGCCCACAACCTGGGCACATGCCCTGACCGGGAATCAACCGTGACCTCCTGGTTCATAGATCGATGTTCAACCCCTGAGCCACACCAGTTAGGCAAGTTCCATAAAGTTTTGCTTACATGTTAGCTGTGACTTTCCCCAGGTAATGTTTGAATTTCAGCAGATAATTCCTTGATTGTTACTAACAGTTCCTTAACATCTGTCGAGCAAACATTTGCCATTCCCAAACAAAAAGGGGGATTTTTAGACAAAATGGCAGTTTTAGGGAACACCCTATTACAGCGGTCGCCAATCAGTGGTCCGCTGACCACTGGTGGTTCGTGAGGTCCGAAAGGTTGGCGACGGCTGGCCTAGTAGACCTGAGATTATACCGGTCTGTTTCCTCTTGTAAGAAGCAGTGAAGCCTGGAGGAGGTTTCCAGGTGGGAAGTTAAGAATCGGAGCCCTGACTCTGGGTGTGGAGCTGCGTGTTAGCACAGCCATGTTTGTGGTGGCGGGGACCCAGTGCTCACTGCGAGGTACAGGACGGGGTGTAGGACGGGGTAGGGCAGCAGAAATGTGTACCTTCCGTTTTCACCCTGTGCTCCTCACTTCTATCAGCTTGATGTAGCACATGCCTGTACGTTCTTATGGCTCGTATTCTAGCATAAAATAGAATTTAAAAAGTTATCTTTTTTTTACCAAGTGGCACCCAAACCACCAAACGTTAGTGTTTGTGATTTGCACGGCTTCTGAGCGAGCTCTGATGCCTCCGGATGCATTTCATTAGTGTAATGACATTTTTAGACCTTTTACCTTTAGTTTGTGACCACAGACGCATGTGATTGGTGTCACCAGCTTGATTCTTGGGAAACATTGTCAGTTTTACATTAATGCAATGATAATTATTGTTTGCTTCTATGAACTTCTGTCTGTGAGCACAAGTTTTGAAAATAGTTCAGCACCCGGATCTTGGGCTCAGTGGTATGAGAAACAGCTTCTGTTGCATATTTGGTTTTGTTTGTCTTTTGGTGGCTTAGCCCTGTTAGAACTTGACATTTATCGTAGGCGAATGCAGTATTCTTTCATTCACTAATGTTTGTTGAGTGGGTGGTGTGTGTGAGGCTTTGTTAGGGACGGGGCCTGCAGACGTGAAAGCGTGAAGGAGTCTGGGATCTCCAGGACGGCCGTGCAGCAGACTTACCGCGATAATGGGCCCGTTGTGCCGCCAGGAGAGAGCCGAGGAGGCGCTCCGCAGCTCTGGCCAAGGGCAGGCTGAGGCTGAACCTTGGCCCTCCTCTCCGTCCCCATTTCCAAGGTCACTCCTTGGATAATCGCCTGCTACATGCCAGTCACTGTGTAGTGCTGGGCATGCAACATGTAATGGACACGGGCCTTTTTCAAACAGTCCCCGTTCTAGTATGTAAGACAGATTGAAGGACGTGTCGACAGTGGGAAATGCTGTGTTTGGATGCAGGGTAGGCATGCTGAGAGGGAGGGAGTGGCATAGAAGTAAAACGGGGGTGGGGGTGGGAGCATTGCTGCTGTCCAGATCTGGAGGGAGGGTTAAAGAGAAAGTGCCCCTCCTGCGTGTTCTGCTCGAACACCTAACTCCCTTCACCCCAGCCTTCCTGGCTTCCAGTCCCACCGCCCTACTAAGCGCCTCCCTTGGAAGGAGCCTTGGTTTTCGAACTGCCAAAACCAGTTGCCCACGGTAGGGCCTTTTTCCTCTGTGATGGTTTAGTCAATTTCTGTTCTTCCCTCACCTCCTTGGGCTCCGTTGTGCTCACCTCTCTGGGCAGTTTAAGTACGTGCATATTTAATGTTGGAGTCAGTCCTCTACTGGTTTTTATTTTTTTCAATAAAGAAGTGCCTGAATTAAGTGTGGGGCCATTATCCTGAGCTCAAGGAGGCAAATTGACATGACTGTAGCTGACATAGTGCACATAATTAACAGGCTCATTTAGATTCTAAAAAATGTGCTGCTATTCCTGGGTCCCAGGATGCTCTGCCAGAGGGGTTAGTGGAGGGAGGGCCTGGTTTCTGGTGGCTTCTTGCTGTCATCCTCTTTGCTTTCTCCTTTGCTGGGAGGTCTGCCTGGACTTCAGACATTGGTTCCCTCTCACTGTGTTGATGTGTATTGCTGTCATCACAGACTCTGCACCGTATATGTTCTAGGCCAGGTGATCTAGGTGATTGATGATCTGGTATTGCCTTGGAGGTTAGGCTGGCAGCCAGTTGGTAAGTGTTCCTCGGGGAAGGCTGGGCTTTTCTGGCGCTCAGTCCCCTGCCTTGATCGTCTTCAGCCCTCTTCAGTAATGCTTTCACACCTGGCCTACAAATGAAGCCCTAAAAACAAAGCCCACGCCCTGTTTGGTTTTGGTGGCCAGTCTGGGAGGGGAGGGATTCAGGAACTGGAATACGCAATGCGCAGTAGCCCAGGCGAGGAACGAAGATAAACGGGAGGGAGGCCCGTAGGAAGTGAGCACTTGGTAGCTGGCTTAGCGTTGAGATGGTTTAGAGCTCCAGCATTCTCTCTCAGAGTGGCCTGTGGGAACCTATTCGGCCTGCTGATCATGACCTTGATAGATCTCTTTGTTTCCAGTCTGTTGTGTACTGAAAGGTCCTGCGAATTCTCCCAAGCTTTCCAGACGGCCAAAAGGTTGTTTAGCAATTCCTGACCTCTCCTCCCTGCTGTTTGGGAAGGCAGAGCTGCATGAAGTCAGAGAACCTTGTTACTGGCCAGATTGAAAGAGGAGTCAGGACCGAAGGGGACTGTCCAACTTGGGCTGGTGCCTGAACCTGGAGCTCGCGGGGACAGGGACCAGGCCCAGGCCTTGTCGTTCTTTTTGCATTTTGCATCTACCAGAGGAGGATAGGATATGCAGCAGGTAATTGATGATTATGTATATGAAGAAACTAATGAAAGTTGATCAGTGAGGTCAGGGCTATTTTTGTTACACTTAGGGTGCGTTTGAAATCTCTTGCTAAGGCTTCAGAAGTCTGGCCCGACATTTCTTTAGAAATTGAGAGTCTTATTTTAAAGCAAAATGTTATTAAATGGGTATAGCTCATTGCCGATAGAGATGACTTGGTAGCTCATGGTAAAAGGTGCCGCTGCTGTTCACCTGGCACTATGGTCTGCTGGGCGATGAGAGCCTTTGTGCTAACATTTCCGTATCTGCTAACGTAGGAGAAAAATCTACTTGGGAGAGTGGATACTTGACTGAACAATAAGGTAAGCTTTTCCAGATGAGTAGTAACTGACCTATTTTTACTCAGAAGGAGGCTAAAGATAAGTTTTAGAAGAGGCGATACGGAAAAACATGTATTTTGCTAAGATTTATGTGGATTAAAACTTAGTTCATGTGTTTTAAACGGAGCCCATAGAGTATCTCCTCTCCTTCCCTTTCCAGATATCCAGAGGTGTAGCCACTGCTAAGAATTTTTAGAAAAGATCTTTTAAATTTTATTCTGTACTCCTAGAAATGAATGTGTATATTTTTGAATTTTATGTTATAAAAATGGGACCATATGATGTGTACTTTTTACATGTTTTATTCAAGAAATTCTTGCATTTGTGTGTATATAAAGTTCTGTCTTACTTTCAATAGCTGTGTAATGTCCCATGTCCTAACCGTGTCCTTAGGCACTACCCAGGCGCGCCTTAACTCTCGCGTGTCCTGCTTCAGTGATGTGGCTGTGGGCACTTCGCAGGCCTGTCTTCCTTCACTGACCTACTTCCATGAGCGGTTTCTAGAAGGGGGATTTGAGTCAGGAGGCTCAAACTGAAAACCTGTGCTAGACTACCAGGTGTTATTTAGAAAGCCTGTTACAATTTGTTCTCCACTGTTATGGGTATGACCTTTAACCTAACACTGGATATTGCAAGCTAAACTTTCTCACTCCGGCAGGTGAAAAGCCATTGGTTTCAGAATTCACATCTCCTTGCTCATCATTGATGTGAAGCATCTTTCAGGAATGTCCGGCCGTCATGATACTTCCTTTTATGGGAAGTATCTGTTTTCCTGCTGGAATATCTTAAAATATTTTATCGATATGTGAAAATGCGTTTAATAAAACATCAGATCCTGTGTTTATAACTGTTTTCTCCTAGTCATTTTGGTCTTTTAATTGTATGCTACAAGTGGGTATATTTTATTGGTTCATTTGTTTCTTTATTTTTAAGGTACTAATTAAAAAACCAAGAGAGCACTTCTAAAACCTGCAATATCTTAACTGAGGGATAGCTGGCAGCTCGTACCTTTTTCTTTTTACTTTTACATTCAGTAATTACCTCATTTGTCACCAGAGTTTGAACCGTCTTAAATCAGGCTCCAATCTATTGAACTCTCTAGCACTAGACTTATGGTATCAGAAAGAGGTGTGCATGTAGATAGGTTTGTTTCTGAGGTCTTCCATCGTTGACTAATTTGGACACTTTGCTTTAAAGTCCCCAATTTTCAATATGGCTATAAAAATGCTAAATTTTACTTAAACAATTTTATTCATTGAGAAGATTCTCAAAATGAACTATAGGGTAATAGGTATTGCAATGAAGGAACTTAAGACCTTCCCTAAAAAATCAGAGCATGAACTTTTTTAAAAGTTCCAAAATAAGTCATGAGCTTTGTAGAAACCAACCTATTGATAGCTATAAACAATTAAGGTTATCTGACTACTTAAAACTTCCTTCTAATTTATTTGATATTTGTTATAGTGATAGGATGTGTATTATCTTCAATTTGTTATTTCTACAAAGATCACAGTAAGGAAAATAAATTAGGTTAAAAAGGATGCTTAGCATGAAAAAAACAAGGGTTTTTGTTTTCTGGTGTATCTTACAGAACGGCGGTCGCCAACCTTGCGGACCTCACGGACCACCGGTTGGCGACCGCTGTTACAGAATCTTCCATGTGATTTGGGGAAAGGTGGACTATTGGAAGCCTAGTAAATGGCATTTTCAGGGGAATTACTCATTGTAAAAGTCATAAATAGAACGGATGAAGTATAAACTATATACTGTTTAACATACTCTGCCAACTGATTCTGTATTGTTAAGACAATCAGTTATTATATGATTATTTTTTCTGTTTGGTTATTTGGTTGATGTGAGCCTGTCACTTATAAAAGACGAAAAAAACACAGTGAGGTACAGCTATACTCTGCTCTCGGTTTAAGTAGTTTAATTTTAAAGACAAAAGTTACATTTTAGAACTTTGGCATTGCTTTTGCCGCAAGGAGCCTGACTTTTGACTTCACTGAAAGCCCTCCTGTCCGCGTCATCATTTCTTCCCTCTCACAGGGACACCAGCAGTCCCCACCTCTCCATGCCCCTCCTCCACCTGCCGCCCCCCGCTCTCCTTCCCTCCACGCTCCCTCCCTCCCTCGGTGAAATCTCTTGCTATGGTGTTAAGTGCTGATATGTTCCAGATGCCTGTCTCTTGGCGTGGCCATCGCCCTCCATGCAACCTGTCCCGAACTGGACTCTGCTTCCCTGCAGTGCTCTCTATCTTAGCAAGCACCTGGCATTTCAGTGTTATCAGTGGTTTGTGCCCACAACCTCGCCATTATTCACTCAGGACTCATTTCTCTCTCTCAGTCCTCATATCTAATCTGTCAGCCGGTTCTGGCAGCTCTCCCTTCAAAACATTTTCATGAGCTCACAGCTTCTCCACATCTCCCCTCCTCGCCGCTGGCTGCGCCAGGCTCTCACCTGGACTGTTGGAGTGACCTCTTACCTGGTTCCCCAGCGCCTACATTTGCCCTCTGCAGTCTGTTTCTCACGCGGAGGTACACGTCCAAACCTTAAGGTAAATAACATACTTTTCCTGCTCAAGCCAGAAGGACGCCCTTTCCCCAGGAAGTCTGATGCCATTTCCCCCTTCTTCCTGCTCCAGCCACAGTGGTCTTGCCGTTCTCAGACTGCCCGCCAGGCTCTGCCTTGGGGTCTCCACACGCCCCCCCCCCCCCTGCGTGGAGGAGGCCCTTCCTGTAGTTAGGGCTTGGTCCAGGAAGTCCCTCCCACTTCTGTGCCACAGGGACTTTGGGACCCTCTGCTGTTTGATTCTTGGGTCTCACCATCTGTCATTACTGGTGTCTCCTCCTCCAGATGACCAGTTCCATGAGGACAGGCACTATTCGGTCATTATTGTTTCCCCATTGCCTAGAGCAGTGATGGCAAACCTATGACACGCGTGTCAGCACTGACACGCATAGCCATTTCTGATGACACGCGGCCACTGAGGTTTATTAAATACAATTATATATAACAATTATACACTTATGTTATTTAAACTATAAATATCGCGAAATAATGTTTTTTCCTCAAAGTGACACACTACCCGAGTTATGCTCAGTTTTTTGGCGAAGTTTGACACACCAAGCTCAAAAGGTTGCCCATCGCTGGCCTAGAGTAAGGGATGAGGAGGGATGCTGGTGGTGATTTAATTGGGAATAAAAATATTGCATCCCTTAGGCTTATTGTGGACTGTGTCGTCTTTGGTTACTAAATTATAGTTTTCATTTCTTTTTTTAATTCATTTATTTTTAAAACATTTATTATAAATTGTAATTCCCATATTCCTGAATGTTTAAATTTCTAATACAATTCAAGAGCATCACTGTGAAGTGAGCTCTGTCTGAACTGATGGGCGTCCTCGCTTGGGACATCTGATCTCTGTGGTGTTGGCTTTTGTTTTTCACGCCTTGTGGCCAGTTCTCTCCCTTTCCTTCCTTTCCTTCTCTTGAGGATTATTACTGGGAAATGTGGAGGACCTTTGTCCCAGAGAACTCGGCCTGGTTTCCGCAGCCGCGTGGGAGCTTTGATCGTGGGGGGCACCTTGGGAGGGAGCTCGCCGGCAGCGGTGTGCAGGCTGCCTCCGAGTTTGCGTAACTCTCAGGTCACCTCTCTCTGTGACTCAAGTGCTGCAACCAGTCTGTCATTTCATTTAATTCCAGGTCAGCAAAAGATGTGTTATTATCTGCATTTCCTTCCGTGGGAGCAGGCCAGAAAGTTAAGGAATGAATAGTTACAGACATAGTGAGCCAAAGGCTCTTCTGCCTTCCCTTCCTCCTCCCCGTCTCCTCTCAGGAAATAATTACTAACTTGAAGTTGGTAAGTAATAGCTGACCTATTTTAATTGCTCTGTAGTACCCGTTGTCCAGTTAGTTATCTCGACTCTTACCTGGGGGATGACCGGGTCGTTTGTGTTTTCCCACTGTTCCAAGTGTGGACTCAATGGACACCCCGTCCTTCGTCCCTTCTGCACTCGTCAAGAGGTTAGGATGGATGCCTGCAAGTGTAATTTCTTGGTCATGGGCCATGCACAGATTCTGTTTTACCAGGTCCTCCCAAATGGATCATTGAGATGGTCAGACCAACTTACATTTCAAACTTGAGAATTTCCCACATCCTCAGTACATTCATTTTTTATAAGCTGGAATATGCAGAGTAATAATTATTTATATTACCCTGATCTCAGTGAGTGAACATGCTTTCTTATGTTTATGGTCATTCTGATTTTATTTTTGAATTGCCTATTTATTAGTATATATTTTGTCCATCTTTTTTCCAGTGATTTTGTTTGGAAACTATTGTCTTTTTCTAGTTAACTTGTAGGAATTATTATGAATTTTGATCACTAGTCTTTTGTATGTTGTGTATTTTGCAGATGTGTTTTTGTTTTCTTTGTTTTTTTTACTTTTTACAGTGTCTATTGTCACATAGGTTTTAAAACTTCTGGAATGTGGTTGGTTCATCAATTTTTTTCTCTTGTTGGATGGATATGTTCCATGTTTTATTTTGGAAGTTTTACGGTTTGACTTTTCATACATAGATATTTAGTCCAAATGCTTTTAATATGGTAGCACCTGCCTTCGTCCCCTGTACAGCCTGATGCCCCAAGGGCCAGTCCTGAGGGGCCCATCCCAGATACTTGCTCACGGGGCTCCCTCCGGATCCTCTTTTCTCATATAAGCTTAGCAGGTATTTAAGCAAGTGTTTGTCTTTTGTCATCTGCCATGTAGTAGAAGGGTCACTGATGGTTTAGCCTGCCATATTACCACGTTGCTGGAACTGGCAGCGGTACAGCCTATGTTTGTCCACCGGGGTAAGAGGAGGTGTTGTTCAATGGTTAAAAATGTGACCTCTTGTTTCAAACTTGCCCGAGTAAGAATTCCGTCCCCCGGGGATCAGCTTTGTGATGATGGCGACTTGATCTTCCTAAGGCCCACGTCTTCACCTTTAAGACCGGAAAATAATAGCACTTGCCTCATAGGGTTGTTAGATTTGAAGTAGATGATGCCTAAAAATCACTCAGCACAGTGAGCCGAGATATCCTATATAATAAAAGCCTAATATGCTAAGTGCCCAGTCAACCGGTCAGTCGTTCAACCAATCAAAGCATACTCTGATAATGATATGCAAAGGCAACTCAACCGCTCACTATTACATGTACTGACCACCAGGAGGCAGACAGTCAACTGGTTGGTTAGCTTGCTTCTGGGGTCCAGCCGATTGGGACTGAGCGAGACAGGCCGGACACGCCCTGGAGCCCTCCCACAGTCCCTCCCCAGCTGGCCAACCTCCCATGTCTCTCCCCAGCCCCGATCGACACCAGGGAGGGGGTGTCGCTCGGCTTGACCTGTGCCCTCTCGCAATCCAGGACCCCTTGGGGGATGTCAGAGAGTCGGTTTTGGCCCGATCCCGCAGGCCAGGCCAAGGGACCCCACTGGTGCACAAATTTGTGCACCGGGCCTCTAGTGTTAGATAATCTTGCTATTTGTGTTGTTGTCGTCATCATTTGTTTATTCTTTCTTTCCCTTGTTTTGTTTGCCATAGCAGAACACCCTGCTTGTACATGCCAGGACAAAAATGTCTAACCACCTGCGTAACCTTGTATTAGTTGGTGTCACTTGTGGGGAAGGGAGATTTTCAGCAGTAGGTTTAGGTTTAGAATTGTGTGCTTTAGGTTGATTCTGCAGTCCATATCTTAAATTGAAAAAAATCTTATTTGTGGCTGTTTCTTATTTTGTGTGCAATTATATCTAGAAATAGTAATAACTTCAAAAGTATACTTAAGTGAGACTATGAATAATAGTAACTTTATATATAAAAACAGCATCATTGACTTTGAGGTTTTCATTTCATGGAACCTAATCTTATCAATTTCTGTATCTTTGTCCTTGAGTTCCTGTCTGTGATGTAGGTATTCCATTAATTATCTAAAAAATTTATTCCGGAATGTACTTTTTTAGTCCATATATGTATGTGTTAGCTTAGGACATTTATTTAACAGTGTGGAAGATTCTCGAATAGGGCTTGAAAGTATTATCAAGTGAACAGAATCTATCTATATCCTCTCTAATAAAATGGTAATATGCAAATTAACCACCACTCTGCTACATAAGCCACGCCCACCAGCCAATCAGGGCGAGTATGCAAATTAACCCCAGCCAAGATGGCTACAGCCACAGAGAGCAAGGTTTCCCAGGTAACAGAGGAAGCCAAGCTTTCCATAGCCGTTGCAGGCTTAAGCCTCCACTCAAGCTACAAAGTTTCAATTATTGAAGGTAAACAAATTCAAACAAATGGCGGCAGAACGGAGCTTGAGAGAGCAAGCCAGGGTTGCCGGCGGCAACAGGGGAAGCAAAGCTTTCCGCATACCCTGGCGGGGCTCACCCACTTAAGGCTACAAAGTTTCAATTGTAGAAGGTGAATTAACCCAAACAGAAATGGCTGCCGCCCCGGAGGGAGCAGCAGGCTTGGCTCCGCTCCAGGCTACAAAGTTTCAATTGTAGAAGGAAAATAAATTCCAGATATCAGGGCCTCCGCTTGGGTCGCCAGGGGGTGTGGCCGGCCTGCAAACCACCACAGGCCCCTCGCTCAGGCCGCCCCACGCCCCAAGGGAACCCTACCCTGATCCGGGACACCCTTCAGGGCAAACCAGCTGGCCCCCACCCGTGTACCAGGCCTTTATCCTATCTAATAAAAGAGTAATATACAGATTGACCATCAATCCAACACACAATATGTCTGCCCCCATGTGGTCAAAGATCTTGCCCCCATGTGGACACAAGACGGCCACCACAAGATGGCCAGCAGGAGAGGGCAGTTGGGAGGGACCCAGCCTGCAAAGGAGGGCAGTTGAGAGGGACCAGGCTTGCAAGGGAGGGCAGTTGGAGGTGATCAGCCCTGCAGGAGAGGGCAGGTAGGGGTGACCAGGCCGGCAGAGGAGGGAAATTGGGGGCAAACAGGCTGGCAGGGGAGCAGTTAAGCATCAACCAGGCTGGCAGCGGAGTGGTTAGGGGGTGATCAGGCTGGCAGGCAGAAGCAGTTAGGGGCAATCAGGAAGGCAGGCAGGCAAGCAGTTGGGAGCCAGCAGTCCTGGATTGTGAGAGGGGTGTCCGACTGCCCGTTTAGGCCCGATCCCACCAGGATTGGGCCTAAACGGGCAGTCGGACATCCCTCCAGGAGTCCCAGATTGGAGAGGGTACAGGCTGGGCTGAGGGACAATCCCCCTCCGTGCACGAATTTCTTGCACTGCGCTTCTAGTATATATATAAAAGCCTAAGCGACCGTTTGACTGGTAACTATGACATGCACTGACCACCAGGGGGCAGATGCTCAATGCACAGGCATGGAAACATGGAACAGATTGATGAATCTCAGAGGGAAGGGGGGAGGGCGGGAAGAGATTACCCAAAGATTTTATATGCATACTAGAGGCCTGGTGCACGGATTCGTGCACTGGTGGGGTTCCTCGGCCTGGCCTGCGGGGATTGGGCTGAAACCGGCAGTCCAACATCCCCCGAGGGGTCCCGGATTGTGAGGGTGCACGCCAGGCCGAGGGACTCCACTGGTGCACGAATCTGTGCACCGGACCGGGCCTTAGTGTTTCAATAACATTAGATGACAATTGACTTCAGTCGTTGCCTCGTCTCGTAATTCTCTCGCAGTTACATTAAGAAAACTTTTCCAGTGGACAGTGAGCCATTCTCATCAGGCTCACTTGCCCCTGCCTAGATGTTCTGTGTCCCTTTTCTGAATCAGTGCTGGTACAGTCCCCTAAACAACAGGACTCTGGTCCAGAGTCCCCGTGCTGGTTTATGCAGCTTACCTCTTCGTCTTTCTCTGGCCTAAGTGGCACTCCCTTCGGCTCTGGCCCTTGGAGGATGCAGAAAGGGAAACCCAAAGTGTCGTCAGGGGTACTGGCTGGCACCGGGTGTGCCGTTCAAGCTCGCTTGTGGTACTCGGGGAGAGAATGCCAGTCACCTGCACCAAAACAGTGTTTGTTTTTCAAATCCTCACCTGAGGATATGTTTCTATTGATTTTTAGAGAGAGAAGGAAGGGGGTGGGGGGAGAGAGAGAAATAGAGATGTGAGAGAAACATCAATGGGTTGCCTCCTGTACTCGCCCCCACCAGGGATCAAACCTGAAACCTAGGTATGTGCCCTGACCAGGAATCAAACCTCCAACCTTTTGGTTGTACGGGGACGAAGCTCTAACCAACTGAGCCACCCGGCCAGGGCAAAACGGTGCTTTATTTAGTTCGGAAAATATCACAGCTATGGCACCCTCTGTCCAAAAACTTTGTTTCTAATTTGTTCTTTCCACCTCTGCCCCAACCCCCTCACGTGTGAGGCATGAAAAGCCTGAGGGTATGGGAGTACTAAAACACTGCCTGTTTTAGAACCCACTTGTATTTGTTTGCTCATACAGGACTACAGTAGAAATGTGAATATATTTTTAATTTACATGTGTTCCTTGAAGGTTTTTTTTTTTTTTTTTTTAATCAAAATAGGTTTGAGTACTGTGAATTCTGTTTTTGGCATGCTGAAGAATATAAACAGAAACATTTTATTTCTAGGAAGCTTCTTTGAATCAGTTGACATAGTTTAAGCATTTACTTGGATGTGAAAGTTACTTTAAATACAGAAAATGGCAGTCCCAATTTGTGCATAGAATCTATGGCACATTACCCTTGTTCAAGTCCAGAAACTTTTTTTAGAAATGCCTTTTTAGTATTTCACACACTTAAAGAATAACCTCAGTGCCGATTTAAGAAGCAGGTTATAAAAGCCAGTTTTCTCATTTATCTTGGATATTTTTGAATAGCATAAGGTTGGGGCTGGTTCAGGAACATGGTTGTTTTCTTTGAGCCCTAGCCGGCATGGCTCAGGGGTGAGAGCATCATCGGCTTGTGCACTGGAGGGTGGGGTCCATTTCGGGTCAAGGATGCATACCTGGGTTGCAGGTTCGAACCCCACTCATGGTGCAGGGTGCACGTGGGAGGCAGCCAATCCATGTGTCTCACATTGATGTTTCTCTCTCTCTCCTCCTCCCCATCCCTTCGGCTCTCTCTGTAAAGACTGAATGGGAAATATAGCCTCACTACTTGCGTGAGGATTAAACAAAAGAAGGGGGCATTTCAGAATTGTATACATCTTGATTTGGTCAGTCAGAGCAGAGGAAATGCTTTGAACTTTTGGACCTTGTATTTCAAAAGAAGAATTTAAAATGTTGTGTTATTTTTTCTACAGAACTGGATCTTTTGCGTTTTGCACACGTGTGAGTGCCTGGGCCTTCAATGTGTGCTTTTGTGTTCCGTTTTACTAGAGACAGGACTGCACCGTGGGGCGGGAAGTGGCCTTGATCCCCAGGCGCCTAGTGTGTAGACCAGTGATGGCGAACCTGTGACACGCGTGTCAGCACTGACACGTGTAGCCATTTCTGATGACACGCGGCCGCATGCCGAGGATGAAACATTTGCTGCTCCTGAGGATGAAACATTTGCGACTAGAGTCTTGGAGTTAGTTTTTTCCTCAAAGTGACACACTACCCGAGTTATGCTCAGTTTTTTTGGCGAAGTCTGACACACCAAGCTCCAAAGGTTGCCCATCACTGGTGTAGACAGAGGCAGCGCAGTGCCCACAGCGCCCGCCCCTGAATGAATAGAGCCTCATTTTAGAGCTGGAAGTGCGAGCCCTCGGGGCCTTGCCTGGAGCCACGGGAGAGAGAAGTGAATTCTGGCCCCTCCCAGGCCCCGCCTCCGCCTCACTTCGCCTCACTTCCACCAGCACCGCCCGCCGGCTGCTCCTGCTAACCATCACGTTCCTGGAATTTTTCCTCGAGTATCAGAATTTTTATAAAAATAGGTTTATTTTGTATTTAATAACATTTAGCTTGTAATTATAACATGTTCATTTTAAACATTTTAACAAAATTTCCAAACATAGATGAAACTTGTTTATATCCATCCCCCAGATATTACCATTTTCAAAGTTTTGTGATTCTTTATTATTTTTTGTGTTTTTTTTTTTAGCTAAACTATTTTAAAGCAAAAGCTAAAAACTAACATGTTATTTCTTCTCTATCTTGCTGTGCATCTCAAAAAAATCTAACAAGAATGCAGTAATCCTACAACAAATTAACCATAATTCTTACTATCTTCTAATATGTAGCCTTACTCAGAGCTCCTTGTCTCTTCCAAAAGGTGTTTTTGAGTTAATGTATTTGAATCAGAATTCAAACAAGGTGCACACATTATATTTTGTTCCCTTGTCTCTCTTTCAATCTAGAGCATTGTCGCCCCTCGCCGACCCCCTTTTTATTTCGTGTCGCAGACATGCTGGAGAAAGCTGGCTGGCTTCTCCTGTAGTGTCCCCGTTCTGGGCTTGCGCTTTCCCAGCGGTGGGGGAGGTGTCTGACTTGTTTTGGTGGCTTTAAAGCCTTGATTGGATGCAGGTGCAGCTGTTTGACCGGGATGCTGCCTAAGTGTGAGGCGTGTGCCCGTGGCGTGGATTAGGAGCCCAGCCGGAGGCGGAGCTGTGACCGCCTGCACCGCCAGCGTGAAGTCCACTGGTTTTAGGAGCAGCGCGTAACCTGTTCGTACTGGTACTGTTACACGGCGAACTTCAGGCTTTTCATAGAAACGTTCTCTGATGTTGGGAAGACTGAAAAGGAAACTGGCTTGGGGTTGGAGGCTGTGTAATTCCATTCATAGCAACCAGCATGGCTCAGTAGATAGAGGAATGTCATTTTGTGTGTCTGTGAGAGAGAGGGATACCAGGTTTGTAGCTCAAGGAAGTGGATTAGCTATAATGTACTTGGATTTTATCAAGGAATTCAACAATATCTTTCATTGTATTCTTGTGTTTAAGGACTGTTGTTTAACAAATTAGTGCCAAGCTGACAAATGTTACTATTTGGTAGACTAACATGCAAATGACTCAAGAATTTTAATTTTACTGAAACCTAATTTGAATCAACAATATTAGGTGGTCACCAAAAAGCTAATGCAATTTTAAATGGCATTAATTACAGGTGTAGTATTAGAATCAGCAGTAGACTTGCTGCTGATCAGACAGGTGGGTTTTTGTGATCAATTCTGGAAACTGTCTCAGGCTAGGAGGCCAGAACAGAAGTGTGTTCGGGAGAGAGGAGAACAAAATAGCAGCTGGATTGAAGTGTGCTCCGGGGAGGAGAGCAGCTGAAGGAATGGACTGGAGTGGGAGTGCCATCTGGAGAGGTGCTGGGCTCGTAAACCGTGGCTCTCCACTGTCCCAGATGGACACACCTGGGTGGGTGCTGGGGCCTCTAGTGTACAGAGGCCAGGGGTGTTCTCGGCATCCCACAGTGCCCTGCGCGGCCCCACAGCCGAGAATTGCCCAGTCCAGGGGTCAGTGCCGAGGGTGAGACACTGCTCAGTCTGAAGAGCCGTAGGAAGGAAAGGATCGCCTCTACCCTGTGGCTCAGGGTGTATGCAGAAGTAATTTTCATGTGCACGGACTCTGATTTCACCAGCCATTTCTCGTCCTGTTTCCTTACCCAGGGTGCACTGCACCTAGCAGAAGTCTGTTGCACTCTACTCCATTTCATTAATAACTTGGAAAAATGATCATAAACCACAGTTTGAATGTAGGTCTAAATGATACCAAAGGGTAACAGTAAGCCCGGTCATTAAAGCTGTGTGAATGAACTGTGCTTTTGTGTGAGGCGTGCTTTCTAGGTGCTGAGCTGCGGGAAGAAAGGCTACCTCGCTCAGCTAGGCAGTGAGCTCCACGTGACGTGGTGGGCAGGGCTTCTTAACTCGAGGTCTGCTAATAGATTTTGTGGGGTCTTTGAACATGGATGAGAAAGTAATTACGTCCTTATTTTCAGTAAATAAACTTTTACTAACTTCTAATTGAAATTTAGCATTTTTATCACTTAGAAGTTTATACTCATACCTACCTCAACATTAGAGTTGTATGAACCAACTCAGATACTTATATTACTACTAGTGGCCCGGTGCATGGATCTGTGCACATTGAAAGGAAATTAATTAGAAGAAATATTTTAATATCGCTGTTCACCCTATAATAGAAGTGTCAGAGGTGGAAAAAGTTAGTAAAATGTACATGAAAGTAATATATAAATTGATTAATAATAAACAATAACAACATGATATAGCAACAACAAAGACATGATATGAAAACAACAAAAACATGATAAAAAAACAACACTGATAAAAACAATGACTGATAAAGTGATTAACCTTATTCTAATGTCTCCCCGTACACCACATTAAGAGTAAAAGCACTCTCAGAGTGCTTGAGTAATTTCCCTTGTAATGAAGTATTTACAACTTTAACATTACACGCTCTTCAAACTCGAGAGAAAGCAACATGTAACTGACCATGTCCGAAAACGGGTTCAGGTAGGAATATTCCTACTCTGTCTAGAGTTTGTCCTTGTGATTTATTAAATAGTCATCACAAATGCTGGCATCATGGGAAACTGTCTTTGAATCACTTTAAATGGGAGGCCAGTGTCAGACGGGGACAAATCAGTTTGTTAACCATAGTTTTTTAAAATATGCTGGGTATTCTGGAAAATGGATATCATTTGGAGAAACTTTGCCTTTGCTACAACATTGAGTAAATTTTCCATCAGGTGGTTTTTCATCAGAGAAATTTAGGGATAGGCAAAATTGGCATGTAACAGTCATTCCACCACAACTGTGTTCGATAATTGCATCCTCATTTACCTCATTTTCGATATGGAGGCAGTTCCTACCAGTATTGATAGTACTTGTCAATGACTGTTCTTCAGACATATTCTGTCGACAACGTCGCTTTCTTTGGGCCTCAGAGGTACGTTGTGCCAATAGTTGGTCTTCAGGAACATTTTGTCGACGATGCCGGCTTCAGAATGTCAACAAAAGCGTGCCCTCATTACCTGGTGCCCACAGCCACCGTTTTCCAGACTGGGCAGGGCTGTGGGCTGCTTTTTGTGCCATGGGGTCTTGGCAGTGTCGGCTGCAATTTGATGGGCTGTCACTCTGGGATAGTGGTGGGGCCTGTGTCCCACTTGGGGGAAGCCGAGTGTTGCTTTGTTGGCGCCAGGTCCGTGGTACCGGGTCCGTGGTGCTGTTTCTCTCCAAATGGCTAGTGCGCGTCACAGCAGGCCCTGTGTTGAGCGTCTGCCCCCTGGTGGTCAGTGCACGTCATAGCGGTCTGTCGGAGGGACACTTAGCACATTAGCCTTTATGTACACAGATGGTGCAGGTTTTAGTACTGTAATAATTGTGCTTTAGTGGAGTTGTTCCCGTTGTAATGCTTTGTACTTTATTTTATGGTGCGAACAGGCTATAGGCTTCACCAGACTTCTAAAGGGGCTGTGGCCAAATCGGTTGTACCCTCTGGACTGCACAGGCGGCTTTAGAGTTGTTTTGTGTGTGTGTTTGTACAAATGTGGTATTTAAGATCACGTCAGAAATACAGACATGTTACGTTCTTTAATCATGAGTGTGGTCATTTTGTTCTACGGGTTTAATGTATTCTTTAATTGATCGTCTTTCAAATCCCCAAGATACATTTGCATGGTAGTTATTCACATACAGAGATTAACCCTTTGCACTCGCTTGCTTTTTTCTCGATTCCTTTATTCTAATGCTAACCGTGTCGAATAACACTCGACATCCGAGTGCAAAAGGTTAAACCATGTTGAGAGTGCTGGGGTGGAAACTTCCTCTCTGACCTCCCACACTGCCGGCTGAGAGGTTGCGGAGATTTCTAATTCCATTGGAGTCTAGCAGCAAAGCACAGATTTAGCTTGTCTCATCAACAAATGGTTAGCGGATGTGAGCAGTCAGTCGTTAAGTAGGTAATGTTGGCAGTTACAACAGGCATTTTAGAAAATATGTTGGCTCATTGGTTTTCGCAGCAGGCTGTGCGTTCTGGCACAGGTTTTTGGCCTTACTTACAATGTTTAGGGGTTGGATACTGGATGAATTTTTGTTCAAGTTCATAAAGGGGGAGATCTGCTTGTGCGAAGAGTAAGCCTTAGCCTGTGAAGATATTTTACAGTTATTATTTCTTTTAAGCTTTCAGAAGTACTATTTTTCCTGTACAGTTTTATATAATGAAATGCACTTAATGTTAAAGAGTATTCTTCAAGTCCTAGCATTTAAAAGTGTTTATACAAGATTCAAAAAACCCATATTCAAGTATTTTTTCTATCCTCTACCTAAACTGTTAATACTCACGTGTTGTTACTGTTTTTTTAAAAGGGAGTCAGTGGCTGTTGTCTAGTTGGTGGTTTTCTGTGCGAGGAGCACGTGTGTTTGTGACGGACTGGTCGGTCCTGCGGCAGCTGTTTGCTCCAGGGGAGGGCATGGTGCCCAACTGTTCGAAGCTGGCATCGGCTGTCACAGGCCAGGAAAGGGGTTTCAGATCGATGCTGACCACGGTGAGAAGAAAAGGGACGGGCGCCGTGGCCTGCTGAAGATCAGAGCCGGTGGTTCTGGTCAGCTTGAACTAAAGGAGACGGCGCTTCCTGGGGAGTTCCTGCTAGAGAGGCGCGAAGGCCAGTGATGGCCAGTTCCACTGATTCATGAGACACTGATAAAATACTCAAGAGAAAATCGCCTTCTTTAATTTTTTGCTTCTTGCATTGGATCTCTAGTAATTCCATAATATTAAACATTAAAAGTTGTCATTGAATCAGTTCCAAGCAGTGTTCCGTTGATTTTGCGGACCTCGATTTAACGAACTTCAGATTTAATGGACAAAATTTCTGGTCTGTATGTCATGTGTGAAAATTAACACCCTGTTAATTTTAAAATGCTTTTAACCAGGATTTGCTTATTAAATTAACAGGTTATTTTTTGTTGTTAATTCACTGTTATTTTTAACAAGCTTAAGTGGATAGGCCATATGTTGGGAAAAACACTAATAATTTTGCTCACCTAAATAAGTAATACATATCTATCGCTACAGTCTACATATTTAAACCCAGGAGACCCCGCTAGGAAGCAGTGTTCAGGGAACGATGAGCACGTGATCACATCACACTGACAAGGTGATTGGTTCTGTGTCCTGTGGCGTGACTCTCTGCAGCAGTTTTAACGTAGGCCAGAAAATGCACATGAAGGAAGGGAGCAGGGGATTGCTGCATGGCCTCTGCTCCTGGAGTTAAATGACTGCAGGTAGCACACGGGACACTGGGCACCAGCGGTGCCGGCAGAGGTGCAGGCAGGTCCTGTCCTACCTGCTCCACACCTTCCTTCCTGAAAGCAGGCACTTCATTGACATATCGGAGGACCTGCAACTGTGTTTTTTACTTTAAATAGTTTTCTTGGGTGGTTTGTGTAACCAACACTAAGGAGTAAGTGCTTTTTTTAATGGAAACATCTGTCTTTGTAAATTACAATTATTGGCTACAACATTATCAGAATACTAGTGACCTGATGCATGGATTCGTGCACATTGAAAGGAAATTAATTAGAAGGTGGCCAGCGGGGCAGGACTGGGCAAGATGGGCCAGACACGCCCTGGAGCCAACCTCCCGTGGTCCCTCTCTGGCGTCTGCGGAGTGAGCGGGGTCCCTCTGGCAGGTGGGGTCCCTCAGCCTGGCCTGCAGGGATCAGGCCAAAACTGGCTCTCTGACATCCCCTGAGGGATCCCGGAGTACAAGAGGGCACTCTGCAAAGTTGCTGTCGTACAGGGTGTGGAACGCAAATGCAAGTGTGCAGTAAACCAGATTCGGGGCCCACGGTGCCCCAGCAACAGCATAACCCACGGCCGAAGATGGAAACGAGCGGACCCGCAAGGATTCAGGCTCCCTCCTCTCTGGTTTTGGGGTGCATCACCCGAGAACCACCGCTGCCAAGTCACTGTAGCTCAGCAGCTCCGGTGTTGAGTGTCTGCCCCCTGCTGGTCAGTGCACGTCATAGCGACCGGTCGGACACTTAGCATGTTAGCCTTTTGTATATACAGATTAGCCCTGTCATCGAGACTTCACGGCTGTTTCTTAGGGATGTAAAGGTTTGTTTCCAAGGGGGCTTATCAGTTGGAAACGGCCACGGGGGAGTCAGATGTTGTTACTGGAATGCTTTTCTGTGTGTGTGCAGCCTGGTGTTCGGCTGCCGGGAGCTCCCACAGCAGCGGGAGAGGGGAAGGGGGAAGGGCAGCACGGGGGCCAGGTGGTGATGGCTGGTGCTGTATGTGGTTTGTTCGATCTTCCAGACAAGCTTATTTGAGGAAATTTCACTCACATGCTCATAAACTCCCTCAAAGCTGTTAAGTGAAAGGCCAGCTGCTGTCCTGCTACGGCCCCTGTGCGGGCTACCCCTGTGCGGGGGGACAGGCTGGGAGACTAGGCAGGCCGTCAGGGCGGTCATGGACCTCTCTCAACTCCAGACTCCTTACTCATCCATCCACCTACTTCTGGAACTCCCCGGGACCTAGTCTGAAGAAGAGGAGAAGATCGTGTCAGCTCACACTCCCTTCAGGTGACGAGAGACTGCTGAAGGGACAGCAAGCGTGGAGGTCCGAGCCCAGGTTCTGGGCCGGGAATGCTGGCGGCCTGTGGGCCTGCTGCGTGGCCAGCTGTGATGGCGGACCTGGCCTTCCCCGGCAGGCAGGGCTGACCTAGCACCACCCGCAGCGGGCCTGGGTGCTGGTCTCTCGGTGTGTGCACGTGAGGCACAGTTATGACTGCGCTCCCAGTGTTGAGGTTCAGGAACTGGATTTTACCCGTCTTCTCAGACTTGATAAAATCACAGCAGCCAAACGTACAATTGACTGAATAAATGAACAGAATACTAAAGTATTTTTTAAGGGAATATTCTAGTAACAACTGTACTCAGCTAGTTCTGTGTGACGTTAAGGTAACCAGGCAAACTAAATTGTTATTTAGTGACACTTATTTAGTGCAAACGGAGCCATCTCACAGAGTTTGATGGCACTTGATTGGGGCTGAGAGCACAGAGGAGAGCTGTCCTTCCCTGGACAGGAGTGCTGTTGCTGCTGACTCTCTGTCCTTAGGGTGCGGTGCCTCTTTTTCCATTTATCTCCACTTCCGTACGCTTCGTAGCTGAAGCACATTCACGCTGGGACTGTGTGTTTGCAGTCTCCTCTGCCTGGGCGGGGGGTGGGGGTGGGAAGTCTACCTGGGGTGTGGGGGGGAGTCTACCTGGGGTGGGGTGAGTGACCTGCCCTGGGTGGGGGTGACCTGCGGGGCGGGGGAGTGACCTGCCGGGGGGCAGGGGTGAGTGACCTGCCGGGGCGGGGCCCCAATAGGATGAGGGAGGAACATGGCTCTGCTTTCCAGGTGGCCTTTGCGTTTCCTGAGTCCTCGTGATCTTGCTCAGCGGGCATCCCTCCCAGACCCGGGCTGTGTCTGTTTCTGGACTGTTCGGTAGTTTGGAATTGTTTTTTGACGATTCTCAGAGAAACTGGTGCTTCCGTGTTTTGGGGACCCGTAGGTATACATGTAGCTGTTTCATTCTCATCACGAATGACATAAAACTAATCTTTTAGCAAATCGCTGGCGTCCCCTGGAGGTTCCTGGCCGTTCTGGTCTGGCGGGTTGTCAGGGTGAGCCTTGGCCGGAGCCGGCCAGTTTGGCGATGAACACTGAGACTGTGACGGGAGATCTGCGGTGATGCCGGTGGTGGTGAACGTCTCCGAGTCCTGGGACAGAACTGACTCCCATAATGAAAACTTGAATGTGTATAACTGAACGTCGGAGGGATTTTTCCTAACGTATTTCAGGGGCCTCCGGAGAGGCAGTGGGTGGAGAGTGAAGCAGGAAGGAAGAACCGGACTGGTCTCAGAGCGTGGGCCGTGGAGGCGAGGCTGGGGTGAGGGAGCGGAATCGGGGCGCAGGGAGTGCTTGGCGCAGAGAGTGCGAGCGCACACACAGTTCCGTGGTTCAGGAGCCGCCTCCACGCACGTTGTTCCGTGTGAAGGTTCGGGGTCCCCAGCGTGACGCGGAGCTGGGAGAGGGGACATGTACAGAGCTGGCTGGAGAGGCCGTTGTGTGAGATGGGGTGCCCAGAGCGGACCCCGCCACGCAGCTCCCATTTGCTGAACCCCCTGTGACAAGCCCTCCCTCCACCCAGAACCGGTGGCTCCGTGCTCTTTCCTAACACGCGTGTCCTTGGCTTGGGCTTCTCGGGCCCGTGGGGAACGGGAGGGTCTCCTGCCTCGTGGTCAGACAGAGCGGAGCTGGGGTAGCCATGTGCCTGTTGTCTCACTTTCTGGTGCAGTTTCCGGTCGTTTATACAGTTAACCCCGTTCTAACATCCCTCTTCCATCCTTCTCTTCCAGTCAGTACTGTCCCGTCCTGATGCTCAGTGCAGGGTAGCGGTGGATGGGGAAAGTCGAGGGAAGCTCACGGGTGGGCTTTGAGCCTCTGCTGGGCAAAGGCGTGGCATCTGAGCATAGGAGGCCACCGCAACCGAGGAAGGACACGGCCTGACGTGGCTGTAACGGGCTCGGATGGGTCTGGGTGTGTGTGGAGATGGGATGACTGGGTCTTGGGAGTGGGAGGGGGAAGAAGGGGGAGGAGGACTCCTGCCCAGCAGCAGGATCCGCATTAGTGCTGGAGCCCAGACTGACCCCAGTAGAGGGCCCTGCCGCATCCCAGACGATGTGTGGCCGCAGACCGAGGCCTGTGGGATGCGATGCGCCCAGAGTCCTGGGTTCTACAGCAGGGCCTTGCCATGCATGTGCGTTTCACCCCCCTAACTGGTCTAGTGATTAAAAAGGAAAGAGACGTGTGGGAAGAGCATCCCACAGTGCCTGCTGCACAGCGCCCTCTGCTGGCTGGGGTGCAGTGTCGTTTTCTCTGGAGGAAGGTTTTGAGAACAGTCCACAGTGGATGGCTGAATGTGGGCACGTGGTTTATACTGGAAGCTAGTTACAGTCCATTCTGCAGAGTGTCGTTTACTCACATGCACGGCAGGAGAGGCTGCATCCCCCGTGCTGCTGGAGTCGTCTCTGTGACCTCGGCTGGACGGACTCAGGGACAGACAGGCAGGGACTGGCACTCAGTGGGCCTGGATTTAGAGCTAGATTTGTCACATAAACTGTGTGCATTTTAATGACCAGATGTTGACAGTAGGGTTGAATAGTACCTACTGAACTGGGTTGTTGTAAAGACATATTAGAACAGTGCACGCCCAGTGGACCTGGCATTTGCTGAAGAATCAATAAATGTTGGCCGTTACTAACGGCAGCGACGCTGCAGCCATTATCTTCCCCATGAGACGGGTGAGGCAAAGAGCAATTGTACATAACTCGTCCCAAGTCACTAATTACTTCTGAAGACAGATCCCCTGTCTCTTACTTTCTGTCTTGGATGTTTAGGGGAATGAAACATTTTAAAAAGTGGTGAATTGCTCTGGCTGGTGGCTCAGTTGGTTGGAGGGTCATCCCATACACCAGAAGGTTGTGGGTTCGATTCCTGGTCAGGGCACATAGCTAGGTTGCCGGTTTGATCCCCAGTGGGGCGTGCATGGGAGGCAACCATGTCTTCCCCCCTCCCCCCGCCCCCTCTACCCCGCCCCCTGCCCCTTCTCCCTTCCTCTCTCTCTAAAATCAATGAAAACATCATTTCTGTTGAGGATTAAAAAAAAAAGTGGTGAATTGTCTCTTTCATTTATCAGTGTTCTAGAAAGTGGGTCTTTTCAGAATGCTGTTTTTCAACAAATGTATGATTTTGTTTTCCTTCAGGATTTGGAGTTCCATGGAGTGATGAGGTTTTATTTTCAAGATAAAGCTGCTGGGAACTTTGCGACAAAATGTATCCGGGTCTCCAGCACGGCCACCACGCAGGACGTCATCGAGACGCTGGCCGAGAAGTTCCGTCCTGACATGCGCATGCTGTCCTCCCCCAAGTACTCGCTCTACGAAGTGCACGTCAGCGGAGGTCAGTGTCCCCTGTCCCTGCCAGGCATGCGGCCGGCGCTGCGACCCCAGCACTGCCCACTCCCCCCTCCCCAGGTCCTCTTGCTCACCCCCGAGAGGCCCAGGGAGCCGGGGGCGGCGGCAGAGCTTCTTTGTTGGGGGGAAAGGCTCTGTGTGTCCCCAGCACATGGTGGTTGGGAGTCGGAATGAATCTGGGGTCACAGACAGTGATGACGGTGTGCTGCTTGCTCCTGGAGAAAGAGTTCGCGTAACTCTGTGCGTGGACTGCTAACGATAACCCAGCTAACGATAACCAGCTAACGATAACCAGCTAAGGTGTGCAATGGGCCATCAGTCTTCCTGTAGGGTCTGTGATGGGAACAGCACGTTTGCATCGCTGTTTGGGGAAGTCAGGGCAACTTGAGGAAGCTCTAGTAATTTCTCTTTGTTTTAATATTTGAAAAATCTGAAAACATTCCATAGATCTATATCAAGTAACAGTTTAAATTGGACCCATTAGAAGTGTAGAAATTTACAAATTTGAATGTTTTAGAAATGTTCAGTTATCTGTAAAAAATGTAATTAATGCAGCAAATAAAGGATTGCATATAACACAAACCTAATTTGAATAAGTTCTACCCACAAATCCTTTTTAATATTTTGTTTGTTTTTACTTGAAAAAATACAGCTTTCTTTGTAGATTTGAAATTGGGCAAAATTTTTTGTAACGTGTGGAATTCAAGTATGGCCAAACATTTCCCCCCCAGTGGTATGTAATGTAGGCCATTGTTGTTCATTACTTTTTTAAAGAATAAATTTTTATTGATTTCAGAGAGGAAGGGAGAGGGAGAGAGAGAAACATCAGTGATGAGAGAGAATCATGGATCGGCTGCCTCTGGCACACCCCACCCTGGGGATGGAGCCCGCAACCTGGGCCTGTGCCCTGACAAAATTGAACCCTGACCTCCTGGTTCAGAGGTCGACGCTCACTGAGCTACACCAGCCGGCTGTTTATTACTTCTTTAAGGTTACGAGGGTCTTGCCTACATAAGTAATGCCAGCCCTGAGTGTGAAGTAAGACAGCCGCAGTGTGGCTGGGTGTCCGAGGGGGAGCGGAGAGGAAGACAGCCTCTGCTTCTCCGTGTCTGCCGGCACCGGTGGGTCCACGGAAACCGCCAGGTGGAGTCTTGGCGATCATGGGATGCAAGATGGGAATTGGAGATCTAAAAGCAGAATTTTTTTAAATTGGATTTTTTTTTAAAAGAACCGTTTTCCTTTAGATTTTTAAAATTAGATTTGCTTTTAATAAAGTAAAATGTATTACTTGTAAGGAGGTGAAAACCATAGAGGTGTAAAAAGAAAAGGAAATGGTCTCTCCCCAGCCCTGAGGCGAGTGAGCAGCCAGGACAGTCGGCCCTGTCCTCCCACCCCTTGGTGCTCAGAGCTGAGGGCCCCGCCTGGGCCTCAGGTGGAGGGGGCCTCTGGGCAGACCTCAGTCTCCCCAGGTCACGGAGCCTGGCGGGGGGAAGGGGGTCAGGCAGTTTTTAATGGCACCCCTTGGCCTAAGGCAGTGGTCGGCAAACCGCGGCAAACACCCTGTTTTATCGAGTAGCTGAATTTAGACAAGTTAGTAAGTGTTTATTCTCTCACAACTTTGTGGCTGTGTGAAGAAGTAATATACATGAACTGAAGGAAAAACTAAACTCATTCCATTCTTAGTCACAGTTACTTTCCTCTGGAGAAAGAAAAGGGATTCTGCAGTTTCTAAGGAGTATGGAAACCTCGAAGGCAGGAGCTAGCTGCCTGACAGTGAGGACATACATGTGCACTCAGCGGGCGGCAGGGCACGTGTGCGCTCGGGCCCCTCACCCTGGGATCTGTTTGCTTTTATGGTTTAGACGTGATTGTTCTTAATGTTAGTCTCTGAACATGCAGTGTGAAGGGTTTTTATTTAGTGCAAACTTCACAAAAACATCAGGGTAATTTCAGTTTGTAGCAGGAATTTCAGACTTTTTCATCCAGTTATTGCTCTATCACTCTGTTTTTTATTTCTCGTGTTTTCAGTTGATAAAACAATAACTTAGAATTAGCTATGCTATATTACCGTGTGCATATCCTGTTTGCTAAGTGCCTCTGTAGGTCTGCTTATGTTTTACGTTTATGCTGTCCCCCTGCTGCCTTGACCACAGTAGGTCCGCCTCCCTCTTTGCTGCCTCATTGGAGCATACCTGTGCTCAGTTGCCTGTTGGCCTGAGCCACCTGGAGGCTCCTGTTGGGTGGCCAGGCTGGGTGGCCTCTCCAGAGGCCTCAGTGGCCGCCTTCTCCCTGCTCAGTGAGCCCGATGCTCGCTAGGTTCCCAAGGAGGAAGACAGACGGACACTGAACTGAGCACTTTATCCCGACAAAGAAAAGGAGGTGGTAGCTTGTGGCGGAAGTGGATCTGAGGGGTGAGGGTGGTGAGGTTTGGAGACGAGGGTCAGAGGTACAGAGCGAGGAAGAAGAGCAACCACTTCCACGCCTGAAGGTGCCGTCGGGGTCGTGCCATTTCCTGAAGCACAACGCTAATGCGAGGGGAAGAGCCTAAGAACCGGTGGGACTTCTGTGTGTGAGCACTTCCTTCTTGTTGCCCATGGGAACTTCCATTTCCAGAAACAGGCTTGCCTGGCAGGTTCTAGAAACAGTGTGTTTCCTCCCTGGTTCGTGTGTGTCTTGTTTTCCCGGTTACGTTCTGCATGTTGAGAGGACGCTGTCTCTGGCCGGTGTGCGCTGGATGCTTGGTAGGTGCAGACGGGCACAGATACCGAGTCAGGCAGTAAAGCTCCCTGAGCATTTGCATTGCATTCCGGTGTGTCCGCAAGGCCTCGAGGGGTACTTGATGTCTATAGAATTAAGTGCATAGCAGATGTCGGGTTAGCCACGCCATCAGGTAACCATGGCTTCCCTTTCCTCGTCTCATGTTTTGAAGAAGAAAGAAGATTGGATGTGGACGAGAAGCCCCTGGTGGTGCAGTTGAATTGGAATAAAGATGACCGCGAGGGCAGGTTCGTCCTGAAGAACGAGAACGATGCTGCTCCTCCCAAGGTAGGGCCCGCGCTCCTCCGGCAGGCGGCTGCTCTCCCAGCACGTCGCCATCCCGCTCTCCTTTCCCGGGCGACCTGCTGTCACCCTGTGACGTCATAGAAAAACGGTCACCGCCCTGCTGGCAGGCCAGATATAAAGTAAGAAGGAACAAGCAGATTGACAAGATCTAGAAAAGAAATTGCAAGTTTTTGCTCAAACTATCTTTACAACTTTGCTTTACTAAAAGCCAACTTATTACAGCTGCTTTACTTCTTTTGAAGTTAGAAACACTATAAAGTAGATAATGACTTAAATGCTTAGTTATTTCTATATTTTTATTAGGTTTCTTTTATTCAAATTACTCTATGTAAATTATTTGTATTTTTATTTATTGAAAATCAGATTTCATGATTCTCACCCCAGTTTTCTTACTGGATCTGCCTGCTTGTTTGCTTAGCAGTTTTGAGTTGTGGTAAAGTTTGTACACAGTGAAATGCACAGACAGTGAGCGTGTAATTCATTAAGATTTGATGACTGCCCTCGGAGCGGTCAGCCCAGTGGAACTGGAGAGCACTCCCTGGCCCTGGCTGTGCCGCGGCGCGTGGAGGAGCTGGGTTCAGCCCCATGTGAGCTTGACGTGGTTCTGTCGTAGCCGGCGTAGTGATCATGTCCCTTCTGTCAGAAGGCTCAGAGCAATGGACCTGAAAAGCAGGAAAAAGAAGGCGTTATCCAGAACTTCAAGCGGACTCTCTCGAAGAAAGAAAAGAAGGAGAAAAAGAAGCGAGAAAAAGAGGCACTGAGACCGGCACCCGACAGAGAGGACGGACCTTTCCGAGGGGATGACGTGTGAGTTACGTGGGAAGCACTCGCGTTTCTTCGTCTTCTAAGCCAGGTGTTTGAATGCAGCGGGCTGTCAGGTCAGAGGTTACTGTGGGCGAGCGGTGGCTCTTCTGCATTGTGCTGCTTGCTGACAACACCTGTCGCTCACTGAGTGTGCTCAGGAGCAAGCCGGCCGGCTCACTGCTGTTTTTCCTGATGGACCATGGCTGTCCACGTCTTCTCTTCACCTTCACCCGGCCTTCCTTTCATTTCTGCTTGTGGGGTCCTTTAGGCAACTGCGGTTTCTTATGTACCTCAGATAGGCTTACCACATGCTCAGAGTTGTCACGAGCAGTGAGAGCAGCCCCGGTCCCTTAAAGGGCCATGTCCGCCCTAACCGGTTTGGCTCAGTGGATAGAGCATCGGCCTGGGGACTGAAGGGTCCCAGGTTTGATTCTGGTCAAGGGCATGTACCTTGGTTGCGGGCACATACCCAGTAGGGGGTGTGCAGGAAGCAACTGATCGATGTTTCTCTCTCATCAATGTTTCTAACTCTATCCCTCTCCCTTCCTCTCTGTAAAAAAATCAATAAAATATATTTTTAAAGGGTCATGTGCGCACGTGCGCGCGCGCGCACACACACACACACACACACACACACACACACACACACTCTGAGTGGCCAGATTATTATGCGTTCAGAGATCATAATAGTCTGGCCACTTGGTGTAGCTTCAAGAAAGTGAACATTGGTAAACCTTTTAGTTGTTAAAAATGTATAGTCCATCTTATTTCTTGGGGTTGGGATATTGTGTCACTCATTTGGTCTGTTTTAGGGTAACATGGATGAAAATTGCTGAGATGTATAATTTATACATTTTCCTTTGAGCTTTTTTAATACACAGTAATTAAATGGTATAAACTCACTATAGGATTTGAATTATAAGTTTCTGCTCAGTCTTAGTTTGGTCTATTAGTTTTTACTGAGAAAGTGCACTCTATCTGCATTAGCTGTGGCTGCGTGGTGGGCAGTGCCGGGCAGCCCGCACACAGCTGCCATTCCAAGTGTTGCATGGTCACAGTGTAACAGTTTCTGACACAGAAGTTGTAAATGGTGTTGGTGTCCTTTTTCCTGACAGTGAGAATTCTCGCCTGGCTGCTGAGGTTTACAAAGACATGCCCGAAACCAGCTTCACCCGCACCATCTCGAACCCCGAGGTGGTCATGAAGCGGCGGCGGCAGCAGAAACTGGAGAAGAGGATGCAGGAGTTCCGCAGCTCGGACGGGCGGCCGGACTCAGGTCAGGCTTCCCGGTTTCCCGCCGTGGTTGTAACCGAGTTAGTAACCACACCGTCTGGATGCAGAGGCCTTGCGAAGCGGAGTTAACGGGGACGTGGCCTGTTCACAAGTGCGTGTCGTGTCTGGCCCTGACTCAGTGTGGGCTCCCGCGTGAGAGCTCTGTTCACAGAGAGCTTTGTTCCCTGCAGGGCCAGCCAATCCATGTGTCTCTCCCTCCCTTCTTCCCTTCCCCTCCCTTCCACTCTCTCTAAAGATAATGGAGAAATATCCTCAGGTGAGGATTAACAAAAAAAAGGAAAAGGAAGGTGGTAAAAAGTTTTTAAAAGGGCAAGAGGAACGCTCATTAACATCTGCCGTGTGCGAACCACGTTCCAGACCTAAAGGGACACTGTCGTGGGGTATGATGATGAGCTGCTGAAGAGTGTAAACGGGATTCAGGAAGCTTCTAATGTCGCTTAAGCTTCAAATCCAGAGCAGCTGGTGTGGACACAGGGTGGAGAGGACGTGGTGGCACACCCTGTGGAGGCGGCCGCTCGGAGGCCTGGTCTCTGGGCTCCTGACCAGTGTGGACTCTGCAGAGGGGCTTTTACCAGTCCCGGAGCTTGGACGGCCGCAGTTGCTCTCCCTCACCGCGTGCTTGTGGTGTTCACGGCATGCACCACTGTCTCACATTACTTGTTGTTTTCGTGTTGGCCACCCTCCCCCAGCACCTCCTCACAACTGGAATGCGAGGCAAGCACACTCATCTGTTGATCGCGTGGTCTCAGCCTTGGGGCAGTGGGGCCCGGGATCGGCGTGGGTGTGCATGGCCACACGTGTTGACAGCCTGAGCCAGCAGGTGTGTGGTCCAGGACAGTGCGGTTTCTGTAAAGACCTAGTGTTTTTACTGTGCGTCAACTTGACACATGGCAGTTTGATCATAAGTAGAATGCACACTGACACTTAGAGTAGATCTCTGTAGAATTCCATTAAAAACAAACAAACAAACGAAAACCTCAGGAGATCACGTTGCTCTGTCCGTGCTGGTTTTCCCTCCCAGGTTAGTTCACAGCTGGACAGGATGCCTGCTGTGAGTCCTGGGAGTACACGCCAGGCCCGTGCTTCGGTGGCAGGTCCCTTCTGAAACACGGACGTCTCCTGGCGTCTAGTTCAGTCTTAAAATGGTGTGTTCAGTGGGGTTCATATTAACTTTATCTGGGTTTTTAATTTGTCTCGGGTTGATGGTGAGAAGATAGAGACAATGGTGGATGGATGGATGACAGTGGGTAGGTGAGGACCTGGGATAGCCCTTGAGGAAACAGCAGGACTGTGGACTCGCTTCCTCCTTGCTCCGTCCCTTATCCTCTCAGGAATCGTTCACCGTCATGAAAACCCGCTGGCTGGAGGCGAGGCCGGGAGGGCTCTGTCCCACAGGACGCTTGCTGAGGCAGAGTTGCTAGATCGTGTGTGCCCTCCAGTAGGAGATGAAGATGGAATTGCGTCCGTTCCGTCTGTGCACCCATTGCAGCGAGAACTTGGGCGCCCTTGTCTTACATGATTGCAAATGCCCGCTGCCCGTTATTGGAGTGACGTTGTGCTCAGAGACGTCTGATGTTTTCCAGGTGGAACGTTGAGGATTTATGCAGATAGTTTACGACCGAATATCCCCTACAAGACGATCCTGCTGTCCACCACGGACCCTGCGGGCTTCGCGGTGGCCGAAGCTTTGGAGAAGTATGGCCTGGAGAAGGAAAACCCGAAGGACTACTGCATTGCCCGGGTGAGTGGCTGCCGGCAGCGCCGCCCAGTGGTGCCAGGAGAACTTGGCCTTCAGTGAACTTGCCCCTGGGCTGATTCCTTCCCACTGTGTAATTTAGAATCTGAAAAACCATGTGTTAAAGCCCTAGGAGAACCTTCTCTCTCCCATTACCCAAGTAATCCATGCTCCTGGGTGAAGTGAGGAAAGTATAAGAAGGCAAATTGGAAATAAAGATCACCCATAGTTCTGTTGGTGGGTAGCAACTATTAACGTTTGCTGTATGCCCTTCCAAATGTTCTTTTGCCTACACAGGTATAGTGTTTGACCAGTTGGCTTTCACAGGGACTTTTGTTTACCCCCAGACAATGACCTCTCTTTAAATGCCTGCTGATTTACCTTTGAGGGACAGCCTGTTGCTCCCTCCCCCAGGACTGTGGGCCATTAGCAAGCAGTCACAGTGCACGGCTTTGTTTCAGGTTATGCTCCCTCCTGGAGCCCAGCATTCTGACGAGAAAGGTGCTAAGGAGATGGTCCTGGACGATGATGAGTGTCCCCTGCAGATCTTCCGGGAGTGGCCCAGTGACCGCGGTGAGTGCAGCCATTGCTCTGGTCCCCCGAGCAGTGAAGGAGGCCCCTGGCTTTGACGGAACACGTTTTCTTGCTCTCAGTTCACGTTATACGCTAACTGCTGTGTAGATGGTTTTTGCCTTAATAAATACATAAAGGTTTATTGCCAGTCAGCCCTGTCAGTGCTTGAATGTTGGTAGTTTTAAAAGTACACTTGCTTAATACTTTTTCTAGACAGTATAAAGGTAAACTTTATTCAAGTTAAATTTTTTTGAATTCTGAGTTAAGTCAGTTGAACGAAATAAAAATCAGGTCAACTAAGCAGATGTTTGTGTGTGTATATTTGTGTGTGCATGTGTTATATGTGTGTATGAATGTATTTATTGCTCATAGGGTTGTTTACCAATACAAACATTCATTCATTCTTAAACTGATGTGTTGTTTTTCAAGGATGCAATGTGCTTGGGTAGTTGTTAATGTAAAATAACCTTTGCAGCTTGGTTGCTAGAGTTTCTCAGAACACATCCAGAGACTGTTATTGTCTCTGTTGAGTAGCAGCGTATGTGGGTAAGCTTTCATGCAGCTTGCCTGGGGAGATGTCACAGGTGACGTTTTCTGGATAAATCTTTCGTCAGCTGGCCGCCTGCACTCCCGTGCATCTGGTTCAAGACTGGCATTGCTTCTGTTCCAGGGGTTTTAGTCTTTCAGTTGAAGAGGAGGCCCCCAGACTATGTTCCCAGGAAAACCAAGAAGCACCCGGACGGGCGGCCCGCGAAGGGCAAGGAGAGAGCCGACGGGGCGGGCTACGGCTCTGCACTGCCGCCCGAGAAGCTGCCCTACCTCGTGGAGCTGAGCCCAGGTGAGGCGCAGAGAACTGTTCATTTTGTAAAGGCATCTTTCTCTTGCCTTACAGCCTGTTTCAATCCATTTATTTTTCTAAAAAATAACCCACATAAGATGACGTTTACTTTAAAAAAACACACAAACCTTACGGTCCTAAGGTATGTACTTTTCATGCATAAAAATAAAGCTCACATGGTGGTGTTGAAAACCAAAAGTTAAAATAGTGACAGTAGAGAATGAAGGGAAGGTTTAATTGATCTCCATTAAATTTTTTTGTTGTTCAAAATGACCTTGTGAAGTCCTTCCTCTAGCCGACAGCCTGGGTGCGCTCCTCGGAGGCAGGCTCAGGAAGGGCCGGCGGTGCTCAGGGCTGCTTGATGTGTGAACGGGGTCTGAAAAGAAGGTCCTTAAACTGAACAGTGAGTGGAGAAATCGTCTGTGAGAGGGAGGGTGTCTGGTTTCAAAATGAGAGTAGACTAAGTTTATTTTCCTGTTAGGCTTGAAAATATTTGTTTAGAGAGCTCTCTTAAACCAAAGCTGTTGTAAGTGAGCCATCAGGTAGAGAGATACATCGATGTTCTTAAACGTTTTACATACATATCCCTATGTAGTATATGTTTGCATATGTGATACACATGGCATGTTTATTACTTAGATAAACGACACCATCCGCGTTGATGTGGCTCAGGTACGCGTGTGGCCTGTGTTACAATGCGCTGTGCGAGACAGCCTATTGCTCCCTCCCCCAGGAATGTGGGCCATTAGCAAGCACAGGAAAAGGGAGCTGGGAGCCAGGCCAGTCACACAGGCAGCGCGTAGTTCTCTGGGCAGGTTTTCTGTCATTCTCTCCTTGATTCTTGCGTGTTTGTTGGCTTGCAAGGTTATGGCTGCTGGTTAGATACGGTGTGGTGGTCCAGCAGTCGGACGGCACAGCCAGGCTGCATCGATGCAGGAGAAATGGCGTTGCTTTGCCGGGTACTAGCAGGCGACGCTCGGTGGCAGTTTGCCGCAGGTCCTGGTTTATGCTGAAGATGTTTGAGGGTTTTTACTCCATCAGCTGCTTGTGAGGAATGGGTTAGTGTTACTTTGTCCCTCAGTTCTCGGGCTGGAAAGTTTGCATAAATGTTGGTTGCTCGCTGTGGTTTGGACACGTCCCAGTATCGGTGTGTTTCTGTAGTTGGGGTGTGCCTGTAGTTGGGGTGTGTGAGGGTGGGGTGTGCCTGTAGTTGGGGTGTGTGAGGGTGTGGTGCCTGTAGTTGGGGTGTGCCTGTAGTTGGGGTGTGCCTGTAGTTGGGGTGTGTGAGGGTGTGGTGCCTGTAGGTGGGGTGTGCCTGTAGTTGGGGTGTGCCTGTAGTTGGGGTGTGTGAGGGTGTGGTGCCTGTAGTTGGGGTGTGCCTGTAGTTGGGGTGTGTGAGGGTGTGGTGCCTGTAGGTGGGGTGTGCCTGTAGTTGGGGTGTGTGAGGGTGTGGTGCCTGGAGTTGGGGTGTGCCTGTAGTTGGGGTGTGTGAGGGTGTGGTGCCTGGAGTTGGGGTGTGCCTGTAGTTGGGGTGTGTGAGGGTGTGGTGCCTGTAGTTGGGGTGTGTCTGTAGTTGGGGTGTGTGAGGGTGTGGTGCCTGGAGTTGGGGTGTGTCTGTAGTTGGGGTGTGTGAGGGTGTGGTGCCTGTAGTTGGGGTGTGTGAGGGTGTGGTGCCTGGAGTTGGGGGCAGTGGCTAGCAACTGTGAGTCGGCCATTTATTTCTGAACTTAACGTTTTTTAGTTAGGGTCTTGGAGCATTGGGTCTGTTCTTTAAAGTTTTGTATTACATGCTAGAAATTAATGATTATTTTGAGGATTTAGAAGTATTATTAGTTCAGAGAGAATTGATAAATAGCAGTCGACATAGAGTATTTTCAAATGAGTGATGGAAAATTGATTTGGGTGGTAGCAGAGACAGGCTGAGAACGCACTCACTCACTGATTTGACTAACAGTTACTGAACCCTCACTATGTGTCATTGTCTGGGCCTGGGAATAGAGCCCCGACAATACAGACTGAACCCTGATTTCAGGACCTTACATTGCAGTGAGAACTGCTGATTCAAATACATAGTCTCCCCGGTGATGAAAATACATACCATTTGTGTAGGTGTGGGAAAGTGGTAGAGACTAGGTAACCATTACTTCTGTGCTGCTTTTCAACAAATACTGGCAACCGCACGTGCTGCCTGCCGATGACTACGTGTCCTGTCCGAGGTCGCCTGCTGCTTTGGTCACGTTCACCGAGCTAATGCTTTAGGCTGAGCAGGGCTTTCCGAGGTGACAGGCTGCTCCTGCCGTTGAGTGATGGCTCCCGAGAGCTGCTTGTGAGGCAGTGTGGTGAGTCCCGTGTGTGTGTTGGTCCGATGTCCCTCCTGTTGGGTGGCCTTATTGTCTGACAAATGCCCGATGCTCAGATCTGTGTCCACTGTGTCAGGGTGAGCAAGAAGTGGCTGACCTGAATGCTGGGCCAGGTCTTACGGAAACCTGGCTCTTCCCAGTAGCCCCTGCGTCTCTCTAAGTTTTCACTCTAAGAGGCAGCATGCTGAGTGAAATGGGAGGGTTTCCATGGCCACGCAAGCCGTTTATCCATGTTGACTTGTCATGGATGGATAAGAACGTATTTCCCCTGGACACGCCATCACACCGGGCCTGTCCGCCAGCTGAGTGCCTGAGGTGTGTGAGGTGCGGGTGTAGCTTACACTGTCTTCTGGAGAATGGGGCTCACGAGTTCCTGTAGGCTTTGCTGGGTTTGACTGTGTTCTTTCAACAGAAGACTGCGGGGGCGCGGACTCCACAGGCCTCCCTCCCTCCTCCTCCTGGCGGTGACTCACCTGTCCTCGCGGTCTCCGTCACCGTCCGTGTCTCTCACACGCAGCCTGCCGGGCCTGTCGTCCGTCCTCATCCTGACGGTGGTGGGGGGACCTTTCCTCCGGGCGAGGCTCTCACCGCAGCTCACCTCTCTGTCTCTCCCTCTTCACATGCCCCGCATGGCCTCTCGCTGCGCTGCCTTCACCTGGGTCCTCTGCATGCGCACCCCAGGGAGAAGGAACCACTTTGCCTACTGCAGCTCTCACGCTCACGAAGGTAACACGTGCTCCTGCTCAGCACGAGCGCCCACAGCCTCGTGTGTGTGCGTGTTGGTGTCGCGTTGGTATGAATGACGTACTTTAAGACGCTTTACGTGCTGTCATTAATAAGCATTCCATATGCAGACTTCGTTAAAAATAATGGGAACTTATTTTGCAAAAATGTCCAACTCCTTTACTAGACTGACCTAAGTGAGAATTAAAGAAGGGAGAGAGTGGTTTTCCTATTCTCCCCTCCAACCCCCCAAGAATAAGGGGGAAGAGGCGGGCGGGGAAGGAGAGCATGAGAGTGAGGGGGAGAAAGAGACAGGGTGAGAGATGAGAGGCAGCAGGCAGGAGGGAGGAGTGCTTTGTCAGCCCTGTCCGCGACCTGGGGTGCAGTGCTGGTGGTGGGGGAGCGTCTCGGGTCAGAGGCCGTGTGTCGGAGACTCCTGGGGGGCTGCAGGGGAGGCCAGCCGTGCGCTGGGAGCTGTCACTGCGGCTGAGGCGGCCTCAGAGCTCCTTGTTCTCCGGGCGCCCTCTCCTCTCCTTGTCGGCCCGCGGTGCCTCTCACCTGGAACGTGCTGCTCAGGTTTGAGTGTCTCGGGCTTTGTCATCTCAAATGCTGCAGCTAGTTGTGGGTTCTATGGAAATACTTCGTTTTTATCTGCTTTTCTACTTCCAATATTTTTTAGGTGTTAAACCTAACAGTCAAATACTTTCCGTGCTTTGTGAAGTTTATTTACCTTTTACCATCTTATTTTAGTTTCATTTTCTCCAAACTGATCATACAGATTGTCATTAGATATTAGCCAAACTTGGAGTTTGGATTTTGTTGTGTGTGTTTTAAAAATATAAAATATAAACAGGTGGTATTCCTTTTACCTATTTTGGTATTTGTGTGCACATAAAGAAGAGGCTCAGGCATGTTTTTGTTATCTTACTCCTCAGAGGTTCTGTAATGATTCCACGTGTTTGTTAACGTCACGCTCTGGAGTGAGGGAGGGCGCGGCAGAAGGCCTTTCCTCCCCCTGCTCGCACACCAGTGCGTGGAGGGCGTCCGCAGCTTCAGCCACGTGCGCTGGTTTTCGCGCCAGCGCTCCTCGAGGAGGTCCTTTTCCCGCGGAGCTGGAAGGAGCCCGTGGGAGATTTCTTCCAGCAGCTTCACAGCCCTTGGAAGGGTCTCGGCGGCTGGGTTGGCTCAGGATGTGAGCTCTGCTCACTTTCTCCCGGGTCCCCTGCCACACCCAGCACAGTGCCTGCGACGCAGGCGGCTCTTCGCCCGCGTCCACACTTCACACCACACACTGCTTCCCAGAGGCTCCTCTGGACACCGCTGAGGGTCAAGACATGGATGGAAACACATGTCCGCACACGTGCCCCTGTCTGCCCGTGGTGGGCTCCCCCTTAAGAGGTAGCACGCTAACGAGGACTTCCCGCTACAGACAAGGCGCAGCACGTGTGGTAGTAATTCAGGGACCTCAGGTTGGCAAATAAAATCCGACACCCAGATAAATTTGGATTTCAGGTAAAACATCAGTTTTTTAGTGTCAGCTTATCTCAGATATTGCACATGTGACTGGATGTCATGTATGTCATTTGACAACCCTAAATCGTATTCTAACGTTTCTGCTGCCCCCAAAAAAGGAGAAGAGGAACCCGTTTCCTCTATTGAATGACAGATGCATGAAACTGCTTGTGGAAGGAAGCCTGGCTCTGGGAGAGGCGGGTGGAGGGAGGGCACTCACTGGGCGCCGCCTGTGCCCTTCACATTGGAACCACGTGCACATGCCACCTGTTCTCAAGACAGAATTATAAGTGAGCAGATCTCAGGCGTCCTGGTACAATCCCTGCTGTGTGGTAGGCTCTTAGAGGGTTTTTCACTGAAAGGGGCCCCGCCTTTGCCAAGGGCACAGCGTGGAGGGCCAAGGGCTGGGGGCGCTGAGGACTCCGTGCGAGGACAGCGTGTGCGGCTGCCGTGCGAGAGTTGTCACCCTTGAGCAAGGAGATGGCCGTGCTGTTCCAGGAGGAAAGGTGCACTACCCGAGCTTTCGTGCCTCCGTCCCTCTCTTCCTCCCTGCCCGAACGCACACACACCATGTAGCTCAGAGTCCGTGGCCACCATTTCGGGGGCTCAGAATCTGTCTGTGGAGGTGTTTCCTGTTGTTACTGCGAAGGGGTTGGGAAGGAGCGGCTGGGAGAGGAGTTTGTTCCCTTTCTCTGTAGCTCTGACTGCTGATGGGAAGTGGCCGTGGAGCAGGGGTGATGGCCATTAGCTCATGTGATGCCCTTGGAGAGCACGTCAGGCGTCTGTCTTTCATCCCTAAGTAGGCGCGTTTTTCATGTTCTTCTGTTTTTCTCACTTTGTATTGAAATAATTGTTGATCAGTTATTTGCTTTTGTTTTCTTTATTTTATAATTGCTGTGTGGCCATGTTGCATTATTCTGTTTTTTCATTTTTAGTTAATAATTACCGACTGTTAACATTAAGTCTTTATGAAGTGCGTACTGTGAACCAGACACTGCTGAGCGCCAGGATAGAGAGGTTTCTCCAAAGAGCTAGCCACAAGGGAGCTCAGAGCTGGGAGGCGAGGCAGTAGGAAGGAGGGAGGGACGGGGACCCAGCACCTGGTGTCTGCAGCATGCAGGGTCATAGCCGTGCGGGGTGCTGGACTCAGCGGGGCTAGAGGGGGTGCCAGTCCAGGGAAAGCCCAGGTGGTGCTCATGCCTCCTTTTGGATCAGGACTTGGAGCTGCCACCATGTCAGGTGAGGGTGGCCCCGCCGTGAGCAAGCACCGACGCCCGGTTCCTAGCGCACTTTAGACCTGGGTCTCGGGTGCTGCTCCAGCGTCTCCTGCCTTGCCCGGGTTTCAGACCTCTGCTCTGCTTCCGAGATGCAGGTTCTATTGGGGTGTTTCTGTGCACACTCCAAAGTCACAGCGGTTCTCACAGGGCTGGTATAGGCCCGGCGTCTTGTGTCCAAGAGCTGAGACCACACCACAGCCTAAAAACAGTGTACACTCCAGGTGTTTAACTCCAGACGCCCTCCCAGCTGGCGTCCCCAATCCAGCGCCCAGAGATCTGAGCTGGTGACTTAGGAAGAGGCCTGAGGTTGCTCGGGCGTTCGTGCAGTCGGTCGAGCGGCTCCCGGGCCTGCTAGGGAGACTGCGTAGCGGATGGATGCAGACAGGGCTGCCTCCACGGCCAACTCTGCTGGGACCCACTGGTCCTTTGGGGCATGTTCCCTCCTGCACTGGCAACTCCGAAATCAGAACAGGTCTTGGACGGGTGCCATTCCATAGGAGGGAACGAGGGGCTGCCCTGGCCACACGCCTGGGTCTAGACGAGCCCGCCTGGCACTGCTCTTCCCCAGCGTCTCCATCCGGGAATTCTTGCTCAGGGACATGCACGTTCCAACATTCATGGAGGGTCACGTGACACCAGCAAGCCAGGGCCCTGTCCGCCCACAGCTCTACTCCCCGAGCGGAGCACTGGCTGCCAGCGATGACATGAGAGCCCCGGGGGATAGGGTCCAGAGGCCCAGGTTTGGGTCTCCTCCCCACGGGTTTGGTCCAGGAGGTCTGGGCGAGCCCTGAGGCTGCACTTGGAAAACCTGCCTCAGGGATCCAACCGGCCCACAGCCGCGGGGCCGGTGCGGGTAGAGGGCGGGTTCACTGCCCGAGGGACCTGGTCTCGGAAGGCCCTCGGTCTGTGATGCCCTCGCTGGCTGATAGGAAGGATCGCTCCTCAGAGTCACCAGCACAACCCAGGGCGGGGGCGGGGGTGAAGACAGTGCTTGCTATCTGATGAGAAAGTGTCGGTGGGAATGACAGCGGTTGGCACCTTGAGTGACAGTAAACAAGCTGACTGTTGGTGTGTCGTTTGCGTTTTCTGTGTCCGGTTAAGCCGCGTGCTGTGACTTTGGGAGAAGTGGTGTCGCTTCCAAGGTGACCTTTTACTTGTTTCTCACAGATGGCTCCGACTCCAGAGACAAGCCCAAGCTCTACCGCCTGCAGCTCAGTGTGACGGAGGTCGGGACAGACAAGTTTGACGACAGCTCCATCCAGGTGCGCACTCGGACGGCAGCGCGCAGCTTCCGTGTGTGATTCTCGCGTTTCAGTAGGAGGTAGCCTGTGGGAGCGAATGAGTAAAAGGGTGAAAATGAAAGACGGTTTTAACGTGCGTAGCTTGTTCACTCTGCTTCACTTTCCTTTGCTTCAGCGGGAAAAGAGCAGAGTGAGTCCATGTCCACACTCCCCGTCTAGGAACGTGGGTGGCGTGGCGTTCCTCTGAGGCTATCGCTTATCTCCCCGTGATGGCGATGCTTTCATGGGGCTGCTTCCGGGAGACGGTGCCCGTCATCCGGCCGACACCGGGTCGCAGGCCTTCAGTGCTCACCGCGCAGGTGTCTTCTGGGCGTGGGTCTCCCCGAGCTCAGCGTGCTCTGTGAGCGAGCACCGTCCGCATCGCTGCGCCCGGTGGGCTCGTTGTAACGACGGCAGCTGCTGATGTTGGGCTCGGCTCTGACATCTTTTCCTCAGCACAGCAGCACGCAGACACACGGGGGCTGTGGCCTCACACCTGTGCAGACTGACCCACCCACTCACCCGGTCTTTACACGACCACATGCTGTTTCTCACACAGCGACGGCCTGCCCTACATCAGGGCGCTGGCTGCTAAACGGGACGTGCCGTTGCTGGACAGCGTTGAGGTATTTTACACTGCGAATGGAACCCGCTTTCTGAAGAGGGCCCGCAGTCCAGAGCTTACTGGACTGCATGCACCGTCAAAGGGGAATCGCAGCTTTAAATTCTGCTTTCGAATTCTGTGTTCTGTGTGATGGCAATTTCTTTCATTTTCTCCTATTTTTAGTTGTTTGGTTCAGGGATTCAGCCCCATCACTGCGACCTCACGAACATGGATGGAGTGGTCACCGTCACGCCCAGAAGCATGGACGCGGAGACCTATGTGGAGGGGCAGCGCATCTCGGAGACGACCATGCTGCAGAGCGGGATGAGTGTGCAGTTCGGGGCCCAGCATGTGTTCAAGTTCGTGGACCCCAGCCAGGACCACGCCCTGGTGAAGAGGCCTGTGGACGGCCTGCCCGCGAAGGGCCCCAGACACAAACCTGGGTAATCCACCGAGACGCTGCCCCTGAGAAGGGCACAGTGTTTCTCCGTTGTGCTGAGACATTCCACGTTAGGCGTAGGTCACGTGATTTTAGTTTTTAATTCAAAGTGGGCTTGTGGTTCCGGTTCTTGTTTATTTGATTGGCTTCAGAGGGAAGAAGAAGAAAAGAAAGGTCTTCATCCTAACACGGGGTTGTGGCTAGTTTTTAAATTACTTTAAAATCTGTTGTTACTTGTTTGATCCTTTAAAACAACACTTGCTTCGCTCTCCTGTGAAGAATCATGGTGTTCGACGTAAGGTCCTCTATAAGGAGGTTTTGTGTTGAGGTTCGTTTTCCTGTCTCCGATGAGGGAACAGGAAGACCTCAAGGAAGGCTATGTCTTTTGTCCTTGAGCGCCACCTAGCGCCTGTCTGAGGACTTGCAGCGGGGCTGCTTCGGGAAACAGGAAGGCCTCCTGTTGGGGTGAGGTCTAGCCATAGGTGTCGGGGTTGGGTGTGCGTTTCTCACGATAGAGGGCGTGGTCTCACGTTGCTCAGAGATCCGGATGTGCATGAAGGGAAAGCTTGCGGGGAGCAGAGCCTGGAGAGCTGTGCGGGCTCTCGTGCGCGCCCTCTCCTCCTTGCTCCCTCCTGACCTCCCTCTGCTCAAACCCCCTCCCCCGGAGCCTGGACTTGAGCGGGTGTGAACATTGGGGGTTTTTCATGTTGGTCTTGCACAGTTTGTCGGCGTTTTCAATTTGGTTGTTGCTGTAGGTTAGCAGTGGGCTCTGCCCCTGCCCATTCTTTGTCCAGGATGAATCCTGGCGAAGGACAGACCACCTGCCCCCTCCGGGAGGAACGTGATGGGCACATACACGCGTGGGCAGATGGGGTGCTGGGGTTCCGTGGGCTGCGAGGTCTGTTTCTAGCCTCTCCCCTTGAGCTCCAGCTTCTGCAAAGGACCAGGCTCTCCGTTCCCACAGAAACCTGCAGCGCCTTTGCTGTCTCCTCAAGGTGTCCGGCTCTGCTCCAGCTCGACACGAGCCGTGTCTAAGTGCGCCCTGCCCTGCGCCGTGAGCACCTGGTTTCCTCCTCAGGCTCTGCTTTTATCACCCGTCCCCCTTCGGCCTCTCGCCCCGCCTTCCCCACCTCCTAACGGCAGCACAGTCCTGCCCAGGTGCCCTTTGCTGTGTTGTCAGCGTCAGCTTCTTGCTTTCAGCACCACACCTCCTGGCGGGAGTTCACCTGCTTGGTGTCCTCCTTCCCGCTTCTTCCAGGATGTGTCTCCACAGGCCGCACCGGGGAGGTGTTCTCCGGGGGGTGCCGGCTGCCTCCCCGGGACCTTGCCTACCGAGGCTTCCTCTCAGAGCCCCAGCACCCGAAGAGCATTTCAGTTCACTTCCGTATTTCTGTTTTAGGGTACTTTCTAAGCATCGTAAAAAGGGGAGAATTTAGATTCTCCAGTGACGCCCAGGGATGGAAACGCTGGCTCCCACCGTCGGGGTCCCAGGTCTGGGCTCTTTTCCCCGCTGGCTGGGCCTCTGCCCGGCGGGACCGGGACCCCTCGCCCTCCACCTGTGCTTAGTGCCTCCTGTGTGCCCAGGTTATTGCCTGTTTAGAATGAGAGTTTGTTTATATTCTGAATTGGTTTTCATGAGGATGGTTTAAAAGTCTTGATAAATTGATTAAACAAGACTAGCTCTTGCTCTGATTGATAACGTGTTCAAAATGTCTCCATTTCCTTCTTTGTAGCCCAAGTTGCGGGATCCATAAAAGTCATCACACGGCCTCAGCAGGCGGCCACCAGCCCTGTGCCGCCTGCCCGGGGCCTGAGCCGCAGGCGGCTCCTGGCATCTGAGGCGTCTGCTTTCTTTCTGTGCCGTTTGCGGCCTAGCGGCTTACAGGATGGGACTCTTGCTTTTTTCTTTAGGGTTCCTTTCCGTTTATTGTTTTTAAACATAGTTTTAAAGAATATCCTGAGAGTATTTAGTGAGAAACGTTTTTGTTTTGTTTTCCTGTGTAGGGCGTCCTGTTACAGGAAGGCCGTGGCATCCACACCTGGGAAGAGGGGGCCCAGGCCTCTTTGGGGTGTGTGACCCACAGAGCCCCCTCTGCAGGCTCTGCTCTCTCCGCACCAGGGAAACGTGTTGTATCCCACAGCTTCATGTGCTGGAAAGCCACTTCCTGAAGATCTTTGCGCATTGGGTGTGCCTCTAACCCAGTGGTCGGCAAACTGTGGCTCGCGAGCCACATGCGGTCCTTTGGCCCCTTGAGTGTGGCTCTTCCACAAAATACCACGTGCGGGCGCGCACGTACAGTGCGATTGAAACTTTGTGGCCCATGCGCAGAAGTCGGTTTTTGGCCTGGACGAGTCTATTTTGAAGAAGTGGCGTTAGAACACTCAAGGGGCCAAAGAGCCGCATGTGGCTTGCGAGCCGCGGTTTGCCGACCACTGCTCTAACCGCTCCTTTTGTATCACTAGGACGAGGCTCTGCCTGATTGTTTGAGTCTTCATTCTGTCTTTTCTTTTTATCTTGCAGAATTGTTCAGGAGACAACTTTTGACTTAGGAGGCGACATTCACAGTGGAACAGCGTTGCCAACAAGCAAGGTAGGTGATGGCATCTTAACTGACAGGACGTGTTGGTTTAATGTGACAGGACACCGTGGACGAGTTATTGTGGTGGCCCCGACCCACTGCTGTGCAGACTCCACAGGGGTCCTCGCATCTCTCTCAGCGATGCAGTTAGCCGTGGGCTGTCTCCTCTCTCAGCGATGCAGTTAGCCGTGGGCTGTCTCCTCTCTCAGCGATGCAGTTAGCCGTGGGCTGTCTCCTCTAAGTGATGCAGTTAGCCGTGGGCTGTCTCTCTCTCAGCGATGCAGTTAGCCGTGGGCTGTCTCCTCTCTCAGCGATGCAGTTAGCCGTGGGCTGTCTCCTCTCTCAGCGATGCAGTTAGCCGTGGGCTGTCTCTCTCTCAGCGATGCAGTTAGCCGTGGGCTGTCTCCTCTCAGCGATGCAGTTAGCCGTGGGCTGTCTCCTCTAAGTGATGCAGTTAGCCGTGGGCTGTCTCCTCTAAGTGATGCAGTTAGCCGTGGGCTGTCTCCTCTCAGCGATGCGATGCTCCTCTCAGCGAGCCGTGGGCTGTCTCCTCTCAGCGATGCAGTTAGCCGTGGCTGTCTCCTTCAGCGATGCAGTTAGCCGTGGCTGTCTCCTCTCAGCGATGCAGTTAGCCGTGGCTGTCTCCTCTCAGCGATGCAGTTAGCCGTGGGCTGTCTCCTCTCAGCGATGCAGTTAGCCGTGGGCTGTCTCCTCTCAGTGCAGTTGCAGTTAGCCGTGGGCTGTCTCCTCTCAGCGATGCAGTTAGCCGTGGGCTGTCTCCTCTCAGCGATGCAGTTAGCCGTGGGCTGTCTCCTCTCTCAGCGATGCAGTTAGCCGTGGGCTGTCTCCTCTCTCAGCGATGCAGTTAGCCGTGGGCTGTCTCCTCTCAGCGATGCAGTTAGCCGTGGGCTGTCTCCTCTCAGCGATGCAGTTAGCCGTGGGCTGTCTCCTCTCAGCGATGCAGTTAGCCGTGGGCTGTCTCCTCTCAGCGATGCAGTTAGCCGTGGGCTGTCTCCTCTAAGTGATGCAGTTAGCCGTGGGCTGTCTCCTCTCAGCGATGCAGTTAGCCGTGGGCTGTCTCCTCTCAGCGATGCAGTTAGCCGTGGGCTGTCTCCTCTAAGTGATGCAGTTAGCCGTGGGCTGTCTCCTCTCAGTGATGCAGTTAGCCGTGGGCTGTCTCCTCTCAGCGATGCAGTTAGCCGTGGGCTGTCTCCTCTCAGCGATGCAGTTAGCCGTGGGCTGTCTCCTCTCAGCGATGCAGTTAGCCGTGGCTGTCTCCTCTCAGCGATGCAGTTAGCCGTGGGCTGTCTCCTCTCAGCGATGCAGTTAGCCGTGGGCTGTCTCCTCTCAGCGATGCAGTTAGCCGTGGGCTGTCTCTCTCTCAGCGATGCAGTTAGCCGTGGGCTGTCTCCTCTCAGCGATGCAGTTAGCCGTGGGCTGTCTCCTCTCTCAGCGATGCAGTTAGCCGTGGGCTGTCTCCTCTAAGTGATGCAGTTAGCCGTGGGCTGTCTCCTCTCAGCGATGCAGTTAGCCGTGGGCTGTCTCCTCTCAGCGATGCAGTTAGCCGTGGGCTGTCTCCTCTCAGCGATGCAGTTAGCCGTGGGCTGTCTCCTCTCAGCGATGCAGTTAGCCGTGGGCTGTCTCCTCTCAGCGATGCAGTTAGCCGTGGGCTGTCTCCTCTCAGTGGTGCAGTTAGCCGTGGGCTGTCGCCTCTCTCAGCGATGCAGTTAGCCGTGGGCTGTCGCCTCTCTCAACGATGCAGTTAGCCGTGGGCTGTCTCCTCTCTCAACGATGCAGTTAGCCGTGGGCTGTCGCCTCTCTCAGCGATGCAGTTAGCCGTGGGCTGTCGCCTCTCTCAACGATGCAGTTAGCCGTGGGCTGTCTCCTCTCAGCGATGTAGTTAGCCGTGGGCTGTCTCCTCTCTCAGCGATGCAGTTAGCCGTGGGCTGTCGCCTCTCTCAGCGATGCAGTTAGCCGTGGGCTGTCGCCTCTCTCAGCGATGCAGTTAGCCGTGAGCTGTCTCTCTCAGGGACGCGGGGGGCAGGGGGCAGGCTGTGTGTTTCCCTGAGCAGAGGGGGCTGTGCTTTCTCTTCGGTGCTGTGTGTGCCCAGCCCTTCTTGGTCAGGTGATCCCGAAGACAATGACCTCCCGCTCTCCTTAGCTCTCTCCTTGGTCCTAGTCCCACCTGTCAGCCTATCCCCTCGGCACGTGGCTTATCTTGTGTGATGAGTTTTTTCTCTTCTCACTCTGGTTATTTGTTGCTGGGAAACAGATACCCCGAAACTCTGGACTGAAACAGCAGGCCCCTGCTTATAGTCGTGCAGGTGGTTTGGACCTGGGCAGTGAGGTGCTGGTCTTGCTGATGGTTCCTGGTGTGGCCGCGTTCAGCGAGTGGGTTAGTTGGTGGCCAGGCTGTGCTGGGACACGGGGCCTGCTAGGCCTCCCATCTCCCTGTCATCTCAGCTTTTCTCCGTGGGACCTCGCCCTGTCGTCTCTCCATGGCAGCCACACATCCTGGGGCCTCCCAGGAGCCACGGGGTTTGCAGGTCTCCTGAAGGCTCGGGGGGGCGGGGCGGGGATGGCAGGGCATGGCTCCTCCACGGGCCTGTGGGTGAAGCAGAGCACAGGCTCTGCCCAGGCTGGGGCTTCCTGGGGCCGCTCGCAGCAGACTCCAGGCCTGGGCATTCTCACCAGCGTCTGGGAAGAACCTGCTGTCCCCGGCGCCTGCCCGCTGTCTGCTCCTGCGTACAGCATGCTTTCTCGAAGAAACAACTCTTCCTGCGACCCCCTTCGTTCCTCGGCTCTCATTGGCTCCTGCTCCTTCACGGGGATTGTCTGCCATGGGCACTGAGTCCTCCAGGTTGCCACAGCTACTGCTTGTATCCATCTGTCTTCGCTGGGTCACCGCCCAGGGTGTCCCTCTCTGTGCCTTGCCACGTGGGTTCTCCTTCCTCCTCACTCTGATCTGTTGGTTCCTCTCCTGCTTCACAGGAGTTTGGGGGCATCAGACCTGGAGCCCTTCTGTCGATCTGTGTTCCTGGGTGACCTGGCACGGTTGCTGGAATTAGAAAACCAGCTGTGTGTTAATTACTCTTGAGTCTGACCTTGGCCCTGACCTCTCTCTGCTCCGAAGGCTGGTCGACACGTCCAGGGGGATGCTGACAGGTACCCCAGGGTGAACTCAGCTGAACACGGTTCTCTCTGTCCGGCCTCTCCTTCCCTGGCCTCCCCGTCTCAGTAAACGGGGCCTCCTCGGCGCTGGCCCAGGAATCTGGCCAGCGCTCCTCATGCTTTTCCTTCTCGCAGCCTCCACATCCAGCCATCGGCCCGTTCTCTCTGCTCCACCTGGGAGAGGTCCCCCTGTCCGCCTTTTCCACCCCCACTCGGTCGCCACAGAGCAGCGCACATCGCCCCTCAGTAGCAGCCTCTCTCATGTGCTGCCAGGGCCCTCTCCCACAGCCAGGCCCATGCTTCCCGAATGGAAGTTCAGTCTTGTGACTGCCCTTGGTTCCAAGGCCCGGACTTTCTTATCCCAGATACGGCACCGTCCTCAGCCAGTTACACGGCTCCCTGGGACCTGCTTCCAGCCAAGCACGGGCTGGTCACGGCTCCGTCCCTGCACGCCGGCGCCTGGCTGCTCCCTGACCACCCACGCGTCCACGTGGCTCCCCTTCTGTCCTCAGACCTCCGCGCGCGCAGGTCACTTCCTGGAAGACCTGTTCCTCACGCACCAGCACCAGCAGCTGCTGCCGGTCGCTGTGCGGCCTTGGTTCCGCCGGCCCTGCCTGGTCTGTGGGTGGACAGCAGGCTCTGGAAGGAGCTCTCCCTCGTGAGCTCCTCTGTGCTCTGGGCTCAGCAGCGTGTGGTGCGTGAGCGAGTCTCAGGAACCAAGTACAACTATAAAAGCTTTAGCTTTTTATAAATGTGTAGTCAGCGTAGAAAATCGTAAATTGAAAAAAGTAAAAGCATGAAAACTGTTCATTCAGTTTATAAGTTGGCTATTGACAACATGTTGATGGGTCCTTTTTTGAACTCTTGATGTGTGTCTGTGTTTGTTTATACATTTTAACATACTTAAATCTCTGTCTCGCCCCCCCTCCACACACATACTCACTCCTTTCTGTCCTACTTCCTTTGGCTGTTGTTTTGTGAGTGTTTCCTTTGAAAATCATTTGAAAACAAGCTGGATTGTACCATAATATGGTAACATATACTAGGTGTACCGGTTAATAATGCAGATTTTGTAATCAAAGAAAACACGATCATTTCAAGAGAAACATTAAAAGTGCTTTATTCAAAGTAATGTCCATCGCTAGCTACACATTTCCCCATCTTTCAGGTAATTTGTGGATACCGTCCCAATAGAACTTTTCTTGTTTTGAGGCAAACCATTCAGAGACCCAATTTTCCACTTCTTCGTACGTTTTGAAGTGCTGCTCAGAAAGTGTGTGTGCCATCGATCGGAACAAGTGTAATCTGAAGGAGCAAGGTCTGGTGAATACAGCGGGTGGGTTAATACTTCCCAGGCAAGATCTTTCAACGTGTCTTTACCTGGTTTTAAAGTGTGTGATGGTGCGTCATCATGAAGCAGAATTACTTTGCCGTGTCTTCTGGCATGTTCTGGTCGTTTCACAATCAAAGCTTAGTTCAAATTGATTCTTTGTTGTCGGTAGCGATCAGTATTAACGGTTTCACCTGGTTTTAGAAGCTCATAATACACCACACCTTTCTGATCCCACCAAACACAGAGCGATTGTCTTCTTTCCGAAGCGATTTGGTCTTGCAGTCGATGTTGATGGTTGACCTGGATCAGCCCATGATTTTGTGCATTTGGGATTCTCAAAATAAATCCACTTTTCATCGCCAGTCACAATTAGATGCAAAAAAGACTTTCTTTCGTGCCATTGAAGCAACATTTTACTGATGACTTTTCTGTTTCCATTTGTCTTTCGTTCAGTTGATGTGGCACCCGTTTTCCTTCCTTTAAAATCTTTCCCATTGCTTGTAAACGATCAGAAATGGTTTGCTGAGCAACGTTTAATCTTTCTGCAAGTTGTTTTTGAGTTTGACACGCATCTTCATCCAATAACGCTTGTCATTGTTGGTTTTCATACTTTTTCGGTTGACCTGGATGTTCTTTGTCTTTCACATCAAAATCATCACTTTTAAAGCGTTTAAACCAGCGTTCACAAGTATCTTGAGATGGAGCATGTTCACCATAAGCTTCCCAAAGTATTCAGCAGCACTTTTCTTCAAAATAAGTAATGAATGAAAACTTCCTGCAAATGCTCTTTTTTTTGGCACGAAATTTGACATTTTTAAGTGTAAAAATATCTATGATGTTAACACCTTCAATACAACAAAATAGCATACGTACCAAATCGCATATATATCAACATACGTGTAAGTCCATCTATTGAAAAAAATCTTCATTATTAACTGGTACACCTAGTAAACTTGCCATAATTTATCGCCTGAGTATTTATTTAAAATAAAATTTTTGCAGTCTAAGTATTGCCATTCACTGACCAGTTTTGTTTCTATCAATGTATCTTATGGAAGTAATTTTTGTGTATGAGTATATATATTTACAGACTCGTCATGGCACCCTATACTGAGGAGCATTTTAAACAACATAAAGGATTGGTTTAATGAATTTTGATGAATAGACAACAAAATGTTATACAGATATAGGATTTTGTAACATAAAAATATCGTTAGATGTTTATAACATGACAGAAAAAGTAATTTTTTATATAAAGTAGTACACTCTCACTTACGGAAAATGTGGAAAATTGCAAAGATACCTACAGCACAGAGTCCTCTGTCGGAGGAAAGACAAGGTGATGTTTATCGTCTGCTCAGTTTCTGCCGTCGGTAGGAGTGAGAACTCGCACGGGAAGCTTTGTTGCAGGCGTTCTCCTTGGAAGCCACTGCTTCTGTGCTGATAGTTTTCCTAACGGGGGGAGCTCACCCTGTGTGCCTGTTGTGGCTGGTTAGGAATGGGCACTGGGTGGAAGGTTAAACGTATGGCATTGGTTGCTGTACACGCTTCCCCAGGGGTGATTTAGGACAAGAAACACACCAGTTTCTGTACGCAATTCTTTATTAGGTGTTGAGCTACGATGAGCAGATTTTAAAATCCTTTCTTAAAACTAACAGACCACAGAAGGACCCAACTCTCCATGTTGTACGTATCCCGTCAGCACTTTCCTGATCTCAGAGACTTCTTGGAACAAAGCCCCGTTGTTACCATGCTCTGGGGGAACCTGGGACTAAGTCTGTGTGCGTGGGGCGTGGAGCCAGCTGCTGGCTTTGGAGGGCGTGGCTGTGTCTCATTAGTCTTCAGGTGGTGTGTTCTGGGGCGTGGAATGCCCTGGGATTCTGCCTGGGCTCCTCGCACGCTGTCGGCTCCTGCTTGGCAGCTCACCACGTCCCACCTGCAGGCTGGGTCTGAAGCCGGGCGGTGTGGTGTTGATAAGCGCCGTGTTTCCCTTGGCCAGAGCTCCACTCGACTGGACAGCGACAGGGTGTCGTCTGCCTGCAGCACAGCTGAGCGGGGGATGGTGAAGCCGATGGCCCTCCTGGAGCAGCAGCCCGAGTACCGCTGGCAGGAGAGCAGGTGAGATGGTCGCTTTCCATCCTGGAAGGAGGGGACGTTGCCCAGAGGGCCGGTAACGTTACCACATCTGTGGAGGTGGAGCTGACGTCGTCAGGGCGTCAGCGGTAACTAAGAGTGAATTTCCTCTCGTGTTGTCGACTGGGGCGATGCTCCCATTGTTGTGTCCTGTATGCCGCTGTGTGTCCAGGTCAGAGAGGACGCCTGTTGGCTTACATGTTTCTGTGTTAAGTGTGCTACTCTGAACCATGAGAGACTTTTTTGAGATAGGACTTGAATATTTGATAATTTCTGTATTTACATGAAACTCATCATTTCACCCATTCTTAGAGAAATTCCCGCGTGTTTAAAACGCACTGAGCCAAGGTGGTGTCGCAGGAGCTTTAGCCTGAGGCGCTCGGCCGCTTCCCGCCGCTCCGTGGGGTGGTCTCCGGCCGAGACCTGGGGAGGAGTTAGAGTTCTTCCTGCATTGGTCCTGCCAGTGCTTTGAACAGAGCACTGCCTTTGTTACTTCCTTTTTTCACGGCTTTTAGATTCCATGTCACCTTTGTAAACCGGAGTTTTACTTCCTTGGCATCTCTGAGATGGTTGGCGTGGCAGTGCCTTCAGCGTGCGGTTAATGAGCAGGCGGTGCGTCCAGTGGCGGGCAGTCTGACCTGCAGCTGCTGGTACTGAGTGTGCCGGGCTCTCGGCTCCGCCAGAGCTGGGACGCAGCTGGACGCTCCGCCGCTCGCAGCAGCAGCCCCGCTGGGGCGCCCCTCATCTCTGGGTGCAAGTCAGAGTTTCAGGGCGCCATTCTGACTGCTCCCTCTCAGTCCAGTAGCTGAGGCACTAGCTGAGGCTGGCGGTCACTCACCCATGCGGTGACGGGCCACAGGTCCAGGCCGTCCCTTCCCCATCCCCCAGCAGAGGACACTGTAGTCACGAGGTGTCAGTGTCCATCGCAGGAACTAAACGTGTAGGTTCATGTGGGACTCGGGCCTGCACCTGGGTTGTGATCTGGGCTTTCGGTTCTTAATTTAGTTTGCTGGCTTTGTTCTTTAGACGTAATAGTAATCGTCTGCTTCTGTGTCTGCTTGTTTTTGGTGGTGTAGTCTAGAATAAGATAGGTAGAATGGTATGTTTGTACTGTAAGGAGTAAGTACCTCTATTTATTTATAAGGTGATCAAGAGTATGTATCCTGAGCCTATGAATATTTGAGTGAGTGAATCAAGACGTGAGAGAGGGAAGATCGATTACCATATTGCTCTTAGGATATGCACAGCTAGGAAGTCTACGTAGTTAATAAAGGGAAGGTAGTAAGATAATAGTGTTAAAATAGCCAGATGATGGTTAATTATATGTCATACATTATTTTATCCTGTGGACATACATATTAAGTGACCTTTTTCAAGGTCAGATTATTTTGCTTTGCAAAAGATTTATTAAAGGCTTTATCTGAACTATAATGTGTGTTGATATTAAGACAGTGATAGAAACAGATTACCTATTTCCAGTCTTTGTGTTTCTCACACGCAGTGTTGGTATAGCAGTGCTCAATTGATGCATTTATAAAAATCTAAGCTGCTTTAATAAGCATGTTGAAAATACTAATTTTAGTCAAAGAAAAATCTTTCCAAATGATGGGATTGACTAAATTATCGCTGACATTTTATTTTTTCGATGAGAATTTAAATTCTCTCTGTTTACTAGATTTGTTAAATTGATGAAACAAATAATTTGTGAAGTTTACCCAGGGCCATTTTATGAACATTGAATGAAAATAACTACTTACCTGCAATTTTAGATGTTCATCAATAGGGCAGCGTAAGAAAGACATTAATATTGAGCACTTAAGTTACATTGTGTGTATAAGAGCATTTTTACATATAAATTGTTAAGTCTTAAGTTATTAAGTCATAGGCGGCATAAACTGTGAAGCATATAAGGTGATGAGGATGCTTTTGGTTTACCTGTGTGATTCCTCACTGGCGCTCACTCACATGTATTTCTCCTCCCTCGCCCTGGGTGCGGGGGGAGAGGGGGGAGAATGGGAGCTGGGCTGTGGGAAGGCGGCGGCGGCTTCGTTGTCAGCCTGTAGCTGGGGGCCTGTGGTCATCATGGTGCTAGTTTCTCTCATTGTTGAGGAGTTTTTATTGTTTGAACTAACTTATGAGGAGACATGCCCATGACTCCAAATACTTACATCTGTCCAGTTCATACCATCGTCTGAGAGTATTAGACTTAAATGTTGCTGAGAAGATTGATTTGAATCCATCCTGACCTCAGTTTGGTTTAAGCCAATATTTAAAAATGGATGTGTTCATTTCAGTGTAAGTCCTTATAATCCCCACTATTTAGTTTTCAGTTAACTTTGCAGAAAGGTAAAACACATTTTAAAAATTCTTTGCTTATTAATGTCTTTCAGCTGTTTTTTGATGAGTGTACAACACAGTATCACATGTTTACATATGCCCAGTGGACACACACCTACGGGTATATATTCCTATTTGTAACTGAAAGAAGAACTTCATATAACAGTGTCCACCGTATAGCCTGTCAGAGGGGCAGGGCGTCCCACAAGCTGAAGAACTCGAATACAAATGACCTAACCTTTGAGTTAATCTGGTCTTGAATATCTAGAAATATATAAACACTAGAGGCCCGGTGCACAAAATTCGTGCACGGAAGGGGGTTGTCCCTCAGCCCAGCCTATACCCTCTCCAATATGGGACCCCTCGAGGGGTGTCCGACTGCCCGTTTAGGCCCGATCCTGGTGGGATCGGGCCTAAACGGGCAGTCGGACATCCCTCTCACAATCCAGGACTGCTGGCTCCCAACTGCTTGCCTGCCTGCCTTCCTGATTGCCCCTAACTGCTTCTGCCTGCCAGCCTCATCACCCCCTAACCACTCTGCTGCAAGCCTGGTTGATGCTTAACTGCTCCCCTGCCAGCCTGTTTGCCCCCAACTTCCCTCCTCTGCCAGCCTGGTCACCCCTACCTGCCCTCTCCTGCAGGGTTGATCACCTCCAACTGCCCTCCCTTGCAGGCTTGGTCCCTCACAACTGCCCTCCTTTGCAGGCCAGGTGCCTCCCAACTGCCCTCTCCTGCTGGCCATCTTGTGGTGGCCATCTTGTGTCCACATGGGGGCAGGATCTTTGACCACATGGGGGCAGCTATATTGTGTGTTGCAGTGATGAACAATCTGCATATTACTCTTTTATTAGATAGGATAGAGGCCTGGTGCACAGGTGGGGGCCAGCTGGTTTGCCCTGAAGGGTGTCCCAGATCAGGTGGGGGTTCCCTTGGGGCATGGGGCGGCCTGAGCGAGGGGCCTGTGGTGGTTTGCAGGCCGGCCACGCCCCCTGGCAACCCAAGTGGAGGCCCTGGTATCTGGAATTTATTTTCCTTCTACAATTGAAACTTTGTAGCCTGGAGCGGAGCCAAGCCTGGGGCTCCCTCCTCGGCTGGCAGCCATTTCTGTTGGGGTTATAATTAAAACTTTGTTGCCTTAAGCGGGTGAGCCCGTCCAGGGTGTGCGGGAAGCTTTGCTTCCCCTGTTGCCGCCGGCAACCCTGGCCTGCTCTCTCAAGCTCCATTCTGCCGCCATTTGTTTGAATTTGTTTACCTTCTATAATTGAAACTTTGTAGCTTGAGTGGAGGCTTAGGCCTGGCAAGGGCAGGCGGAAAGCTTGGCTTCCTCTGTTACCTAGGAAACCTTGCTCTCTGTGGCTGTAGCCATCTTGGTTTGGGTTAATTTGCATGCTCGCTCTGATTGGATGGTGGGTGTGGCTTGTGGGTGTGGCTTGTGGGTGTGTTGGAGGTATGGTCAATTTGCATATTTGTCTATTATTAGGTAGGATTAGCACAGTGTTAGTTATTAGGAATGTTCCCAAATTATAGTTTCTCTTAGTTTATATTTTAGGCAGTGCCTTATTTTTGTAGTGTTAGGCTAAGCGATGAAAAGTGCCTCAAATTATGTGACTTTGAGAAGAAATGTGAGTGAGTAGGATGTGTTCTGAGGCATGTGTCGCTGAGCGTCGAGAACGCTGACCCCGCGGCTGCAGGGGTCTGCCCGGCCTCCTGTCTGACCTCGGCTGGAGGGAAAGGCCATGTGTAGCCGGGGGCATCCTCCCTTTCCTGGTGGAGCTCAGGGTGGCTTAGATGGTCTGTGTCCCCAGCAGTGTCTCCTCACTGTCACCTGAGCCATCGCCGCAGCAGGTGCCTAGCGGCCTGGGCTCTGCGTGGGCGTGAAGCCTCGTGAATAATGGAGTCAGGGCGGGTCTGCTGTCCCCGTGAAGGCAGGTACTCGGAGGGGCTGGCCTGTGCCCAGTGGGATGTGACAGCTGTCGGTTTGCCCATTTGAATATTTGCATACGTCACATGTGAAAAGGAGGCCGTGGGCTCCTTCTTATCCCCAGAAAATTGTACAGAGGTGGCTTTAAAAGTTTCAGAGCTCTCCGCAGGTTGTCAGGATGTCGCTGGCTCTGTGACCTGGTTTTAAGAGCCCCTGTTCTTCTTGCAGGACGCAGGATGCTCTGGGGCCGGAGCTGGTGCTGCCTGCGAGCATTGAGTTCAGGGAGAGTGGTGAGTGATGTCACCTTCCACTGTCAGTGAATTTTTTCTTGTCCATTTTCCTCCCTCTGATTTTCATGTTTTCTTTCTTTTGTTCTTTTTTTGGAAATCTTGTCACAGCTGAAGACTCGTTTTTATCTGCTATTATAAATTACACGAACAGCTCTACTGTCCACTTTAAGTTGTCTCCTACATACGTGCTCTACATGGCCTGTCGGTACGTATTGTCGAGCCAGTACAGACCAGAAGCCAGTCCCCCCGAGCGCACCCACAAGGTGATCGCCATCGTCAACAAGATGGTGAGCATGATGGACGGCGTGATCCAGGTAAGCCCACACGGCCTGAAGGCCAGTCCAGCTGTGAACCAGTGAAGCCAGTTCTTTAATGTTTCAGACTTGGCTTCATGTTGACTTTATCTTAAGAATTTTTTCTAAAATAAAAGTTATATATGTTGTATTGAAACTGTGTAGTTTTAAAAGTTGAAAAGAAATGTAAAGTCTTTTCTATTCCTTTCCCACAAACTTGAGAATAAGGGAAGGTAAATTGTACATGGTCACATAATTATCATGAAAAAGACCCTTAAAATTAGAATAGTAGTTGTGAGAAAGTACTGAGACTTGATGTGGGTTTCTTAGAATTAAAAATAATAATAATGTATTGAGATGAAATTCATTAACCATTTTAAAGTGAAAATTCAGTAGCATTTAGCACATTCCCAGCACTGTGAGCCACCAGCTCTGCCTGGTTCGGAACATTCCCTCACTCTAGCCCAGCCCTCTGAGCAGGTCTCGTTTCCCTTCCTCTGGCCCCGGCAACCCACCTTCAAGTCTTTAATGCCGTAAGGGGTACTCGCTCTTGCCGAGCCTCTGTGACGCTGTGGTGAATGTCCGGAGCTTCCGGCCCACGTGTGGGCATAGTGGCAGCCTGGCCTTTCTCACCAGGACACGCGGCGCAGGCTCTGCCCTGAGTCGGCTCTGACAGTGGCCGGAAGCAAGATGTCCTCTTGGTGGGTGGTGCTCTCGGTAGCAGAGGAGATGGGCTAAGTACACGGAGAGATTTGCAAACATGTTTCCGAGTCGTGTGGCCGTGCTGTTGCTCGGCTCTAGAGCTCAGGTATGTCCCATTAAGTAACCCGCCTAGATGGCTAGGTTGTTTGTCTCCTGTCGGGAATGTTTGAGGCAAACTCATCTTTTATTTTTATTTTTTTAAAATACATTTTTATTGATTTCAGGGAGAAAGGGTGAGAGAGAGAGAGAGAGAAACATCAATGATGAGAATCATGGCTCGGCTGCCCCCTGCACATCCCCTACTGGGGATCGAGCCTGCAACCCAGGCATGTGCCCTAACTGGGAATCAAAACTGGGACCCTTCAGTCTGCAGTCCAACGCTCTACCCACTGAGCCACACCAGCCAGAGCCAACTCATCTTTAATTCCCTCAGAGGCCATGTTTCGAGAGACATGTTGTTTCTTTTATGTTTGAGTGATTGGCATGTGGATTGGATGGGGCTCTTTATCCCAGTGAGGACAGAGGTTAAACAGGAAAGTCAGTTTATTCGGACACCTTGTTGTCACTCCCATTATTTTATAGACAAATGTGATTTCCTGTCCAGTTGTCACTCAGAGCCACTGTCTGTCTGCCACCACGTCTGGGTTTGTAAACCCTGTTTCAGGTTATGCGACTCTTGCCATCACGACTTTGATAGACTTTTCCTTATTGAATTTGAACTTCACTGGGATCACCAGGATTGAAACCCGTCTTTACTTTCAGATGCAGGTTTAGGGTATGATCGGAGGAGTCTTAATGTTGTAGAAGCAAACTATGGTAGTGAATAATTAAAAATCTTTAATTTGTAAAGACCCAAGTTCAAAAACCAGTTTACTCACGTTTTAGATTTTAGTTTTTATATGTCTTCAGATTCTCAAGGTGTTGAGCATTCATGTTTATTGTTTCTGTGGGTCTTTGCTGTCTCTTCTTTTCTTCCTGATTAACTGGGGAAGAGACTGCTTTCACAAACAGACCTTAAGCACCCAGCTCCCGGTGTCCCTGACCTCAGGTCCGGGTGTCATGGGTTCACTGTCACTTCTTACCGATTCACTCTGGGCGTTCACTTAGTGTCACCCAGCCAGTGTCCAGCGCACAGAACGCCTCCGTGCCACGTCCCGCAGGAGCTGCGTCAGGGCAGGGAATGGATAGGTAACCTGGGGAGAACATAGCTCAGTGTCATGCCTTCATTTTAGTGTTTTGATTTTTTTAAACTATCATGATTGTTTACAAGTTTCTTTCTCTTGTTCTGCTTGATCCCCCTCGTCTGTTTTTCTCCAGGAAGTAGACCAGGTTGAACAGGTAGGACCTACTGTGGGACTGAGCCTGGCTCTGTTGGCTTAGCTGAGTTTCTCATGCTGCTTCCATGTCAACACAGTGCTCAGACTGGACCGAGCGTCCATAACACTCATCCGGCAGCTGAAACACGCAGTACTAAACCCCTTTTGACTGCAGCCTTTACCAGCATTTCATAACTTCTGCTTAATGCACTTCCGTGTGGATATGAAATGACAACAGTTCTGTTTCTCCTCGTCGTCCATCCTTGGTCCCTATCCTTTGGATCTCACCTGAGGTTGCCTGGCCTGCACATGTGGTCGGAGAGGATGCGATAGATCAGTACTGGATACTGGGTTGCTTGGCGGCCAAGCCAGTGACTGCGAGTATCCGGGTGGCTGTGGGTAACCATGGACACGTGTGTGTACGCACAGATTACCAGATAATGCACAACCTCTGATTTGGTGCTGGATTCCTCCATATCCCATTTCTCCATTGATTCATAAACGGTAGCCAATTAGACCCACGTGTCTCCGTGAGCCCAGGAAGCGCGGTGGTGACTGGTTCCCACTGCTGGGCGTGGACCCAAATTCCTTGGCGAGTATCTGGTATCTGTGGCAAATGCGCTGGTGGGACGGGACGGTACTGGTCTATCCTCGGCAGCTTTCAGGAGCATCCTTGGTGGTTGTTGTTTCTGTCGGTCCTGTGGCGGCTCAGGCATGTGTTCTGCCCCCAGAAACAGAAGAACATCGCAGGGGCGCTTGCTTTCTGGATGGCCAACGCGTCTGAGCTCCTCAACTTCATCAAGCAGGACCGGGACCTGAGCCGGATCACACTGGACGCCCAGGATGTGCTGGCGCACCTGGTTCAGATGGCCTTTAAGTAAGGGACCCGTCTGGGGAGGGACACTGTTCTTTAAAGATTTAAATCATATCATGTTTTCTTAAATTTTCAAAACTAATTTTAAAGGTTCTTATTTGCCTTGTTTGAACAATATCAAGAAGCGTAAATAACTATGCAAAATGTGTTGACTTAATAAATTGAATTCAGTGAGCTGTGTTTCTTGAACCCTGAGAGGGAAGCTGTTATATTTTTAATGCAGTATTTCTGAGCAGTGCAGGCGGTTCCGCATGTGCCGTGTCTTGACAGCAGCTCCTCACGCTGACATCATGACACTGCGTGCTTTCAGGTTCCTGGTCCACTGTCTGCAGTCGGAACTGAACAACTACATGCCGGCCTTCCTGGACGACCCCGAGGAGAACAGTCTGCAAAGACCGAAGATAGGTCAGGACAGTCATTCCTCCCCCTCCCTCCCCCCTCTCTCCCTCCCTCCCCCCTCCTTCCCTTCCCCCTCTCTCCCTCCCTCCTTCCCTCCCTCGCTCCTTCCCTTCTTCCCTCCCTTTTGTTTAACTTTATTTTAATATTTCATATTTGTAAGAGGGAGGTATTTTGAAAATAAACAAGGTATCGGATTTGGCATTCTTGTTAAAGCAACAAGTTTTAACTACCACCAGCAGTAAGTGTTGTTTAAGAAGAGTTTTTATGTGGGTGTTTCATGCTGGTAGTGCTTTTTCAGGAAGCCTCAGTCAGGGTGAACCTCAATGCTAAGTAAGCACAGATAAGGCCTATAAGTGTTTAAAACATCACTCCTTCCTCTTTGGACGAGTGGCATTTTCAAAGTGCTCCGGCAGGTATGCTGTGACTCTTTACTAAATTTACCGCCAGTTCAAGACTCCCGAGTGACCAGTGCCCCCTCGCCTTGTCTCTGCAGACGACGTCCTGCACACGCTCTCGGGGGCGATGGCGCTGCTGCGGCGCTGCCGGGTCAATGCGGCCCTCACCATCCAGCTCTTCTCCCAGCTCTTCCACTTCATCAACATGTGGCTGTTCAACAGGCTGGTCACCGACCCCGAGTCAGGGCTGTGCTCGCACTACTGGGGCGCCATCATCCGCCAGCAGCTGGGCCACGTGGAGGCGTGGGCGGAGAAGCAGGGGCTGGAGCTGGCCGCCGACTGCCACCTCAGCAGAATCGTGCAGGTGGGTGCCACTCCCGCCCCGGGACGAGCGTGTCACCATGCCTCTGATGCCGTCCCGGGTGAGGGTGCGGACTCGGCAGAACTCGGCGTCCCACTGAGGCTTCACTGGGGCGGACCCCGAGACCCTGGTGTGTCGTTTCCCTGGGTCTCTGCGCTGGGCCTCGCGGCAGAGATCGGGGAGACGGGGCTGCATCCTCGGGGCCCGAGGGTGGGTCTGCCTCAGCCTCTCAGCTCTGGGCATTGGCTGGCATCTTGGGGTCCTGGCTGTAGAGCACCTGGATCTGTCCTCTCCACGGGGCACTCTCTGTGCACATGTCTGTGTGCGCAGGTCCCCTTTCTGAGGACAGAGTCAGAGGAGGTGCTGGCCTCGTTTCCCCTTGGTGATTCCGCCGAGACCCCGGCGCCCAGGCCTCTTTCCGAGGTGCCCGGGGTAGGGCTTCAGCATGGGACTCGGGGAGTACACTGCCGCCCATAGCGGGTGGGGCCGGCAGGTGACTGTCCTTCAGGCGTCTTTGTATTGAGGTTAGTGAGGCGTGTTTATTTTATAGAGCTCCACACTGAGAGAGAAATTGTTACTTAATAACAGACAGTAGTTAACTCTTAAGAACACAGAACCAGGAAACCACAGAGCAGAAACCTGTGCCGTAGTAGATTCACAAAGACGAAGAGCAAGGAAAGGAAGCGTAACTGTACAGGACTAGACACACAGAGGTGAGAGGAGGGGCCTGAGCCACCCCTCCGGGAGCCCTGAGGTCACGGGGAGGTCACGGGAGGGAACTGAGGCCCTCACCCCGGTGTCCTCGCGCCATGCGGCCCGGAGCTCCAGTGTGGAGGCGAGAGCCGCTGGTGAGCAGCTAGGGAAGCAAGTGTCAGCCTCAGAACTAGGCAGCGGCTGCTGTTACTGCAGCATGTCGTGTTGTATTTATTTTCTCAGCTTCTTCATCTGTTCTGAGGAGTGAGCGTGGGCAGAGGCTCCGCCCTCCTGCCCCGGGGCGGCTGAGCCATCTCTGCGAGGTGTCTCTCGGACCCAGCAACAGCCATCCGAGTGGTTATGGACGTGGTTGAAGTTCCTAAGGGAACTTGCAAATGCTCTGCGGACATAACAGTGGAATTCATTGTGCGCCTACGTCAGTAACGGAGGCCGCCCTTTCCCTTCGGTTACTGGGCCCGTCAGTGATGGGAAGCGGTGTCCCAGAACCAGCCAGCCGCGGCCGCAGCTGTGCCTTACACACGGGGACTGTGGAACGCGCTGCGTCACAGCGTCCCGATTCCCTCACACAGGCCACCACCTTGCTGACGATGGATAAGTACGCGCCCGAGGACGTTCCCAACATAAACAGCACCTGCTTCAAGCTGAACTCACTGCAGCTGCAAGCCTTGCTGCAGAACTACCACTGCGCGCCCGATGAGCCCTTCATCCCCACGGTAAGGGCAGCGCCCGCCCCATGTGGAACACGCGTGCACAGGGTGTGGGGGTGGTAGCAAAGGAAAACTCATTAACGGTTTCCTTTCACTTTAAAAACAAGCTTATTTACTTGACCAGTCTCCACAGTCAGTCTGCTGTTGGTGTATGAGTTCGGGTTCAGTGTAAGAAATAGAAGCTACATAAGCATTTAAGTAGAAAGGGTTTTAACTCTGGCTCGGTCCTTGGAAAATCATGGGGAGGCCGGCAGGGAGGGGTACAGGGCACCTGATTGCTGATCCCACTGCTCATTGGAAACTCCTGGAGGCAGGCGTGTTGCTGTTCATCTCTGCCCGGGTCTGCCAAGCTGGCTGTGTACAGCCTGGGATGTCCTCAGGCACCGGAGAACGAGAGAGGTGAGGTCATAGCCTGAGACCGTCTCCCGACCTCCCGCGCTGCGTTCATGCCTGAGAGGGCGTCCTCCAGCAGAGCCGTCCACCAGCGACGCCGTGTGCGCCCGTGTCTTTAAGGGAACACAGCTCCGAGCGAACAAGAAGGACTTGGAGCACAGGCGGCTGGGATGGATGTCAGGACGTAGCCGTGCAGGAGTCAGATGCAGGGCAAAGCGTGCTCCGTCCTCTGACTCGAGAACAGCGGAGGCTCTGGAGTTGGGAGCCTGGGTCGCAGTGACTGCAGGAGGCACAAGGGCCGCCGCGGAGCAGTGCGCTCACTTCCTGTGCTGCGGCCTTTCCAGGGTGTGGACCTGTCCCAACGAAAACGTGTCAGACGAGATCACTCACACCCGTAATTCAGAAAGAACGTCTGTGTGACCTGGGCGTGGGTATTTTATCTTGAGTTTTTACGTTTCACATTGAGTGAGCTCTTTCCCACGTCATTCAGCGTTCTACAAAAATAGGGCTGTTCCCATTGGGTGTTGAAGAATTGTGCAAGGAAAAAATGATTACTTTTGAAAAGAGGGAAAACCCATATTCTTGTGATTGAACAGTCTTCTCATTTAAGCTGCACGTTACTTGAGATTAATAATTAGTATCTTGGTTCATTTACTTAGTGTGTGCTGTGCTGGTGTTTTGCTGCGTCGCAGGCTGATTCTGAACCTGTTGTCACGTTGTCCCCCCGCGTGGCCTGAACAGACGCGTGGATCATTGCTGCTCAGCTGCTCCAGTCACGTAGCGTATCGTTCGAATTTTGCGTTTCTCTGCCCAGGACCTGATAGAGAACGTCGTCGCTGTGGCCGAGAACACAGCCGACGAGCTGGCGCGCAGCGACGGGCGGGAGGTGCAGCTGGAGGAGGACCCCGACCTGCAGCTGCCCTTCCTGCTGCCGGAGGATGGCTACTCCTGCGACGTCGTCAGGAACCTTCCCAGCGGCCTGCAGGAGTTCCTGGACCCCCTGTGCCAGCGGGGTAGGTATTGTTGCGGAGCCTGAAATCGGACCCCGCCCGAGTCTGTGTCTACGTGCGCTCCACTCGTGTGGGTGCTTCTAACGAAGGCACTGTCCGGGGACTCGGAGGGAAGTGTTTCCCCGTGACACGGGTCACTGACGTGCAGACACACAGTGCCGTGGGGGGTCTGCACCCCTCCTGTGACCCCTGGCTGCTCGGTGTGGACGGGCAGGTGCTGGATACGGCCTCGGAGCTGACGTGTAACAGCAGTGCCAGCTGAGCAGCACAGGCTTCGGACTGACGCCCGAGTCCTGGTCCCAGCCCTTCCCCTCCAGTTTCTCTCATGGAGTGGGGGTGTGGACGGTAGCAAGGAGCCCTGGGAACCGGCCCACAGGTCTCTAAGTGCCGGCGGCTGCCCTCCCGCCCAGTGCCGCGCTCGCACGTGGTCTGTGCTGAGGCCCGGCTCCGCCGTCTCTCAGTGCAGCTCAGCTCCCCCGTGTCACTACGTCTTTCACGTGTTCTCCTGCATGTGTGGGTGCAAGGGCTCGGTTATACCGGAGGCAGAAGCTTTTACTTAGATAGGCTCGGCCCCGGTCTGCTGCTCTTCTGTAACGTGGAGCTCAGATGAGTACAAAGCAGACCCAGACTGTAGGGGTTTGAGCAAAAGGAATAGGAGAGTCGGGTTCTGTGTCCACAGGTACTTGGGTTCAGAGAGTGTGGGGTTTGACTTCAGCGACTGCTTCATTCACCACGTAGAGTTTTACGTCCTCAGATTTTGACAGTTTAAAACATTGGCCCAGGCTGCCTCTGGGAATACCAGTGAGTGGCTGTGGCCCTCCAGGAGTGTGGGGAGCTGGCGTGTGGCCTGTGGAGGGAGAGGAAGAGGCCCAGGCCCCGGTGCTCCTCTGAGAAAGTCGGGCAGTGGGAGTGCGAGTGGCGCCGGCGGGAGGGCCCTGCGCTGGGCTGGCACCTAGCGTGTCGGAGGTGGACCCGTGTCCCTTTGCTGCCCCTCACCTCGCGTCGGACCCACACCCTCACCCCCTTCCCACAGCGCACAGGTGTGACGGGGCAGCAGCCCAGGCCCGGCTGCTTGGCCAGTTCTCCCATCCCTCCCGCCTCCACACCTCCCATCTGGCTGGTCTCTGGCTCTCCCTCTCCTGTCGGCCTGGAGTCCCGGACCTGCTGTGCGGGCAGCACCGCCCGCAGCTCGCCTCCTTCCCGCAGCCCGGCCTCCCTCCCGCAGTCCGTCCTGCCTCCCACGGCCCGTCCTCCCTCCCGCAGCCCGGCCTCCCTCCCGCGGCCCTCCCTCCCTCCCGCGGCCCGGCCTCCCTCCCGCGGCCCTCCCTCCCTCCCGCGGCCCGGCCTCCCTCCCGCGGCCCTCCCTCCCTCCCGCGGCCCGGCCTCCCTCCTGCGGCCCGCCCTCCCTCCCTCCCGCGGCCCCGGCCTCCCTCCCGCGGCCCTCCCTCCCTCCCGCGGCCCGGCCCTCCCTCCCGCGGCCCTCCCTCCCTCCCGCAGCCGCTCCTCCCTCCCCCTCCTGCAGCCCTCCCTCCCTCCCGCAGCCCGTCCTCCCCTCCCGCAGCCCTCCCTCCCTCCCGCGCGGCCCTCCCTCCCTCCCGCGGCCCGGCCTCCCTCCCGCGGCCCGGCCTCCCTCCCGCAGCCCGCCCTCCCTCCCGCAGCCCGTCCTCCCTCACGCAGCCCTCCCTCCCGCAGCCCGTCCTGCCTCCCGCGGCCCTCCCTCCCTCCTGCGGCCCGGCCTCCCTCCCGCGGCCCGTCCTCCCTCCCGCGGCCCGTCCTCCCTCCCGCAGCCCATCCTCCCTCCCTCCCGCAGCCCGTCCTGCCCTCCCGCGGCCCTCCCTCCCTCCCGCGGCCCGTCCTCCCTCCCGCGGCCCGTCCTCCCTCCCGCGGCCCTCCCTCCCTCCCGCGGCCCGTCCTGCCTCCCGCGGCCCTCCCTCCCTCCCGCGGCCCGTCCTCCCTCCCGCGGCCCTCCCTCCCTCCCGCAGCGCGCATGCAAAGGTTTAGACAGGAGCACGGATATCGTCACTTGATGTGTTGAGGGTTACGGTTGTGTCTGGCGTGGTGTGCCTTTCAGTCCTGCCATTTGCTTCTCTGCCCCCAGGCTTCTGCAGGCTGGTCCCTCACGCACGCTCCCCGGGCACCTGGACCATCCACTTTGAGGGCGCCGACTATGAAAGTCACCTTCTGCGTGAGAACACGGAACTGGCAAGTCCCGCGGCTGAGGTGGGCGGGGACGGACATGGGCTTGGCGCTTGGAGAAGGGGCTGTGGATTCCTTCCTTGCTTACAGGGAACATCTTAAAGTCACCTTTAAATACCATTTTTATTTAAAAATCTTAAATAAGATTTAAACCCACGACTTATATGTAAAGTTTTTTTTCTAGGCCATGTCTCTAAACAAATGGTGCTTTTTTAAAAATGAACATTTCTATGCCCTCAGCTACATTTGATTGGTAGGATGTGGGTCAACGTGAACATACAGTGTCAGGTGTGGGTTTCTAGGTAAAGTCCGTACATGGCACCGTGTGCCCACCACCCCGCGTCACATTAAAACAAACCGTGTTCATCCTCAGGCTCAGCCTCTGCGGAAGGAGCCCGAGATCATCACCGTGACCCTGAAGAAGCAGAACGGAATGGGCCTCAGCATCGTCGCGGCAAAGGTAGGCTGGCAGGCGGCATGAGGGGGGGGGGGCGAGGCAGATGGCGTGGGGGTGCTGCACCCTGAGGGTGCCAAGGTGCCTCATCTGTGCTGGAACACTGTGCTTGGAGCCCGCCAGCTGAGGGGTGGTCTCCCCTCGGAAAGAGGAGCTGGAGCGCGTGCGCCTGGAGGTGGGGCAGGTGTTGCTCAGAGGGCACGGTCAGGGCAGAGGCTCGGGAGAGCTGCTGCTCAATCACGGGATCGGGGCACCCGCCGCCCGGGCTGGGGTGCAGGGCCTAGGGGACCACCCTGTCCTCCTGGCTACGTGCTGCTGACGGGCCTCCTGTGGAGGGCGTCGTGCGGGAGGCGGCGTTCCCGCAGCCCTGGAGTCTGAGTGAACAGGACTGGGCTGTGACGAGCGAGCGAGGACAGGCGTGCTGCGTGCCTGTGGGGCCGGAGCCTGCACTGCAGGGGAGCTGAGGAAGGAGAGCGGTGCTTCATGACCGTGACGGACGGGCTGAGGAGCGTGCACTTGGTCTCGTGGGCACCGCAGAAAAGTGGGGCGTCTGGAAGAAGAGGGGAGGGGCACCATGAAGCTGACATGCCAGGCGCCGAGTGGGGCGGTGGGTGTGGGGTGAATGAGAAGCATCTGGGCTGAGTGGCATTCGGGTTGGAATCGGCTGGGAGCTGCCATCTGGGCGAAGTGGTTTGGTCTGAAGCTCTGAGTCACGGGGTCCCCCACAGGGGGCAGCACTCAGGCCGGACCTGCTTCCTCCTGGCGGGCCTGCCACGGCTTAGTCCCAGGCCGCGGGGGTGTCACGGACCACAGCTCAGAGACGTGGGCGAACGGTCTCAGCCAAAGACTGTTTGGCTCTTGGCTTAACAGCTGAATCAGATGCCCCTCTTAAAGGGAAAAGGACCGGGATAAAAAAACCCCCTCCCTCAGACACACAGGAAGGGCTTCATCTCCACGCGTGCGGATATCCACGTTATAAACTTACTTCAGTACTCGCCCACGTGACGTTGGAAATGCTCGCCAGGAGCGATGTGGGGGCTGCCATCCACCACCCGTCATTCCCAGCTCAAAACCCGTTTTTCGGTAGGAAACGTCCAAGTCCCCGCATATCCCCTCGGATGTAGGTGCCGGCCCCGAGCCGCCTCTGTGCCCCGTGTCCGAGGCAGGAAGCCCGGGCATCGCCTGCCAGGAGCCCCTTGGACACTCCTGCCTCTCCTCGCTGGTTCTCCTGTCCTGCTGACTGCGGGCATCAGTGGGCAGTTAGGTCAGGGTGCCCACTCAGAGTCACAGGTTCATTCACTCACCGTGGCGGCAGGCGGAGCAGCAGGGAGGGGAGTGGCAGGGTGAGGCAGTGGGCACAGCGTCCCAAGTGAGGCCCCACCAGAGGTCTGCCTGGAGGCCTGGCCCAGGAATGCAGGTCTGAGGACCAGCGAGCATTACTGGCCCGGGGCACAGGCCGAGTCCACGCCAGCTGTGCCAGCTGTGCCCGTCTGCATGGGAGGGCAGCTTCTCAGCCCTCACCAAACCCAAGTTGAGGGAGCTGCCTCCACCTGCCATTTGCCCACCTGTGGCGGCTGGCCACGCACCTGTTCCTGCACGTGGCCGCCTCGCCCCCGGCCCTGCGCCTGCTCCTCTTCCACGTGGCCTAACACTCCTGAGCTGCTGCGCGTGGCCTTCGTGTTCATTCCCACCAGGAGGCGTGGCAGGAGGGCGGTCTCCCCGGGAGTCAGGGAAAGTCATTCTGTCGTGAAAGCGGGCGGCTCTGGAACCCTTGCTGCTTTCCACTCGCCTCGTGCCTTTTGGAAGACGGGTGGCCTCGGTTTGGGTCGTGCGAAGACGAGGTCTCTTGTGCCCTGTGCTCACGTTGGAGGACGTGCACTGTGAATGCAGTAGCCAATGCTGAAGTGATGTCTCTTCCAGAAGAGAACGTTGGGTGTCTGTCGTGTGAAAGTAGAGTCCAATTCTGGCTCCTGCTCCTGGGCATGGGGACGTGGTTCTCACTGAGGCAGCGCCGCCAACGCCGGCACGAGGTCGAGCTCAGTTTGAACGTGTTCGCTTGAGATGTGGGGTGCCGGTCAGGCTAGTGAGGAGCATGTTACCGAGCAGAGTCAGACGTGTGGCTGGCACTCAGAGGTGAGAGCCAAAGGCGGGCGGCTTCTAGAGGCTGTGGAGGGAATCACTCAGCATGGGTCTGGTGACAGGACGCTCGGAGCCCTGGGCAAACCCCTCAGGCCCCAGTATGCCATGCCAGCGACGCCCTGCCCTGGCGGGTGCTCGCGCCCCGGCTTCTGTCCCTGGTGTCTCTCTCACTGCTGTGCGCCCTCTCCCCTGCCTGCCCCACCCTTCCCCTCCCCACTGTGTTTTGTTTTCCTCATAAGCCATGCGGTCTTTGTCTTCGGCCCAGGCCTCCTTTATTTTTTCCTCATTAGCGTGTGGCGTGGCTGCTGTGAGCCGGGACATTGTTTGCTGTGCGTTCCCTGGCGCCCCTTCCACACTGCGGTTCCGTTTTATGAAACCCAGATGATGTGGCCGGGTGTGTGCAGCTGGCTCTGAAACGCTGCTGCTAGCTCCTCTGTGGGACAGCACAGTGCTTCCTGTTTGGATTTTTAAAATACAAACAAGTCCATCCTTTTTATTTGTCCGGCTCTTTTTAAAGTTTAACGAAGTACAAAGTAAGCAAAGTCAGAGCTGATGGTTACGTAAGAGTCTGGATGTCGTGGTGATAAACGCCACCGTGTCACTGCGTCCAGCTCGGCGTGCGGTGACCCGTCTCACCAGCCCGCGGGGTGGCTGCTGCTGGAGCGGAGAGAAGGGAGCAGCTTCCCACGGAGACGTTCAGTCCGCGACCAGAATGTGGTTCTCTGTTGTCGGGAGAGCGGGCCCAGTGGTGAGTGTCCTGGCGGGGGGGCAGGGGGACGGAGAGGGGGTTCCCCGGCAGATGGAACTGTGCTCCCACAGAAGGGCTTCTCCCAGTGCAGCTTGTTCAGACCTGTCACTAATTAGCACTCATGGGGCAGCCATGTAATGTGGCGTGTAACTGCACACCCAGGTGTTGGCTGCCTTTGGTTTTAATGCTGCAAGTCCTTAAGGTCATAAAAATATCAGGCTCTTAACATGCTTTTTATACAAGAAAAAGTAATTAGTCCTGCCTGCTCTGTCACATGGTGAACATGCTTGAGGTCATGGTGACTCCAGCCATATAGCCTGCTGGGCCCTGTGCAGGTGCCCAGGACGTACTGGGTTAGCTACAGGAGGTGGGTTTTGCTGTAGGCTTTCTCTAAAACCATTTTCTCTTGAACACAAAAAGGACAATCTTAAAAGTACTTGAAACGTTTTACTATTTTATTTAAAAATAAATGGCTAACTGAACAGTGCCTTACGGATAATTTTAGTTTGTGCTTTTAGACTATAGACTGAGTTCAAGTTTTTAAGTCTCACTTAGTTATCTCAAAACACCGAGTGGGGTTCCTGCCCTTACAGAAGAGGGGGCTGTCGGGCGAGCAGCCTCCTCACGGAAGCGCCCACGGGGACGGCGTGCTCTGAGGACCCGCCCTCTGGTCTTGCTGTCCTCGCTGTGGCCACGTGGCTGAGCCTCTCAGAGTGAAGTCAGGAAACCGGTTCCTTCCAGCCCGGGTGTGCTGGCTGCTGGCTTCTCCGGGGCCCAGAGGGAGCGGCCGGGGCGGCGTGGTGACGGGCGCCTGCAGGACGGTTGCTCGTGAGTCTGGACATGACGTTTTACATTTTAGTTCTAAAAGCGGGATAGCAGGTCGCACCGAAGTAAGTTTCTGCCGTTTTATGGCCACGGCCTCAGGGTTCATTTCTGGATGGGCCGGAATGTGGGGCCGGCCAGTCTCCGAACAGGAGCATGAAGGGCCAAGAGTGCGCTGGGGCAGAGCCAGCGTTCACACGGGGACTCGGAACACCGCGCTGCTTGTAGGGTCCGTCTGAGGGAGCCTTCCGACCGCTGGCCTCGCCCCGCCCTCAGCCGAGGCTTGGGGTGAGCGCTCGGCCCGGGCGCACCGGGGGGGACCTGCGTGCGGAGCGCGGGGAGACGGGCCTGCGTGGTGTCGGGCCGCTTCGGTTCTCAGGTCACTTTGAGAACCTGGGAGACTGTGCCTTCACCCTGGTGACGCCCCCACAGCAGCTGGCCTCGTTTTCAGGGGCCCGCGCACCTGCGGCCCCTCTTCAGGGCCCAGCCTAGGAGTCTGCTGTCTCGTCCAGGTCCTTCGTCTCACGGAGAGGGAGAGGGTGATGTGGCAATGTCTTTTGTTTCGTAATAGGTGCCGAGAGTCAACATGAAGGAGCTGGGCCTGCAGCCCAGCCACAGGAATCAGGCTCCGGCCTGCCCGGCTTCGCGCCCGTCGGAGCGCCTCCCACGCACCTCCCATGCTGGGCGGAGTGTACCAAGAATGAGTTCTGAAACTGACGATTTTAGAATCAAGGCAATTCCTACTGGAAAGGGGGTCAGACAGTGTTTTTAACCTCAAGTCTGAATTGGAATAGCTGATGAATCAGAACTGTCGGTCTGACTCGAAGTTCCGCTTAGACACGGAGGAGGGAGCGGTGGGCAGAGCTCTGACGGCCTGCCAAGTGCAGGTGCCCTGTGCTCGGGTCACCCCGCCACTCAGTGTTCTAATCCAGCATTTCCACCTCCGAGACAATAGGGCTGAGCTCATGCTGCTCTGGCCGCAGTCTTCCTTCCTCCTGCTGCTGCTTTTTCTTACCGTGTTTTCATGATGTTGTGATGTGTTCGTCATCTCCCACGCCCACACTCACTTGGAGTCCGCCCTGGAATGTTGGCCGCCTGGGTCCCTTCCCTTTGAGTCTCGCTGTGTGGGAGGGAGAGGCCTGAACTGTGAAGTCTTCCCAGAGGTGAGGAGCAGCCTTTCCTCGGAGCGTTTCCCATCGGACAGCAGGCAGTCGGATAGGTGGGTCTCCTCCCTGGTCCAGGGAAGCGTGAGGCACAGCCCCGAGCTGTCACTTGGGCCTCTCGTCGTTCTGTTTGGGAACCTTTTCTTGGTAACTGACTGCCATCCTCTCCTTTCCTTCTTGCTTCACCTTCTCCCTCTGCCCCTTCTCCCTCACTGCCTCCTAGTCCTCCCTCCTCTCACATTCTCTGCTTCTCAGACCCCTTCCTTCACCTTTAAAGGAAGGAAAAGCAGTGGCAACATGCATTGTGTGCTTAATACCATGCTCACACGCAGGAGTCTTGGTTATCTCGTTTTAGTTGCTTTTCTTAAGGATGGGGACCAGGTGTTTGCATGGTATTATACCAGGTGTGAGCCTGGTAGCGTGCTGGGTTCTGCGCTCTGGCCGTCTGAGGTAGGGCAGGGCAGACCACACGGCAGGGCACGCCGCCTGCCCGGCACCCTCACACCAGGCTCCCTCCTGGTGCAGAATGGTCTGGCGAGAACCTTGTCACTCCTGGGCATTCCGATGTGGGACTGCTTTCCAGGAGACCCTTCCTAAAAAGGGAGTTGGACTTGAGGAATTGTGCTTAGTCTTTCAATTTTATAAATAAATGCACTAAAAATACAACAAGGTTTTCAAATCCCACTTTAGATAGCTTCAGGCAAGTAATTCTTAAAATTATTTAGCCTTTATGTGTTTTTTGTGTTGTGTTCCCAGTTGTAATGACTGGTTTCTCTTCCCGGGTTTGGAAATCGGGGTGTGTCTTGCCGGAAAGTGCTGTGCTGTGGTGAGGTCCTGCTCGCCCAGCGGCGCCATTGTCCTGGACTGCTGCGCCCGGTTGCTTAGCGGCAGCTGTAGAGCAGCCTGGCCGTGGACATGGAAATGAGCAACACGGTCATGACAGTTTCTGTTACCATCTTTAAAAAAAAAGAAACTGTGAAATTAATTTTACAGTGTTTTATGTTACGCATTATGTCCAAACGTTAGGGTTTCCACATGTAGTGAACGTGCATTGAGAAGCTAGTTTAGATTCTTTTTTCCACACTGAGTCTTTGATATCGGGGTGTATCTTTTACTGCTCACACACATTCAGGTGGACAGGTGGCCTGGGGGCTCCGGCACGGGCAGCAGTCTGATAGGATCTCGGCGGCATCTGAAAGCTGCTGCAGGGCATTCCCGGGTCGGCACGGCCGTGCTCACAGAGCTCACATGTCCCTTTGGTTCGTGGCAGATGATTCGTGGACACGTAACAGCAAAATGTTGTAACTTTCTTAATTAGAAAAGGAGTAGGATTACCATAAGATGAAATTTAGTTGTGTGTATATATAAGTAGGAACTAATAGAATTACTTCAATAAATTTTCTTTCTTTAAAAAAAAATTTTATTGATTTCAGAGAGGAAGGGAGAGAGAGAAACATCAATTATGAGAGAGAATCACGGATCGGCTGCCTCCTGCACACCCCACACTGGGGATCGAGCCCATAACCCGGGCCTGTGCCCTGACTGGGAATGGAACCATGACCTTCTCGTTCATAGGTCGACACTCAACCACTGAGCCACGCCAGCCGGGCTAGAATTTCTAACTGTTTAAACTAACTTTTTACAGTGTTATCAGTGTGACATTACCAGTGCACATAATGAACAGAGCAGCTGCTTCCTAACCCACCAATGTGTTCCGCTCAGCTCTGGGCTTCCTCACAACAGGGGCTGTGTGCCAAGTAAGGCCTGGAGCGCCTTCTGGTGAGCCCATAGGCAGAGGCTCCGGGAGCTGCAGGCCGCCGGAGTGCAGGGCAGAGGGCGAGAGCCGGGGAACCAAGGAGCTCTTGTCTGACGTGGGAAAGGTGAGTGGGTGGGCAGGTGGCAGCAGGTGAGCCTGGGAACCGATGATGAGAGGACCTGGGCAGACCCGTGACATCCGAAAGAGGTTTGTGTGAAGAAAACATGGAAACAGGAATGCATGGGGACACGAAGCCTGGTCTGGATCAAGCACGGTGTTCCAGGGAGAGCTTATGCCTGACCGTGGGTTCAGGAGCGTGGCTGCGGGGCCGAGGCGGCCGGGGCGGTGGTGCCGCGCACTGTGGGAGTGCGCTCCGGGGGGGCCGTTGCTCAGACCAGCAGCTCCGTCAGGAGAATGGCCACGTTTTGCCAGAACTTTCCGAGATGTATACTGTCAGCTTCTGCCTGCTGAAGGGCGGGCTGGGAGGATGCTGTCAGGTGTCTGTGTCACACGGTCAGTTTTACCTGAATGTTGAACTTGGCTTATTAAGTTCCACATGCATGTAGTTTGACAAATTACCTGCTCAGAAATGTTACAGGATTTTAAGTTACTGAAATAGGGAGCCTGCTCAATCTGCGGTACTGTATTAAGTTGTCTAACGCGTGGAGTGGTCATAAACAGTCCAGCCTCATAGTTAGCCTCAGGTGTGAGGTTCCTGATCTGAGAGACGCGGCTGCAGGCAAGGGCATGGTCCCGGCAGCCGCAGCTGGCGGTGGTGGGGCGCAGACCTCTTCCTGAGGGAGCTGGGCGCGAGAGCAGCTACAGGCAGCTAAAGCGTGTGTGCAGGCCAGCAGGGTATCAGGGCGTTGTTCTCATTGCCTTACACCGTGCTCCAGGGTCGCCCCCAAAATGTATACAACACTGAATAGTTCATCATAAAGGAAGTGTTTATCAAAACACATTTCATTTTAAAAATCGAGCTAGCACCTGTTAGAGCGTGTATACATTTTGGGGGGACAGCCTGTATTCTGCGAAAAGAAAGAGTTCTGTTGTTACAGTTTGTCCAAGTGAATGAGGTTTTATTCTTTCTTAATAGCAGTCTTCTAGTGTGTCAGAAATAGGGAGTGAAGGAGAGCTTGCTTACTGTTTTTATCTAAATTACAAGGACAGGGTCACGTTACCAAGCAGCAGGCTGTGCGAAGAGCAGGTGAGTGCCATTGACCTGACCCCTGTGCAGTTGCTGCTGCTTGCTCAAAGGCACATCCGGGGATGCCTGGCCGAGCGCCGTGCGAGGCTGTCTAGGCTATGTGTTCCTGGACGCACACCTGTGATGACGTTGGGTTTATGTTCGGCACAGGAAGAGAGTAACAACCATAACTAGTAATAAAATAGAGCGATATGTTGTAACGAAAGGCGCGTGAATGTGGTCTCTCTCTTACAACCAGTGTGTAACAGTGGCACCTGCGAAAAGGGCTGTGGGGTGGCGTGGAGACCCGCCGCAGGGATGAGTCCCATCCCAGGTGGGCGGAGCAGGCAGCTCGAGGTTTCCTTTTGCTGCTCAGAACGGGGCACATTTAAACCTCCGCATTGTCGAGTTCTGGGACTTTCCATGTAGTATTTTGAGTCTGAATACGGGGCCAGAAACTGCAGGAAGCGAAGCTGCGGGTGCGGGGCTAGACTACTTCTGTATTCTGAAGTTCAGGAAGCATTGCTCTTATGTTGGTCAAACAGGGAGCAGAAGGAAAAAGGATGCTTCTAGAACCTTTTAAAAAGCCGGCCTCGGGACTTCTATAAGGAGGTGCCCTGTGGGATTTACAGAGAAAGAAGGAGGTGTTGTCGGGGCCCCTCAGAATTCCTGTTTGACGGCGTGGAGGAAACGCCTCTGAGACAGGCGCTCCCTGAGCCGGTGCTCGGTCCTTGTCCATTGGTGCAGGCGCGGGGCTGAGGGCAGGGTGGGCCTTAGTGCAGAGTGGCGGGTGGGCCTTAGTGCAGAGTGGCCGTCATGGAACAGTTGAGCTGCTGCATTCGCAAGTAATCACAGATCCCATGGAGGTATAGCATGTGCTTCTTAAGATAGTTAATTAGATCACAGATGCAGGAATACCCAGGGTAACCAATGGGAGCAGGAGGGTGCTTTAGAAGTGCTGTCCTGTGGTGTGTCCTGGGCCCTGAGCTCGAGGAAGCCCAGGATTGGCACAGCGAATTGAGGTGGAACATATGTGTATTGCTCTTTTGCTAGGTGACATGCTGAGTTGAGAAAGTTGCCATTTATTAAGTGCCTGCTACTAGTATGTATTTTTTATGGTGAGATTTCAAATTTACAAAAAAGTACAAGTTTGCCAAGTATCAAAATGATTTTTTTTTCGTATTTTGCTCTTTGTTTTTAATTTTATGGCAAAAGCACCATGCAGGGACCACAGGTTGCACTTGGTTATCGTGTTCTCAGAAGTGGGGCGTGACTTGGAGGGCATCTAGTGGGCAGCTGGGTGTTCGGGACTGGGCAGGTCTGCAGGGAGGGGCCGGTCGCTGTCAACGTCTAGACAGACAGAGGTGTTGGCGGTGAGCAGATGGAAACCCTGGGGTCGGAGCTGTGGAGGGAGCACTTGATTTTAGCTTATATGGGAGGAACTTTTATGGACTCAACCCCCAGCCAGTGTGCACACATGGAATCGGAAACATACTGCATCCCCACGCCGAATGCTGTGTTAAGGGGAGACATTCTCACTGCTTTCCGGAGCAGCGTGTCCTGGGTGTGTGAGGGTCGCAGCAGGGCGGGCCGCGGGCTGGTGTCCGAGGAGAGCCGGAGGCCCTCAGTCACCTGCTGGGCACTCTCCCAACCGGCATGGCGAACTAACGGGAAAGGGGGCGTTTCGAGTGGAAATCATGTCGTCGGGCATTGTCGGAAGATGGTCCAGCGAAGGCATTTGTTGAAATCGCGTCTTCATAACTTCCTGTGATGCCATCCTGTGTTCTGCTTTCATGACACACCTTTCCCTGGGGCGGTTGTGCCTGGGAAATGGCCCAGCGGTAGACCAGTGCCAGCCAGCACCGCGTGCTGCTCCCCGTGGAGCCGCCGCCTTGGATCCGGAATCATGCGAGTTGTTCCATCCTGGTCGTGCTGCCCGCGTAGGACTGCGGCGGTCCTGGGAGCAGCTGCGTGTTTCTGCGTCTCTCAGGCAGCCCTGTTCCGGGGCAGGCCCTGCTCCGGCCGGTGTTGACTCACAGCCCAGCACCTGCCCTCGACTGAGCCACCACGTGTGTTCTGTGCGGCCCTTACCAGGCCCTCTGCGTGGCCGTGAGAAGTTTGTCTGGTTTAAACTTTACAGGTGTAAGGGACCTGGGTAACAATCGGAGGTCGTTGCTCTTGTGTGAAATGGTTGACTATGTATGTCGTGAGAGTGGGTTTTAGTTCCCGTGCCCTGTGGCTGTCCATCACCAGCCTTAGTTCCTTGTGGGGTTCAGTCTGGTTCAGTCTCCTGTCAGCTGATTTATTCATAATTGACTGGATTTTTAGGAGTAACTTTTCTTCATTTGGAAACATAAAATAGGTACATTTCCTGTTTCTTTTAGTTACCAAGTAGAATGTTAATCTTACTAATATAGTTTACGGTTCTAATTTTCACGTGGAAACTAGAACCAGGACTTTGGGAGTGGCTGTGTGCATGCTTTACGTTTGCTCTATTTCAGTGAGCATTGCATTTCTTCCCGTGTTTTCAATGCAGTGTTTCTTACCTTGTTTTTGCTCAGGGTGCTGGTCAAGATAAACTTGGAATCTATGTCAAGTCCGTTGTAAAAGGAGGTGCTGCGGATGTGGTTAGTAAAACTTTTAAAGATGTGAATTTTCATATGTCATATCTAACAAATGATAAGAGATAGTCCACTGGCATTTTTAGTCATAAACATTAAAAACTGCTATTGAAAACGGACAAACAGGAAGTGTACTTACCACTGACTTCCCTTCCTCCCTCGGCCTTGGCTGTCCCTCTCGACACGGGTGCTCGGTGCGCACAGGACGGGCGGCTGGCCGCGGGGGACCAGCTCCTCAGTGTGGACGGGCGGAGTCTGGTAGGACTCTCTCAGGAAAGGTATCGTTTATGTGTTTGCTTTCAGCTTAATGCTAACATTTGTAGGGATGGTTCACATTAAATTTTGGAATTGGAAGATGCAAAGTAATGCTAAAAAGCTGTGTCCTTACCCTCACCTGTTTAAGTGTAAAACTCTTAGTATACATGACATTTCATGTGTTGGCAAAATATAAATACGTATTTTAGTTTGGAGCCATTTTTTTGAAGTTTAAAAAATATTCGTGACACTTGCTAAGATTTCTGTGCTCCTGCATCCCTCCTGGGATAATGGAGGCGGGAGTGCAGGTCCTTACAAAGGGGCCGAGGCTGAGGACACTGCGTAACCGCGGCTGGGCTGCAGGCACTCTGATCCCAGGCGCCTGGGGACAGCGGGCAGTGCGCCTCCTCCTGACCTCGGCGCTCTCCTCCTAGGGCAGCAGAGCTCATGACAAGGACAAGCTCTGTGGTGACACTGGAAGTGGCGAAGCAAGGAGCCATCTATCACGGCCTGGCTACCCTGCTCAACCAGCCGTCCCCGATGATGCAGAGGCGTAAGCACTGCCTGGGGGAGGGTGGGGTGTGTCTCCTGTGGGTGACGGCCAACTGCAGGCTTGCTGGCCGCTTCCCGCGGGCAAGCGCCTTATGAGCAGGACCTGTTCCGTCCAGTGTCCAGTTTTGTAGAGAAGGAGACCGGGATGGGCCTTGCGGGAGCCAGGATCCGATGTGGACCTGCGAGCACAGTGTGACTCCTCGGGCTCCGCCCCCTCAGAGCCCTGCCACCTTCCCAGGCCCCGCCCAGTCCGAGTGAGCGCTGGGTGGGGGTCATTTCTGCGGGCAGACGCAGGCTGTGGTCCTCAGAGCAGGCAGGCCCCTCCCCTCGGGAGTGCTGAGCGTGGGCCGCGACTCAGTGCTGTGTGCTGATACAGGACACAGTGTTGTCGGGTGTAGAAAAGCCCAGGTGTCTGCAGAAGGAATTGTTGGTGGAAACCATGGTTTTGTAGCTACATCAAGCACCTCAGAATAAAAATGTCCATTTAGGTCTTTATCAAAGGCGTTAGTTCCGAAACCACAGGAAAAACCATGGACGCACACGATGCTTTAAGTCATCAGTACTTTACACCTCGGTCAGACCCGCCCTGCTAACTGCGTGGCCGCACGCCTGGCCGGGGCGGGGCTCTCTCCGCGGCAGCAGCCCCTGGACCTGCTGTTTCACGGGAACAAAAAGAGAGTCTTAAAACCATGCGCTGGACTAAACACCTTGCCTCAGCCTATTGTCTACTGCTTTCATATTTCACATCTTGGTTGTCTGATTTCTCAGTTTACAGTCATTTCAAAGAAGCAAACTAGGCAGAGTTAGGAATCAAAGAGGGGAAACTTAAGCCGATAATAAATCAGGGTCACCAGGCAAGAAGCTAGCAAAACTGAAAAATAAAGGTGGAACGGCTCATCGAAGGATGTCTGTGATGATGTTCTTCCTGAGTGGTTAGAAGGATTAATGTTTTAAAAGTGGGGGGAGTGTATTTGTTTCTTAAAAAATTACTTTAAAACAGATTTTGTTACTTTGGTTTCGTTACTTAAAACAGGCAAGTTTATGAGAAAATAAGCTTTGAAAGCGTACCTTTTCCCATTAATGTCAGTTAAGTGTTACATTATTTGCAAATCTTTCAAAGATTCTCTAGAAAGATTTTATCCTTACATAAAAACCATCTTATTTCTTCCACAAAAGCAAGTGTTACCTGTGGAATTTGAATGTGTGCATGTTCATCTTCCTTTTAAAAGTGAGTGGGTGTGAAAGTGACCTGAGTGGAGGATGCCCTGTGAGCGTGTTTTACTTTCAGTGTCAGATCGCCGAGGCTCAGGAAAACCCCGACCAAAGAGTGAAGGCTTCGAGCTCTACAACAATTCCGCTCCCAACGGCTCGCCCGAGAGCCCTCCGCTGCCCTGGGCAGAGTACAGCGAACCAAGGAAGCTGCCCGGCGACGACCGGCTGCTGAAGAACAGAGCCGACCACCGCTCCAGCCCCAACGTGGCAAGTAAGAGTCGCCGGGCCTTCCTGGTCCACGCCAGCCCTCGCCAGGCCCTCTCGGGGTCCCGTTGGAGGAGGCAGCTCTGCTTCCTTCCTTCACTGTGGAATGAAATGATTCCTGAGTTGGGAACCTCTGGTTCAGTGCTGCGCTAGGCAGGCACTGACAGCGTCTCTCCAGGTGGCTCTCACATCCGTCACGGGCTGTTCACAAGAAAAAGCAGCAGCGTGAGACCGCGTGCCAGTCCTAGTCTGTGGTGGACTGTGCTCTTGGCTCTGATTGGTCAGGAGGCAGGAGTCCCTCCGGGCCTGTCAGCCTGTGCCAGGCACCGTGCAGATGCAGGCCCCGGGACGCCCTGGGCACTCTCGTTGGGCAGCACCTTGTCCAGGTGCCGGAACCTCTCTGTCCTGACTCTCCCCGCAGATCAGCCTCCGAGTCCTGGAGGGAAAGGCGCCTACGCCCCTGGGACGGCAGCGAAGATCACGTCCGTCTCCACGGGGAACCTGTGCGCTGAGGTCAGAGCCCATCCCTCCTCCACGCCTCTCTCCTGGCCGCCCTCACAGCCGGCCTGAGCGAGGACTGACCCCCATCAGCGTTCCCTGTAGCTCCTAGGACTCCTTTCTTAGGTTCAGTGTGAATTAACAAGTCAGGGCAAAGTAAGGGCTTTCCATTACTCTCAGTGTCAGATCAAGCACATCTCATCTTGAACCGTTTCCAAGTGTCTGTACTCTGTCCTATGACTACTGGGAATTGGAGCCCACGCACAAGCTGCGCAGCGCTCACCTCTCCTCCTCGATCGCGTTTTGCAGGAGCAGACGCCCCCGCCGCGGCCCGAGGCCTACCCCATCCCCACGCAGACATACACCAGGGAGTACTTCACCTTCCCCGCCTCCAAGGCCCAGGACCGGGCTCCTCCTCCTCCTCCTCACGGCCAGTGGTCCACTTACGAGGAGGAGCCGCACGTGCACGTGGACGGCAGCCATCCCAGCCTTGCGGTGCAGGTTAGCGGGGAGGGGTTCACACGTGCTTCCCGCGGTAGACCCCACACAGACCCTCCACGTGGTGAAGACGCCACCTGAGGCCTGGGGCCTTCTGTCCAGCAGCCCTGCCGGTGGCATCTGTTCCTCCTGGCTGTGCGGCTGGTGCAGGAACCCGTAGTGGTGGCGGGGGGCAGGAACCCGGAGTGGGGCGGGGGTGTGGGTGCAGGAACCCGGAGGGGGGGGCGTGTGGGTTCAGGAACCCGAAGGGGGGGTGTGGGAGCAGGAACCCGGAGTGGGGGGGGTGTGGGGGCAGGAACCCGGAGTGGGGGGGTATGGGTGCAGGAACCCGGAGTGGGGGGGTGTGGGTGCAGGAACCCAGAGTGGAGGGGTGTGGGTGCAGAACCCGGAGTGGCGGGGGTGCAGGAACCCGGAGTTGGGGGGGGGTGCAGGAACCCGGAGTTGGGGGGGGTGCAGGAACCCAGAGTCAGGGGAGGGCAGTCAAGAGCTGGCGGCTTTTCTGGCTGCAAAGGCAGCTGGAGGCACATGGGAGACCTCAGGGACAAGCTGGGAACTCGGGTTCCGTCCAGGTCAGTAGAGAACTGGCTGTGGCTCACAGTGACAAGCTCGGGAACTCGGTTCCATCCAGGTCAGTAGAGAACAGCTGTGGCTCACAGGTCAGTGAGGGAGCATTATCAGATGTGCTCTTCTCTGTGGAAAGATAACTGCACTCTGAGATAACCGGGAGAAGAAAGTACACGTATGCTTAACAACAGGTATGGTCTAGGCCACGGTTTTCAACAGGAGCAACACGCGTTTGTACAAAGGGCAGTCCCTGACTATATTTAGTCAGGGCTCTGACCTCTGTTCCAGCAGCCAACCTGATCGCCTTCCGGTGTGAAGGAATCAGAATTACATGTATTTTCTGTCAGATTGGCAAAAAGTGTATTTTTTGGTGTGCCACAGAATTTAGTGATTAATTTGTGTGCCATGAGATGAAAAGGGTTGAAAATTGCTGGCCTGGGCTCTGTAACACGTGTGTCTGGGACAGTGACTTCGACGGCGTCTTTCTTGGGTCAGGGTCAGGGGTTACTGGAGAGCTGAGATGGGCTCTGAGCTGAGCCGAGAAGGATGAGGAGGTGGAGGGAGGGTTTGTCACAGGAGATGGTGTGAGGAAGGTGCGAAGGGCCCATTTCTGAGGGCAAAGCGTGGTCCCAGCACAGGTCACGCGTGTTCACAAGCTTCGTCACGTCCCCGGGTCCGTCCCCCCTTCATCCTACGTGGGCGGTGCCCCCAGCAGCCTGTCCTCCCCCGCCCCTCAGCCTGGGGCACTGGGCGTTGGCTGAGACGAGGCCTCTGCAAGGTCCCCTCGAACTAGAAGTAGTTCTAGGCCCTGTTCCTGTAGCCTGTTGGCAGCCCTGGGGACACCTGCGTGGGGTGCGTGAAGCAGTCCCCACCTTCCACCTGTGTGCGGAGGGGCGTGGCTGATCCTCACGTTGGCAGTTTGCAGCTCCGTGCGCTCTGGCCTCCCATGTGGGTGATAACTCAGAGCGGAGGTCAGGAGACGGCAGGTCTCCACATGCTTCTCAGCGGACAGGGGAAGGACTAAGGTCATGGTGGGCCTGCAGGGAGGGGGGCGCGCACCGGGGCTGAGGGCGTCTAAGACAGCAAAGCAGTGACTCGGAGCCACGAGAGGCCGCAGGGGATGTGAGGCCGCCCCCACGGTGTCCTCAGTGCCTGCCCCGTGCGGGGCCTGCACGCCCACTTACGCGAAACTGTTTCCGAGCTGGTGTCAGTGTTCCGTTTTTCTGTCAGGCTTTTATTTCAAGTGACATCTTATTTTTCTGCTTTTTAAAGAGATAGTTCTTATTTTGTTGGGTTGTTTTTTAAGGAAAGAAAACATTTATTTCCCAGGTTTGCATCTTCAGTTTCTCCTCACTGACAGGACAGGGGATGTTTGACTCAGACAGAGTGAGGCATTTCACTGGATTAAACTGCTTTAGGCATGATGCTTCTCAGACCTCAGACCGGTCCTGAGAAAGGACTTCTTTCTGCCTCCGCTGCGCGGTGTGTTCAGGCAGGTGTGAGCTCTGCGGACCCCCAGGGGCTGTCTGTCCCGCCGCGGCTCCCTGCCTCTCCTGCACTCGCTCCTGCGTCCGCCGTCAGGGCTGCTGATCAGGGGTCAGCACGGAGACTCAGAAGCCCTGTGAGGCCAAATTGTGGGGTTCTGACCCTCCCAGTAGTAATGAGAGTTTTACTGCCGAGAAGGAATGTCTGTTGCTGTTCCCATAAGCAAGCTAAACACCTTCAGCCCTGCAGCCAGTCCATGGCTGGCATCCAGGAGGGCGTGTGCCGTGGGCTGGGGAGGAGGACGGGCACCGTGCTGGGTGCCTAGTGTTTGCCTCTCGCTTCCCGCCAGCGATGCAGAGAAGGCACAGCTGCTGCTTTGCACCAGGGCGAGCATCTCACGGGAACGCCTGCCACTGTGGCGGCCACTGGCACGGGCAGGCTCAGCCGCGCTCTGCGCTCTCCCCGGTTCAGTAACGCCTCCGAGACAAAAAGTTCATGAATGTCCAGTAATTACTTCTGACAAATGCTGGAACCTGACAGTTTCCTTTCTTTTTCCAGCGTGTGACCCGTTCCCAAGAGGAGCTTCGGGAAGACAAAGCTTATCACCTGGAGCACCACCGCGTGGAGGCGGCGATGGACCACAAGTCCGACAGCGACCTGTGGATGAACCCGAGCTCCTCGGTGGGCTCCAGCGCGTCCAGCCAGGAGCACCTGGACCACGCGTCCAAGCCGGGCACGCCTGCATCCACCCTGACCAAAAGTGGCCCCGGGCGCTGGAAGACCCCCGCCACGGGGCAGCCCGCGCCAGCAGCTGTCCCTGCAGCCTGGCCGCACTGACCTGCCCCCACCACCACCTCCGCCTCCCATGCACTATGCCAGCGAATTTGACGGGATCCCGATGGATTTGCCTCTCCCACCGCCCCCTGCCAGCCAGCTGGGACCTCAGTCTGCGCAGGTGGCCGCTGCGGAGCGGAAGAAGAGGGAGGAGCACCAGCGCTGGTACGAGAAGGAGAAGGCGCGGCTGGAGGAGGAGCGGGAGCGGAAGCGCCGGGAGCAGGAGAGGAAGCTGGGCCAGATGCGCACGCAGTCGCTGAACCCTGCTCCCTTTTCTCCTGTGACTGTGCAGCCGATGAAGCCGGAGAAGCCGGCCACGCTGCAGAGGCCCCAAGAGACGGTCATTCGGGAGCTGCAGCCCCAGCAGCAGCCCCGCACAATCGAGCGCAAGGATTTGCAGTACATCACCGTCAGCAAGGAGGAGCTGTCCTCAGGGGACAGCCTGTCCCCCGACCCCTGGAAGCGCGACGCCAAGGAGAAGCTTGAGAAGCAGCAGCAGCTGCACATCGTGGACATGCTGAGCCGGGAGATACAGGAACTGCAGGGCAAGGCCGAGCGCAGCGCCGAGGAGAGCGACCGCCTGCGCAAGCTCCTGCTCGAGTGGCAGTTCCAGAAGCGGTTGCAGGAGTCCAAGGAGAAGGACGAGGACGACGAGGAGGAGGAGGAGGACGTGGACACCCTGCTGCTCACGCAGCGGCTGGAGGCCGAGCGCAGAGCCCGGGTAAAGGGGCGCGGCGGGGCGGCGGGGAGGACGCTAGCGAGGCCCCTAGAAAGGGACCAGGGGACGGGCTGGCAGTGCTCAGGCATGCCCTTTGAATAGCGTGGAGCCAGCCCAGTAGGACTCCAGCTTTAACAAGCAAACTTACCTTCTCCAACGCTGCGGTGAAGAAAGTAAGGGAACAGCCAGCAGCTTGATGAGGGGCTGGCAGGACTCATTCTTAGGCAGGCAGTGAGCGGCTGGGCTTTGTGGGCCCACAGACTGCCTCGCTGCTCGGCTCCACGGTGAGTGGGCTGAGAGCCGCCAGACCTGTTCATGGGCAGGCAGCAGGACACCACTCCGCACCTGAGCCAGGTTTCGCTTCGTCACCAGCAGCAGGCTCCCCGTGGGAGTCACAGCCTGAAGCAGGTGTTCATTAGCCAGCGAGTGGCAGTGGCAGTAACCATGCCTGAGAGCGAGCTGGCTTTTATTATTTCCTTCAGATGCACAGCTCACTTGTGGTTCTCGCATCACACACAAGGAGAAGAGCAAGGCATGTTAGTCACATGTGACAGATTGCCAAACGCCAGCTCTGAGGATTTTTGTTAGCCGCTTGCAAGAGCCACGGGCAGAGGCCTGGATCGGTACGGTTCACAGAGAGTGCCGGTGGCCCTCTCAGGCTGGTGGCTGGAGTGGTTTTCCTTTGTGCACTGCCTATTCCGAGAAAGACAGCCGAGAGCCTGTCCTTTTGTCTTTTGGATTTTGTTTCTAACCCAGCTTTCGTTTGGTGCTGTCCATACAAATGGTCTGAAGCAGTGGCTCAGTGAGACGTCCACCCCCTCCGGCCCAGTTGGCGTGGAGTGGAGCTAGCCCGCTCCCCCACACGCATAGCACGCAGGCCCTCGCCCGAGTTGCATACAGCTTTGCCCAGAGGTCAGGTGGAGCCCCTCTTGTGACATGAATGTTTCCGAAACGAAGGCCTCGATGCTAACTATTACCTTGTTTGATTGGCATTTTCCAACTCGTCAGCACAAGCTTCCTTCCGAGTGACTCTGCCCTCGGTGCTGCCTCAGTGGCACTGGTGACGGTGGGCACGAGGGCCCTGGCCTGCGGTGTAACTCGCCAGCCGGGCGCCTGCACGGGGCGTTTTCCTCGGCCGGCCACTGTCACTAGTGGACACGTGGCAGGCGGGTCAGTAATTACACATTTCTGTAAAGACGGACTTCTTCATTGAAGGCCTGTCAGCTTTGAGCCTCTGTGAATTGTGATATCGGAACATTTCTTAGGTTTTAGAGGCATCTGCATATTTCCTACTGATTTTATATTGAGATTAAGACCTTGGTCTCCAAGTAAGAGAGCTGAGGGAAATTTTACCTTTTTAGTTACCGTGTATCTTAGTCACGAATCGCAGTGTTTAGTTTCTGAAAACCAAAGATCAGCCCGCAGCCCCTCGCTTCCCACGGGCCCTTCAGGAGCAGGAAGCAGGAGAGCGAGGCGCGCTGGTGGTGGGATAGCCGGACCTAACTCTCTCCCTCCTCTCTCTCTCCCTGCCACCTGCAGCAGACTGCTGTGCCCGCAATCTCTGTTCTAGATTTGGTATGTGCTCGTTCCTGTCCCTCCCTCCTGTCCTGGTTCCCTCTCCTTCGGTGGCATTCGTGTTTCCAGTAGCTGCAGTCCCGGGTCCTGACCAGCCTGTAGTCGTGACTCTGAGCATGCCTTTGACTGTTCTGACATTCAGTTTTTCTTTGCTTTTCTCCTTTCATTTTGTGTAACTGTTTATGGTTTCGACCTTTTCTCAGTTTTAGCCATAAAATTGATTTTGTGTATTCTTACTAGTCACAAACCACATGAGCAAATGAAAAATGTTTGCCAAGAGTAATCCATTCCATTCTTGTTCCATCAGAAGTAGGTTTCGATGTTGAACTGCTAGAAACTCAGTTGAGCGGTGTGGACGTTGCCCGTTTAGAAGTCACTCTAGGGTGTAACTGTCGGTTGCTGGTGTGAGAGACCCCAGTGAGCATGCATGGCTGCCCCAGTGCTGTCCCGGGGGCGCCGGGCCGGCCGTCAGCGTCCATTCTGTGCAACTTGGTGTTGGCGTTGGTCACCCAGTGCCCATCATGCGTAGCTGCCCGTCTGCCATCTGCCAAGCAGTCGTATCGGCTTTAAATCAGCATTTGTTCACCGGCTTTTCAGTGATAGGCCCGTGTCTGGTAACAGCTCAGGCTTGACTTGAATGGCCTTTTCACCATTTGGCCGCCTCGCCTGCCTTTCCCAAGATTCCAGCAGATAGCCGGGGAGTCAGTCCCTCCAGCGAAGGCCCCCCCGTGGCTGGAAGGGGTGTTTTCTAAGCCTCACTTTTGTACAAGACTCAGGAGGTACGTTTTTCTCTCTCCTTGGTGCTGAGGCTCACGTTTCTAGTGCAAACCCTCCTTCCATCCAGGGCACATGGACCCTCCAGGTTTCAGGGTGCTCACGAGGGAGTCCCTTCCCCCGTCCGCTCCACCGCCGCCTCCTGGGGCAGGGATTCCGCGGCTGCTCCGTCCCGTAGGACCTCAGCCATGGGTTCTCTCTGCTGATACATTCTCAGGATCTGACCACCTGCACGCCCCTGTGATGTGAGTCTCTGAGTGACGCAGGAGCCCTCTTCCCGAACCCTTGCTTCGACCTCTGTCCCCTTCACAGGCCGATCTCAACGCGGCAGCCACAGTGAACCTGAAAAGCACGTCACATGTCTGAGTCCTCAGAGCCCCCAGCACGTCCCTGCCATCAGACATCCCGAGTCCCCACGGCCTCTGGGGCTGTGTCCTGTCCTCACCCCATGCCCAGGTCGGCCCTTCTTCACGGCATCTCGGGGTGGAAGGTGACAGCCCTGTAGTTTCTCGTGGCTCACGTCTGCAGGGCAGCTGGCCCTTCTCCCTGATGCCGGGATCCCAGAGGCCACGCCTCCTTCCCAGCAGCCCCAGGCGTTGGGTAGGACGGGCCAGCCCACCCAACACACAGTCAGGATTCTCACCAGGTTTTTCTGAGTTCCTGTTGGTGCTCTTTCTGCCCGCAGAGACGCCTGCTCATAAACTCGACTGCTAGGGACGTCCCTCGGCGAGAAGTGTCCGTGGCTGACGGGCTCTCCGTGGCCAGGCCAGCTTTGTCCTGTTGCCAGGTGAAGGGTTCCCTCGCTGACGCCCCTCCATCTTTCAGAGACATGAGGGTGCTGCGGTTCCTCCTGGGACGACCCAGCGTGACCCTCCCTCTGGCGGCTTTCCTGTCGGGTCTTACGTGCGGCTGTGGGAATGGGCACCCTCGAGCATCCAGGCACGGAAGGGTTGACCTAAAATATAAAAGCTTCAAGTAGGAATGAGCAGGGACCTCCTAGAGAGCTGCCCCTTCAGAGGGGACGTGGCGGGCTGGCTTCTGCCTGTTGAGGTTGAGGGACCTGGGAAGTGGGAACTGGCCCGCCCCGAGCTCAGAGCCGAAGGGCCGAGGGCAGGCAGGCGCCTCCTCCGGGAGTTAGGAGGACGCTGTTGGTGTCACGCCCTCCGTGTGTGTGGGAGTCAGACCACAAGATTAATGTGATTGTGGAAATGAAACGGTCGCCCTGAAAGGGCCCTCAGCCGCGCCACCTGCCCGGGTCCTTCTGCCACGCCTCTGCCGCTGAGCCACAGTCCTGCAGCTCCTGGTGAAAGACTTCTTACGTGTTAAGCAAAGGGGCATGGCCTCTGCCCGTCCTGTGGTGGGAGGCCTCCCACCTCGTCCCGTGCATGTTGCCCAGGAGTGGCTTTGTCCTGAGGAGCGTCCTCTCCTCTCCCCTCGGCTGGTAGCTGCGCACCCTGCCCCGGGTTCGGCAGGCGCCAGAGGCGAGCAGGGTGTCTGCGGGGGAGTGCTCTTGATGCACGGCAAAAGGCTGCAGGGAACAGGTTTCTTAGGGACAATGCTTACTAACAGACTGTCTTTTTAGGAAAAATGTCAAAAAGTGGAGTGTAAATTAAAGGTACAAGTGAATGTGTTTTTGAGGCATAAAGTTACACACACACATCTCAGCTGCACATCCTCCTTCTTTGACCTGAGAGTACCTGTGAGACGTTGGGCGGCCAGCAGAGCTAACGGGGGTCGGGCTGTGTCCGCGCTTTGACTTCCCAGCCGAAGCAGAGCTCCTCGTTGGGGTCATTGTAGTCTGGGCCATCTTGATTCTTGCCGTGACCGCTGGATGTGCTCCTCCAACGGGGACTTCCTGCGAGCCGGCTCTGACTATGGACTTGCCATTCCTGAACTCTGACTTAAACTAGGAATTATGTGGTTTTCTTTTGTCACTAGGGGGTTTGTTTTGGGGACAGCTGTAAAGCTGCCTGTTTTTGAGGAAAAAAGCTGTCTGGGGTTTGAAAACAAAAACACTGTGTAAAGCTTCTCAGCAGACTGGGGTGGGGGAGGAGGCACCCCGGCCTTACTCTACAATGGCAGCCCCCGGACCACACCGCGGCTCCTCCCCGCAGGTGGAGAAGAGGGAGGGTTTTTAAGAAAACGTCCGCGTATAGGCTTGTAGGGAGCATCCGTACTGTTGTTTCGAGAATTGTGGTCGTTCGGACACCTTCACATCACACTCCTGTCCCGAGTGCTGATGGGCTCCTCGAGGTGCACTGCGTTCCTGCTCAGAACCGTTCTGTTCGGCCCGACAGTGTGCCATGGACGGGTCTGTGCTTTGATTGGGGAGCAGAAGTGCCTCTGCTGCCTGATGCAGGCTACCTCCTTCCGTAAATCACTTTTCTGTCGATATTCAGTATCAGCTGCGGTTTCACTTTATTTTTGTCGGGGTGCTCTTGTCGTCCTTTGTGCTGGTCACTCCCTGCAGGGAGCTCCGGGTGACAGGCCCGGGTGCCCCTGGAGCAGGCACTCCGCCTCTTCCTCGGGGCCCCTTCCTTCTTTATCCGTAGCTCCTATTCCTGCTGCAGAACTCCCCGAGAGCCGCACCCGGACACCCCGGGCTTACCCCGACCACACTGACGAGGAAGTTAGAGGGCTCTGCCGTGGGTGGGACCTTAATCTCTTTCTAAGATGGTCATTGTGTGTGACAGGAAGCAGCCTGGTGGCCAGGCCTGTCGCTTCCCCACCAGGACACAGTGTTCTTCCCACAGATCACAAGAGCCAGGGCTAGGTTTGTTTCAAGAACAATGCACGCACAGTCGAAGGGAACACTCGATGGGGTGACTAGCTCCACAGATGGCACCACACCTGTGGGAGTTGTGTGAGGTCCGGCAGTGGCTGGACTGAGCGAGGTGGCTTCGGGCTCAGCTCGCTGCTGTGAGGGGCACGAGCTGGGGGGAGGGGGGAAGCCATGGGCGCTGCCAGCCGAGTCCCCAGGAGAGAGTGGGTGAAGAGAAGGCCGGTTCAGTGGCTCCGGGCTCAGCTCGCTGCAGCGCCTCGAGGGGAGGGGGAGCCATGCGCTGTGCCTGCCTGGCGGATGAGCCTCGGGTTCCTGAGGAGAAGGTGTGTCAGCTGCAGTGAGTCGCAGAGAAACGCGACCAGGAGGGTACGGGAGCTGAAACCCAGCAGAAGGTCTGTCTGAGGTTTGAAGGTTCTTAGGGTTTGAGCGGCTGGAATGGTGCAAAGGAAAGAGGAGATGGCGAGCAGGTGATGGGTTTGAGACGGAACCTTGTGGCAGGCAGCTTCCTGGAAATAGGATGCGTGGTCTGGAGGTGGTGGTAGTGGCCTCGTGGGCGTCCAGGCAGCACAGAGCGAGTTGACAGATGTAGCAGAAGCAAGTTGGAAGAGGGTCCCCCCACAGTTCCCGTCGATTCTGGGACCTGGGGGGAGCCTCCCGGGCAGGGAAGGAGCTCATGGAGTCCACGACGGGTCCAGAGGGAGCTGGTGGCCAAGGGCCAGTGTGGGAAGATGCTAGAAACGTGGTCCCCACGACCAGGTGCACTGTAACCCTGCTCATGGGTCCCGGGCTGCCCCACACAGGCCGCCGTTTATCCGCCACCTGCCACGGTGCCGGCTTCTCTCCTCACTCGTGTGGGAACTAAAACGAACACGGATGAGGCTGGCTGAGGGTGTTCCACGGAGCCACGACTTGGGGTGTCTGTCGTTTGCGTCTGTTAGTGATGAGCTGGGCAACGTGACTGGACTCGAGTAGAAGAACCGTGCTTGTCTGGAGCGGGATGTGTGAGCGCAGTTCATTCTCTGCACGGCGGTCCCTGGGCGGGCAGTGGGTGGGGACGGCTGTAGGCGGCCGCGTGCAATTGTCGCGCTCAGTGTGAGTTGTCTCTCAGCCCTGCTTTGACCCCATGTCCGTGTTGCTCTGTGCGTGCGTCTGCGTGCCGCGGTGTGTGCTGTGTGTCTGTGAGGAGCCCCCAGGAAGCTAAGGTGACTGTGTTGTCAGTTACAGGACGAGGCGCGCCGGCGGCAGCAGCAGCTGGAGGAGATGCGGCTGCGGGAGGCGGAGGAGCGCGCCCGGCAGGAGGACCAGCGGCTGCGGCAGGAGGAGGAGCGGGGCAAGCGGGACGCTGAAGAAAAGGTTATGGTCCTCTAGGGCGCGTGCGGAGGTGTGCGGGCGGAGCAGGGCCTGGCGCAGCCTCCACTGGACCACCCAGCCCGCTCCGGCCCTGCCTCTCCTCAACTGTCTCCAGACTCCTTGCTCTCTGCGCGTCTCTGCCTTCTGTGTTCCTGACGGGGCCGCTGTTACGTGGAGGTGATGATGGCTCAGTGTGGCTCACCTCGAGTTGGAGCTGTGGGAACAGCAGGGACATAGCGAGACAGCCTGTGAACGCTCGTATTCCTAAGAGATCCTTCCCTGACATGGCTCCGTTCTCGTTGGTACAGAGCAGGCGGCTTAGGAAAGCCACGGAACGAGGGAAACGGGACTTAGTGTGTAACCTGCTAGATACTCGGACTCACCACTTGGTTTCCACGTGTGGGTTGTTTTAACTCAAGCAGTCCTTTCAGCTGAACTTAAATTGAGGGTGGATTCGGCCTGTTCGGGCTGGGGGGGGTGTGGCGGGGCGGGGCGGGGGGGGCGCTGCTTCTGTCGGCGTGCAGGGGGCTCGGCCTCCCGCGTGCTGGGGTAGCCGTCCTCGCCACTTCCCTTCTGTGAAGGTGGAGCTCAGGTGCCACGACTTCTGATGGGAAATCGCGTTTTTATTACAATCCCTTCTTTGATAGTCCTGTGACCTGTGTCCATAGAGCCCCCTCCCACCCCGAGAAAGGACTTGCAGGAGCTGGGAGGACCTGACAGCTGAGAGGGAGACGGGCAGGACGGGACTCCTGCAGGGCACGGGAGAGTCGAGGCGATGGGGGTGACTGCCTTCTGTAGGCCCTTGCCTTCCCAGAGCCTGTCCTGCTCCCGGGTCTGCACAGCTCGGGTCCCGGGGCGAGCTTCCAGTGAGGCCCCGCGTCTCCCCGGGGCGGTGGCTCACAGAGGTCGTCTCCAAGGAATTAGGTTCCAGAGGTGGAGCCCCTGAGGCCTCGTCTGTGTGTGTGATGCTGCCCCAGCGCCCTGCCCCAGCGCGTGCCGCCCTGCCCGAGCGCCAGGCGGCACCCAGGCGCGGCTCCGTGTGGGCGCCGAGGACAGGTCTGTGCTCATGCTCTCCCACCGCTGCCCATCGCGCCCGACACTTCCCTTCAGCACTGCTCTGTGCTTGAGTGGCAGCATGAAGAGCTGAATAACCTTTTTTATACAGAAAGTCCAAAATCGATGGGTTTGCTTTGTTACAGAAAGACGTTGGGTAGAGCAAAGGCTTTTCGGGCCCTGCAGTCAGACCTGCTCCTTGTGCAGGAGGGCGTGCTGGGGCCCCGGCACAGCACCCGCTGCTCGCCAAGGCCTCGGGGTCCCAGAGTTCCCCCTGGAGCTGATTCCACACCCCAACGGGACACCTATTTTGTGTAGAAAATAAAAAAAGATTGTCCTTTAGTATGTCTCCATGTAGACTAAGAAGATAGAGTGAGAAATTGGGGCTGGCGTTGGCTTTTAGTTCTCCTCCGAAGGCGAGGCTCTGACCAACTGGTGTGTGTGCCCTCACTGTGTGCGTGCTGTGTGCACGTGTGTGGTGTAGGTGCGGGGTCTGTCTGGAGGCAGTAGGGGACACTACCACTTGAAATGGGGACTAAAAACGTTAATCCTGACGCCAGCAAGGTCCCCAAAATTCGTTCTTCGGTTGAGTGAAGTGAAAAAGCGTTGTACTCCATTCTGTAGCGTTAACCATTCTCATTAAGGCTGGTTATTCTGTTCTCTCATTGCCTTTCTCGCTTACTTTTTCTTGTGTTCTAAGACTTCTGTCAATCTAACAAAATTGTGCTGTTACCTTTTTTAATGTTTTAATAATTTTAACACTGTCATCTGGAGTTTTTGCAGATGTATGTCAGAAAACGTATGTGTCAAAATATATTTGAATATCTTGTTGCTGTTGCTCTACTTTGCTGTCTGTCGGGGGCTGAAGACCTGAGTGTAGACTGAGAACTGGAGGGCGTGTTTGTCAGAAGCGCTTTGGGGCGTGAGCAGTGCTGCTCGCAGCGGTGGTGCCCCCCCGCCCCCGAGGGACGGAGATGAGCCCGGGGCAGACCCTGTGGGGAGGGACTCGAGTCAGTGCAGTGAGAGCGTGAGGTGTAGGAAGCAGGGAGCCTCTTTCTGGATTGTTTTGTCTCTAAACGCCGCAGTGACAGGTAAGTTACTATCCGAACAGGGACAGAGGCCTAGAGCAGCAGAGGAGAGGGAGAGGCTGGACGGTCACGGGGACGGGGATGGAGCAGGAGGCAGGGCCCGGGAGCACCTGGGAGCTTCTTCCTTCTGTGCTGTGGGCAGTTTTATGTCCAGTGACTCCAGACAGAATGGAGGTGTGCGTGAGACTCTGGGGATGCCTGTCTGCGGTCAATCTACCCATCTCTGTCCTGGCTCTTCCTCCTTCACACTCTCATTCGTCGTCAGTGTGGCCCTGGGCTGGGACTGATCAGCCTTTGCTGCCCTGCAAGGCCCAGTGGGGTGGCTGTGGTCTCCTCTGACCTTGTCTGACCTTTGCACTTTTCTGTTCCCGCCTGCAGAGGCGACAGGAAGAAGGGTATTACAGCCGCCTGGAGGCCGAAAGGCGCCGACTGCACGATGAGGCGGATCGCAGGCTGCTGGAGCCCGAGGAGCCGGCCCTGTGCAGGCCTCCGCTGCCGCGGGGCTACGAGCCCACAGCCCTGCCCGCCCCGGCGGGTGCGCCACCCCCCCCACCACAGCGCACCACCTCCTCCCTGCAGGCCCAGGCCCTGTCCCCCGACTCCCTGTACACCGCCAAGCTGGTTGCCTACACCGAGGAGGAGGAGGAGGAGGAGGAGGAGAGCCCTGCAGGTCAGGATGAGTGCTCCCGCACCAGGACGTCGCGCGGGCACCTTAAGCCGCGCCCGGCCTCCGATGGCATCTTTCTCTCCACCTCATTCCAGCCGCCCTTGGCCAGTGCCAACAGTACTGCCCACAAAGCGGGCCAGCCCCCGCCCCCTCCAAAGCCAGCAGGCTTCTACCATCTCGGCCACTCTAGGGCCAGAGGTAAAGGGCGGGGCTGCCAGTCCTCCCTCCTGTCTTGCTGATTGGACCTTGGCATCTGCGCGCTGGAGTATGGTCCGTCTCGGCCACCTCGCTGGGCGTCTGAATCGAGCTGATCAGTGGGCTCAGCCTGGGGACCTCCCTCTGCCTCGATTGCAGTGTCTGCTCCTCTCGCCCCGTGATTCGCACTCTGAAACCCCCTCTCTTCACCCCACAGCAATCAGGCCTCCTCCCTCCTCAGTCGTGAAGTACTGTTGGTCTTGGCCTTCATTCTCTGCCTCTTCGAGTGATTGCTATGTTAGGTTGAACATGTGCCCTTTTCCCACTTTTGGTGTCTAAAGATAATTTCCTCTTATTAACAGTCATGGTGCACATTAGCTTTCTGCTATTTAACGTAAGCAGGGCTCTCTGCTCTGGACCACGTGCCTGTGGGGGTGCAACAGAGACCCGAGCAGTGGCCGAGGGCCAGGGCCCGAGACCAAGTCACTTCCTCTCATTGCCCTCCCTCCTCCGAGCTCCGTGGCACTGGCAGCAGACCTCGTAGGCACACTCTGGCCTGGGGTCCAGCCTGGGCCCGGACCAGGCCACGGTGCACATTCAAGGAATGTTGCTGAGGCAGCACTGAGGTTGAATTTAAACTACAATTCTAAGGATTCAGTTCCAGGCTCATCCCAGTGCTGGCACAGAATTGGCGTGCGGGCCAGGCCGCACAGCCTCCGACCACGCCGTCGGCTTTAATGAGGGCCGTCTTCTGTGGCCTCCACGGGGCAGCACCTGGACTCAGGATAGTTCCAGAGGGAGCGGACTAATCAGAACCCACGGGCCTGTGGCTCGTGTCATATGTGGCTCGTGTCACGTGGCTCCCGTGTCACACATGGCTCCCGCCAGGTCCTTCTCAGCTCTGAGCCACTTGGAAGGCTCAGTGAGTAATGTGTAGGTTGAGTCACTCAAACCAAAATTTAATCTTTTTATCAAATTTCTGTTGTAAATATCTAGAAGGTTATATCTTTAAGACTTATAAGGATTTTTTTCAATCCTTCCCTGAGGATATATATTTAGAGGAAGGGAGGGAGAGAGAGAGAAAAATCAATCAGTTGCCTCCCACACGCCCCGACCGTAGATCAAACCCACAACCTTTTGGTGCAGGGACGGCGCTCCAGCCCACAGCCACCGGCCAGGGCAGGAAGGAGGTACATTGTGGAGCGAGATGCCTTCAGCCCCTCACAGCACATGAGCAGCTGGCTTAGATGTTCTGTAAATGCTGTGACAGCTGAGGAGGAGGTTGGGTAACAGAGATTGTAGCCGAGTCTCGCTCTAACCACCTGGGCTTCCAGTCACACCACTAACCCCATCTGGTCTCACGCCTGACGCCGTGGGAGCAGGTCCACTGTGCTGCTCCTCTGAACACCCCTCCCTCCGACAGCACAGAGCGGGCGCCTGGTGCGAGCGCGTCCGAGCTCCCGGCCCCTCGCTCAGCTCTGGCTCTGCAGCTGGACCCGCTCCTGCCGTTCCTTCCACTGGGCGCCGTGCAGACAGGGCGGGGTCAGAGGTCAGCCTAGCCGTGCACTCGGCGCTCTCTGAAAGGTGTTTGACATGTATGGTCCAGTTCCTACGTAGTCAGTGGGAAGTATCTGATTAATTGGAAATTTTGAAAAGTTGGTTTTACCAGTGGAAGGAACATTGCCATTCTTAACACAGCTCAAAAATACAACACTTTGGAAACAAGCAAGATGAGTAAAATTTACAATTAAAATCTAAACAGTTCTGTGCAGATAGTTTACCGAAGGCCTGCTGTGGGTTGGCTGGAGTTAGAGGTGGGCTCCTGTTGGGTCTTCTGAGTCTTTGCTGAGGTGACTTTCTGTACATGATCCTGGGAAACGCTTCCGCGCTGCGCAGCGAGTGGGTGCAGGGCCCAGAGGAGCCGCTCCCGCGGGCGGGGACCGTGCCATCGCAGAGCAGCGGGCACAGCTGCATGGAGGTCCCCGTAAGCAGAGCGTGGACTCGCGCTCGAGCAGCGCCTCTGACGGCAGACGCCGTCCTGGCGACGAGCAGTCCTGTGGCCTGTCCCATCCAATCCCCTGCTCTCGGTGCTGCGCCGGCCTTGCCACGGGCAGGTTTTAAGTGGGATTCTCCCTACATAGAAAGACAGCACCGGCTCATGTATTATGACTTGAACGATAGGTCATGGGGCCAGATGAGCTTCTTCGGATGTCTTTCCACTTCGGTCTTCATCCTCTCTGTGGGTCTTCACAGCCCTGGCGCAGAGGGCAGGTGGGCCCCAGGCCCAGTGCTGCTCACGGCTGTGTTCGTGCAGGCAGCGATTTTGTGCCTGTGGACTAGTGTCCAAGCCAGGGACCTTGGTAGCCCATTTGTTTAAAAATTTTGTTTAATAATTATAGCCATTTATTTCGGGGGGAAATGCAGTAGCTGCCCTGAAAAGATTCACTTCAGTCGTGCAATCACGTTTTAGTCTGTGGGTCACATGTACTCGGTAACCTTGCAGCAAAGTTCCTGGTGTTGGGAGTGTCTGGAAAGTTCTGCAGCCCCCCACCCAAGGCCCTCTTCTGAGGGTTCTTCTCGTGGGTCTCTGATCTCTGTGATCAGAACTTACTGATCAGAACTTTTGATCGTTGCCACCTACGGCCTGTGCTAGCTTCTCTGTCCCTAACGGGCTGGGCAGCCGCCGGGAGCAGTGATTGGATGGCTCAGGCCACGGGAGAAGGGAGTGGCCACTGATGGAGCTTTCGTCTGATTTGAAGCGCTTTCGCTTTCTTCTTTCGTAGCTTAAAATGCCTGATTCTTCTGTGGGGCTGTGTACTTTCCGTGAGCACAGGTTTTGAAATAATGCAAATACTTTAACGCTGACTTTTTCTCTTATGGGAAAGGACCAAACTCGTTCACGGGATCTTCTGGGACACTTGCTGGTGCTCATGATGCCTGTCGGGACCCGAGAGAGAAGCTGACTAGAAGGTAATTTGCACCGGACACGTTCTCCCACTGTTGGCACGAGGCTGCACTGGCCTCAGACTCCACGGTCTGCCGTCAGGTGGGCGCCAGTGCACCGAGCTCCCGTGCGTGCGGCTTTGCTGCGCGTGGCTCCCAGGTCTCAGACGGTGGGTGGGCACGGGCACGGGCACAGGCTCAGAGCAGGACTTCGGAAGCAATGCCACGCGGCTCTGCGGGTTCTGGGATGGGCCCTGGAGCCCGCGGGACTGCACCCGCCCGCCCGGAGGCGCACAGGGAACCACGGACTGCCGCCTGAGCGTCCGTACAGGTTCTCGTCAGATGTGCTGTTGCCCAAACAGCTCTCAAAACGTAGATGTTGAGTGAAACCAGAGTCGGTAGCATCTTCGTGCCATTTCCCACTTAGTGAGGCGCGTGGGCAGGTGCCTCTCGGGCCGGGAGGGCACGCTGTGCTTTGAGGTGCCCCTCAGGGGAGCGGCACGTGGAAGCGCCTGCTGGCCGCGGGCTCTGAGACGCGGCTATGACCAGAGAAGTGACTGTTTTTAGGAGGAGGAGGAGGATTTGCTCTGTTCTCCTCTGTGGACTGACTGAATTAGCATTTACTCACCATTTCAATTCTAGGAACATCAGGGCAGGATTTAACTGAGAGCGAGTCTCTCTCTTACTGAGCTGTCCCCTGATGTCAAACTGACTCCTTGTTGACTGGTTCCCATGGTGACAAGTAACCTTGTGCCTGCCCCCCTGCAGCCACGAGGCAGGTGTCCCTGGGGGCGCAGGAGCACCGGAGAACCTGACCTTCAGGGAGCGTCAGCGCCTCTTCTCCCAGGGCCAGGACGTGTCCAACAAGGTGAAAGCCTCCCGCAAACTCACGGAGCTGGAGAACGAGCTGAACACCAAGTGAAGAGGGGCGCCTGCTCCCCACGCCTTCCCGCCGGCTCCGAGGCCCCGGCGCGTCCTCTAGGCAGCGGCTGGGGTTCAGGACGCTCAGCCCGGGAACTGCTGTTCACCAGCAAGGCCATGTGCACAACGGAAACACTGTGGGCTCCTTAGTGACCTGCTCCCACCGAGACCTTCTGTGGGTCTCTCTCGAGCCGGGGAGGGGGGTGCGGGGGAAGGGCAGGAGATGCTGAGGCCGCTCCCCTTCTCCCAGGAGCAACGAGTCCTGTTTCTCTTCCTCTGAGAAGCCTGTTCCCGCTCCGAGAAGAGCTTGAACTACTCCGGGGACTGTGCGCTATGGAGGGCTGCTGGCTGTAGATGGCCGGGTGTATCTGCCTGGAGAACCACCTGCGGAGGGGGCGGGTCGCGGTCCAGCCTCCCTCCTGCCCCGCCCGCTCCTCAGGTGCAAGCCCTCCCGACCCGCTTACCTATTTGATGGGAAAACTTTCTCAACAGAACATTTTGAGGCTTTAAGCTTAGGAAATTTTATTTTTATAAAGGCCAGATTAGTTATATTAAACCACTGGTGATTTTGAAGGTGGCAGTTAGCGTTAGGACGTTAACTATTTCAGATGCCCGAGGGGATCTGTGAGGAGCGATAGCTCTGTGTTGCGGGGAAAGGAGCAGGTGTCAGGATGTGAGTCCCGGGGGGGGCCGAGGGAGCCGCCGCCGCTGCTCAGGGATTTTCCATTCGGCCGAGAGGGACGCCACGTGCTGCGGGGAGGCTCTGCCCCCAGCCCCTCGTTACGTCCTGAGAATGACTGTGTGGCAGTTCAAGCTATTTCTGTGCACTCTGGTAGGATTATTTAATTTCCATTTGTTGAATTATTAGTTACACTGTGTTTCTTCAGCTGTGACTGGCTGATGTCGGGGAGACGGACCTCACTTTGATTTCTCTTGTGTGATGTTAAGTGGTAAATTACTTGTGATTTGAGCAAATTTCCTCTGGACAAAGCCCTGAGGTGGGGTCGGGAGGCTTTTCTGTACCAGGTTGCTCTCAGAAATGTGTCTGCTAGAAACCGCACCCTTTGCATAGAGGGGGAGGGGCTTCCGGCCTGGGAACCACGGGGGTGAGAGCTGTAGGATCAGCGTCCACGCAGCCAGGGCTCTGGCTGGAGGTGTGTGAGGTCCGCGGAGGGGCCTGCGTGGCTATGAAGGATCGCACGGCGCTGGCGGCTGGAGAGCAGGCTCCTCCCAGGCACCTAGAGACACTGCAGCCTCACGGGGCGAAGCTGCGGACCAACTGCTGTTCTGTTCCCATGGAAAGGCCGTGCCCACCAGCACGTGAACGACATGCGGACACTGCACAGGGCCCACCACACGTGAATGACATGCGGACACTGCACAGGCGGCGGCTCTGCCCTCCAGGGTCGGCCTTCCATGACTGCACTACTGCGGCCCATCAACTGCTGTAGCTTCCCTTCTACTGTACCCAGCCCAGCCTGTTTTTAATAAACTTTGTACGTATTTAAGTGCATTTGCTGCTGTTGGTTTTAATAGCACTGGCCAGATTGTGCTTGTAACAGCAGCCTCCTTCCCCGTCCCCGCCTGCCTGCCTGCCTGTCATTCACTGAACAGGAGCCCAGTGTCCTGTCCTTCGGGCAGTGTTCCCCAGTGGCCCCGTGGAGCAGGCGGATGCAGCGGGACTGCGGGGGGGGGGGAGGGGGGAGGGGGCGCACAGGCTCTCACGCGGGGCCCATTGTCTTCATGCAGGCAGGTGCCCCTCGGCCAGAAACTGGGGACACTGGTTCCGTGTCCCCCACAGCAGGTCCAGGAGACAATGCAGAGTTTACATAAACATGCAGCTGGTGACGTGATTGGAGAGCGGCTACAGAGTTTGGACAGGTTCAAGCCTCGGACTGATGAGAGGGCACAGTCCTCTCTCTCACGTCCACGTACAAGTCCCAGCGTGGAGGGCAGAGCCCCCCCAGCACAATGATAGCCAACAACTGTAGTTGTGAGCTTGAACCTGTGGTCCGAACATGTGGCCCCACGTGCCTGAGTGATGTGGGCTGGATAGAGTTCAGGTGCATGTAATTGAGGAGGATTGAAACCCAGAGAATGCTGTAAACATCCTGACCCACCCTCACTTTGCCTCGTGGCATCGGCTATAAAATACAGACACGGCTTGTGGTCCGTGGCGCTGTCGCTAGCTCTCCATCAGAGGACAGCATCCCACCCAGACCCAGCTTCGTTCTCATCTGTCCCCAATCCTTCACCGCCCCCTCTCAGGGTCACTGAACCTGGCTGAGCTGGCGCGGCACATACGGCGCCCTGGGGCTGAGCATGCCATGGCCGTGCCGGCTCCCCAGTCGTGGAGATGGCAGCCTTTTTGGGAAAATGAAATTCTTCCTTTCAGGGAGCAGAGGCTGCTGAGGGGGAGGTTCCACCCCCACCCCCCCGAGGCAGAGAGGCTGCTGAGCCCGGAGCCTGGCTCGGCCTGGAGCCCAGGCAGGGACGGTGCTAGCCGTGGGGTCGGACGTGTGCAGGAGGCCCAGAAGGTTCCAGGCGTCCTCAAACTACGGCCCGCAGGCCACATGCGGGTGTTTTTGCGGGCCACATGCGTGTGTTTTGTTTTTTTACTTCAAAATAAGATATGTGCAGTGTGCATAGGAATTGTTCATACTTTTTTTTAAACTATAGTCCGGCCCTCCAACGGTCTGAGGGACAGTGAACTGGCCCCTGTTTAAAAAGTTTGAGGAGCCCTGGTACGCCCTTCCTCCCACTTCCTGCCGGTCTTCCTGAGGGAAGCGTGGCCAGAGGACAGGGCTACCGAGGCCCACAGGAGTGGTGGGCAATGGCACCCCTTCTGCTGGTGTGAGCGGGTCTGACAGCAGGTGGCAGGGGACGGACGGTGGGCAGGGCGGGGCTGTCGGGGAGCAGCCTTCCTTTAAACAAGCCCTCGTGTCTTGGGGCCACACACCTGTCCCGGGGCGGTGCTCCCGCCTGGTCGTCTCTGCCTTCTCATGTGTTCGTGGGGCTGTGGGGCAGAGGGCCTCATCTGCATGGCGACGTGGCCCGGCTTCCACGTGGATATTGAAGGTGAATGCGCCATCGAGGGTTCCCACAGAGGAGGAGCGGGGGAAGCACTGAGGTTAGCGTGTGGCTTTGGAGGGTGCTGCTCCCCATTCACCCCCGGGCAGCCCCACATGAAGCCAGCCCGCTGCCCGGACGGACGACACTGCCCGTGGAACGGGGTGGGGACCGCGGGATCCCAGCGGCGCTCGGGCTTGTGTCGGTTTGTCTTGACTTCTATTAACTATCGCAACCTGAACACTTGGACACGGCGAACGAGGCGCTGTGGGAACGTCCGGCACCTGGAGGGCCTGTGGCTGCAGAGTCCGGCCGCCAGTGAGCCTGTGATTCTCCTCCTCCCGAGTCCCTGACCCCATGAGATGGGAGTGATGCTCGGAGCAGAGGGCTGTGCCGCCGGCGTCCCTCCCACCAGCTCCTTCCCCGCCTGTGGCCGCAGAGGGACTGGGGAACGGGGGTGAGGCGCCTCCAAGGAGAGCCAGGCGCTGCGGGCGGCTCGCCCAGAGCGGCCAGTCCCTCCAGTGACCCTCATCAGGGCAGCACCCTCAGGGAGCCCCGCGAAGCTGGGCGGGACCCTGCGGCCCTCAGCGCCCGGCACTCGGCCGGCTGCCCTGGGCCTGGCCTGCCCCACGGGTGGGCAGTGGGTCGCTGGGCGGTACCGGCGGGAGCAGCGTTTCCCGGAGCCCCTGCAGCAGGCGGAGACCCTCCACACACGGCCTGGCGCTCCGGGCATCGCCGAGGACAGACACCCAGGGCAGAGGGGGTCTCCCTGAGAGGGGGGTGTCTGAGGGGGAGAAGGGTCTGGGGGCAGGGCCTGAGGGGTCCCCCAGCTCGGGCCTGGTGGGCAGCAATGCCTGTGAGTCCGCAGCTGCCCTTAAGTTTGGAAAAGATGAAGGTGCAGATGCTGGGGAGGGAGCTGGGCCCGGCTGCCTGGCTGCCCCCTCCCCCTGCTCCCCCCCTGCCCCTCCCCCCCTGCTCCTCCCCCCCCTCCCCCCCCCCCCCCCCCCCCTCCTCCCCTTCCCCTCCCCCCCCCACCCCTCCCTCTTCCCCCCCCCTGCTCCCCCCCTCCCCCCCCTCCCCCCGCCCCTCCCTCTTCGCCCCTCGCCCCGCCCCCCGCACTGCCCGCGCCCTCCCTCCCTGCCCCTCCCTCCCTCCCTCCCTCCCTGCGGGCGCCGGGCGGGGAGGCTCGCCCTGCAAACGCCGCTCCAGGCCCGCGAGCAGCTCACACGGCCCCGGCCCTGCGCCCCTGTCCCGAGGCGGCCCCGCCTGCCGGTGCCGGTGCCGGAGCCGGTGCTGGTGCCGGAGCTGGGCCGCGGGCGGTGCTGGGGGCGGGCTGAGGGCGAGGGCGCGGGTCCGAGGGCGCACTCCCCCCCCCCTCCCCTCCCCTCCCCTCCCCCTCCCCCTCCCCGACTGTCGCAGGTGGGGGTGGGGCCTCCCCCGCAGCTCTGGGCTCCAGGCTTCGCCGCCACCTGGGCGCTGTGGGAGGGGGCGCCCCCGCCCCCCCGGCCTGCTTCCTGCCCGCGGCCTGGGGGGCCGGGGGGCCTGGGGGGCTGGGGTCTGGGGGGCCGGGGGGGCCTGGGGGCCTGGGTCCCGGGGGCCGGGGGGGTCTGGGGGCCGGGGGGCCTGGGTCCTGGGGGGCCGGGGGGCCTGGGTCCCGGGGGCCGGGGGGGCGCTCTGCGCCCGGCCGCCCGCGGGCTCCGCGCTCCTGGGCGTCTGTCCAGGCGCGAGCGGGAGGCGGCGTCGCCTGGGACTCGGCGGAGCAGACGCGTTGGTGCTCCGGGCGGGGGCGCGGCCTGTGGGGTCCCCACGCTCAGCTCCTCCCGTCCTCCCCACCCGGCGCCCGCGCGGGACCGGGACCCGGACCCGGACCCGGACCCGGACCTGGACCCGGACCCGGACCTGGACCCAACGTCCCCGGACCTGGACTGGACCCGGACCCGCCCGTCCGCCGGGACCCCCGGACCCGGACCCGGACCCGGACGTCCCCGGACCCAACGTCCCCGACCCAACGTCCGACGCCCGCCCCGCCCGTCCGCCCGCCGAGACCCGGACCTAGACCGGACCCGGACCCGGACCCGGACCCGGACCCAACGTCCCCGGACCCAACGTCCCCGGACCCAACGTCCCCGGACCCAACGTCCGACGCCCGCCCCGCCCGTCCGCCGGGACCCGGACCTGGACCTGGACCCGGACCCGGACCCGGACCCAACGTCCCCGGACCCAACGTCCCCGGACCCAACGTCCGACGCCCGCCCCGCCCGTCCGCCGAGACCCGGACCCGGACCTGGACCCGGACCTGGACCCGGACCCAACGCCCGACGCCCGCCCCCACGAGTGGGCGATGCCAGCGGCGCGCGGTGGGCGGTGGGGGCGCCTCCCTGAGCGGCGGGCCCGGCAGCTGCAGCGGCAAATGCAGGTGAGGGCGGGGCGACCTCTGGGAGCCCGCCCCCTGCCCTCTGACCCCCTGCCCTCTGACACCCGCCCCAGCACAGGGCCTGGAAGCGGTGGGGTGGGTTTGGGGGTCCTACCAGCAGGCACGCCGCATGGGGGTCCTGCATCATCACCTCTAACCACTGGGCTTCCCCTGCTGCACCCCAGAGGGTGGTGGGCTACCCGGGCCTCCCCCTGCCCCCCTCCTGGCCCCACCTGCCCCCCCCCCATCCACTCCTCTCCTCCTGGGCCTCCCCCACCCCTGCTCACCTGTCCCCTCTCCACCCAGTGCCTCACTCCCACCCGCACCCCCACCGAGGCGCCTGCCACCCTGAGTGCTGTGCTCAGTGCCAGAATGGGGGGCCAGGCATAACTCTGGTCTCTCGGTCCCGCCCTCCAGGTTGAGGGAGCACAGGAAATGGTGGGTAAATACCCAGACGAGTGGACACTGGGCGGCCGTGGTCACGGCCGCCCAGGCGGGTGCAGCCTCCCAGCAGGGGTGCAGCCACAGGGCCGCCTGGGCCTGGGCCGGGAGGGCGAGGAGCTGGGAGGGGCTGTGTGGGCTGAGGGCCTCCCTGGAGGAGAAACGCTGAGCCTGGCGTGGCCGTGGCCGTGGCCGAGGGGCTGGGACTGGGAAACCCGGGGCAGGTAGGCGGCGGGTTGGGGTGGAGGGGCCAGAGGTCAGCACCTGGCGGGCAGGCAGGGCTGTGCAGGACGTCCCTGTCCTGCGGGCAGGAGGGGCTGCTGACGAGGCGTGGGAAAGAGGGAAGGCGCAGATCTGTGTTTTGAAAATTGCGCTTCGTGGAGCAAGGTGGGCAGGGCGACCCTGCAGGCCGGCGGCAGGAGGGCTGTCCAGGCAGGGCGTCCGGGAGAGGAGGCAGGATGGGGTCGGCCCCAGCAAAGCAAGCAACTCAGGTGAAAACTGTTTAAAAGCCTCTGGGATTGCTTACGGGCACGCATCAAGGAGAAACGCCGAGAAAACCCACATCACGTCAGAACGAGGACGGGCGCAGCACGCAGGCGCCTGCCTGACCCCGTGGGTGGGGCGCCCAGGAGCTGCTGGTCGGAGCCACGTGGAGCGGGTCACAGACTCAGGGGCTGGGGCTGGCGGGTGCCCCCCTCGCTGACTCCTTCCCACAGCCCCATGCTGAGGCGCCTGCGTCTCCGCGGACTCGGTCCTGGGGGGGAATGGTGACCGCTCGACTCTGATGTGGACAGTTCTCTTTTGGTTGAGGCCAAAGAAGAGCGAATCGTTGAGCTGGAAACGGAAAACGCTGTTCTTCACCTGAGACTGGCCCAGGTGACATCCCGGTCTCGTGGCTGAGCTGTGAGGCCCGGGGGCGGACCTCAGTGGTCAGTGTCCCATGGCCCCTGCCCGCCCCATCTGCAGCCCGAGCTCCCTGCTCTCACCCCCCCCTCCTCCACGTGAGCGGTGCCGGCTGGGCAAAAACGTCAGCACGTTCTGTCACCAGGGAGCCTGGCGTGGGCTGTCCACGCGTGACCGCTTGGGCTCCTGTAGAAACCCCCACTGGCCTGGCACTGTCCCTGAAGACGCCCAGCGTGTCCCCTCGTCCCCAGGCCCGCGGGAGCCCCTGTGCCTCTCAGGCTGCTCTTTCTGATGCCGGCATCCGCCCCTGGCACCTGCCCCTGGCATCTGCCCGCCCTCCTGGGCCTTCAACACCCTGCACTTCTGGTGCTGTCCCAAGTCCCACCGTCACAAGCGCCCCACATGCGGCCCCTGCTCAGAGGCGGGGTTGGAAGGCCGCCATCCTCTGTTTTTCTCTACAACCTCAGCGCCTAAGGCTGGTGGGGACGAGGTGGCGCGAGGGCCTCCCACAGCGGACATGCTCGCTCCTCCGGCTGCAGCAGGTGGCTCAGGTAGGCGCCAGGGCAGACACCCTGCCCCAGGGAACGGCTCTGTGGGTGACTCGCTCGGTGCTAGACTTCTGGTCAGTTGTGTGAGGCCCACGGCCCCAGGAACCCAGTCTCGGGCGGAGAGGGGCCTTGATTCGGGGAGCAGAGCTGCTTGCGGGGCCAGGCAGGCCTTGTGGTGCGGCCGCTGCCCTGCCCTGAGGCGGTGGAGCTGGCGCTGCTGTTGGAGGCGGTGGGCTGACTGCAGCTCTGCTCTCCCACCGACCGCACAGAGCACCCCGAAAGCGCCTGTGAGTGTGCGGACGGAGGGGGCCTCGTGCTGCCCGACAGCTCGGAGGCCTGCGCGGTGGCCTTGCAGACGCAGGGACTAAAGGAGCCGCAGAGGAGGGTCCGAAATGAAAACTTCGAAGTAAAAAGTAGTTTGTGGGGGATCGTCACATCCTAGGGCGGAGACCGCAGAGGATCAGAGCTGCCTCCCGGGTCTGAGGGGACCGAGCCGGCACCCTAGGACGTCAGCACACAGACCAACCTCCCCGTGCAGGGAGCCGGCTTCCCGGGCCGCTGGGGACGCTTGATTGCATCAGTACCTCAAACGCAGGCGCAGGAACCATGGGCCGCGGCGCCGGGCGCCGGAGCTGAGCTTCCTTCAGCACCGCGGGCGGCGGCCCTGACTGCGCTTGGGTTTAAGCAGACTGAGTTCATGGCACACGGATGCCCGTGACAGCGGCTGCGGGCTGTCCTCCTCGATCGACGCGTCTGTGACCATCTCGGTGACGCCGTGGCGACCAGAGACCCTAACTGGCCCCTCTGCCGTGACAGCGGCTGCGCCAGGACCTGCGGGAGCTCCGGGCCTCCTCCGCGGACCTTCTCGGGAGCTGCCGGGACCAGCAGCAGGGCTGTCTCTCCCAGATCCTGGCGGCCGTGCAGAGCGCGCAGCACCACGGGGCGCTGCCATGTAAGGGGTCCCCTCCCACCCTGGGCGCCATCGTCCTGGCCCAGCGGGAAGCGGGGCCCGCAGGCCTGGCGTTCAGGAGTCCACCCGTCAGTCCTCCCTGGTCCCTCCGCTCACACGTCATGTCCTCACTTGTCAGCTAAGGACTTGGCTGCCCCGAAGTCAAGGCAGGGTTGTCCCTGCAGCCCAGGCTCCGTGCCCCCTCCTCCGGGGTTTCCGTGGAAAGCTCTGGTGGTGTGGCCGTGGCTGCCGCGTGTCCGGTCCCTCACCAGCGGTGCTGAGCGCTGTGCCAGTTAGTCACGGGGTCAGCGCACAGCGGCCCTAACACAACCCACAGCCCCTGGGCACCCGCTGCCCCGGTCTTTCTAAATGTCCTGCCCTCGGAGGAGGTGGGTGGGAGCCAGCGGGGGCTCCCTCCCACGAACCTCGTTGTGACGGGGAGCCACCCGCTCCCAGCGTGGCGAGCCCGGGCCCTGCGCCTGGAGCAGTCCTTGCAGGAGCTGAGCGCTCGCTTCTACCGCGAGAGGCAGAGGCGGCGGCGGCTGCACAACCGCCTGGTGGTGAGCGTGTGGGCGCCCCCTGTTCCCGCAGGGGCCTCGGGAGGTACGACCAGAGAGGGCAGCGACCAGAGAGGGCAGCGACCAGAGAGGGCAGCGAGGGGAGGAGAGCCACGGGCCGGCGCTTCACTCCCAGGGGCGGGCACGCGAGGCAGTGGAGGGTGTGAGAGGCAATGGGGACCTTGCAAGAGGGGGCGCGCTGTGGCTCGTAGGGATTGGTTCAGCAGTGGAGATGGGGCTAGGAGTCCCCGCACACATCTCCACCCGAGGCCCTGAGCGGGGAGGCGGTGGCTTGAGTGCAGCGGCCGCTCGGCTCAGGAGCAAGGGCTCTGCTGTCGCAGGAGCTGCAGGGGAACATCAGAGTCCACTGTCGGATCCGGATCTGCCCCGCACTGCCTGCGGCCGCCAAGCCTCACCACCCCGCGTCACACAGCAGGTAATCTGTTCTGCACAGCACGCACACGTGTGTGCACGTGTGTGCGTGTACATAGGTGTGTATGCACATGTTCGTGTGTGTATGCATGTGCGCATGTGTGCGTGCATGCACGGTGCACATGTGTTTTACGGGGAAAACATAGACGTGGCAGTGAAACCGCACGCCTCCTATTTCCCAGCCGTGGTCCCTAAGCAGGGGCCCCGGGCTCTGGGTGACGTGTTTTCACGCTGTTCTCCCCGCAGCTCTGCGTCCGGAGACGTGGCCCACGCGGTGGACGACGTGAGTGGTGTTTCCTGACCAATGAACTGGGAGGAGCTGTCTGTGATGGCGCAGACGTTCCCCGGGTGTCCCCCTGCGGTGCCATGGAGGTGGAGTGACCACGAACCTCCTGCTCTGTCCCGCGCAGGCTCAGCTGAGGAGGCGGTTTTGTTTCTTGGTTTCTGTTGACCTCCTGTGGCCCCCTGCCCCGACCTGCACACCTGTGCAGTATGCGCACCTGTGCGTGTGTGGGCCTGTGCGTGTGTGGGCACCTGTGCGTGTGTGCACCTGTGCGTGTGTGGGCCTGTGCAGTGTGTGGGCCTGTGCGTGTGTGGGCCTGTGCGTGTGTGGGCCTGTGCGTGTGTGGGCCTGTGCAGTGTGTGGGCCTGTGCGTGTGTGGGCCTGTGCGTGTGTGGGCCTGTGCGTGTGTGGGCCTGTGCGTGTGTGGGCCTGTGCGTGTGTGGGCACCTGTGCGTGTGTGGGCCTGTGCGTGTGTGGGTACCTGTGCGTGGGTGCACCTGTGCAGTGGGTGCGCCTGTGCATGTGTGGGCCTGTGCGTGTGTGGGCCTGTGCGTGTGTGGGCCTGTGCAGTGTGTGGGCCTGTGCGTGTGTGGGCACCTGTGCGTGTGTGGGCACCTGTGCGTGTGTGGGTACCCGTGGGTGCGCCTGTGTGGGTGGCCTGTGCATGTGTGGGCCTGTGCGTGTGTGGGCCTGTGCGTGTGTGGCCTGGCAGTGTGTGGGCCTGTGCGTGTGTGGGCACCTGTGCGTGTGTGGGCACCTGTGCGTGTGTGGGTACCTGTGCGTGGGTGCACCTGTGCAGTGGGTGCGCCTGTGCATGTGTGGGCCTGTGCGTGTGTGGGCACCTGTGTGTGAGTGGGCCTGCGGGCCTGTGCAAGGACAGCGCTTCCCATCAGTCAGTGCGCATGAACGGCCTGAAGTTTGCAGCGTAAGAAAAGAAACACAATGCGAAGCCGTGGGGTTAAGTGTGAACTCAGTGTTAAAGCGGGAACGGACACATCAGGTGAACGAAGGCAGAGCTGACATGTTATGAGCTGATCTGAGCAAACATCGGTTCAGCCAGCAGCGCCAGCCCCAGGTGGTGAGGAGGGCTGCATCCAGGGGAGGGAGACCACAGAGAAGGGGCAGCAGAGAGAGGCGCTCGCTGATTGGCTGCAGCAGAGAGAGGAGCTCACTGATTGGCTGCAGCAGAAAGAGGCGCTCACTGATTGGCTGCAGCAGAGAGAGGAGCTCACTGATTGGCTGCAGCAGAGAGAGGAGCTCACTGATTGGCTGCAGCAGAGGTGCTCACTGATTGGCTGCAGCAGAGAGACGCTCACTGATTGGCTGCAGCAGAGAGAGGAGCTCACTGATTGGCTGCAGCAGAGAGAGGAGCTCACTGATTGGCTGCAGCAGAGGAGCTCACTGATTGGCTGCAGCAGAGAGACGCTCACTGATTGGCTGCAGCAGAGAGACGCTCACTGATTGGCTGCAGCAGAGAGAGGCGCTCACTGATTGGCTGCAGCAGAGAGACGCTCACTGATTGGCTGCAGCAGAGAGAGGAGCTCACTGATTGGCTGCAGCTGAGAGAGGAGCTCACTGATTGGCTGCAGCTGAGAGAGGAGCTCACCGATTGGCTGCAGCTGAGAGAGGAGCTCACTGATTGGCTGCAGCTGAGAGAGGAGCTCACTGATTGGCTGCAGCAGAGAGAGGAGCTCGCTGATTGGCTGCAGGTGAAGTGGCGGGCTTCGGGGACGGGCTGTCCCGTGTTTCCACCTGTTACCGAGGCCACAGGGCAGTGAGGCTGCTGGGTCTGAGGGCCTCCTTAGTCAGCGCCGCTGAACTCGAGTGGTTTCCTCTGAACTCACGTGTTTCTTAGCTTCTTGTGCCAAAGGGCCAGAGGCGGTGGTGAAAGTCCTGAGGCCCCATGCCGTCGGGGCACAGGACCGTTCGGGGTCTGTGTTGTGTGGGTCACTCCAAGGCTCCTCGTCTCCCACACTGCCGTCGAGTCGGCCTGGTGATGGGGACAGACCAGCGGCCGCTCCTCCTAAAGGGCCCGTGGGCGGGCTGCTGGCTCCCTTTTATAAGCCAGCGAGGGACACGCCTCGGCCGTGCCCAGAAATGCCCACCAGCGTCTCTGGAAATGAGCACGTTAGAAATTCCTTGTTTTTGAGTTTTTTCCTTTTGACCTCTGGTCTTACGCACCAGCATCACTGAATCGGGTGAAGGGGGGCACTGAGGTGCTCCCTGTTAGGGGACGAGGGCTCCTTTCGATGCAGGTTCCTGTCAGTCCCTCCTTTTGGGCCAAAGACCTTGGAGCATGTCGGAGTCGCTGCCTTCCTGCACTTCCCACGCCTGTGGGCGCTGAGCGCAGGGGCCCCGAGGGCAGGATCTGAGCCTGAGGCCTGGCCGGCGCTGAGGCTCCTCCTCCTCCTCGCTGTCCTCCTCTGTTACTCTGTCGGCAGAACCAGTCAGTCCCACGGTCACTGAGTTCTGGTGTCGCTCACACAGGGTCCTCCGAGCTCCCCCGCTCTTCCAACTCAGACGTTGTCAGGTTTTAAAAAGACGCACCAAGATGAGATGACATTCTTCGGGTTGGGGCGTTTGGATTATGTTTTTAAAAATCAGCTGAATTCAAGTGGTTTCTTAATTCACAGACTTGCTTGTTCAAGGGCCTCAAGCCGTTAGATTTGCTGAGATAGCAGGCGATGGGTGCGGTGACGCCGTCCCCTTGGCGCTGCGCCCGTCAGAGCGCAGTGCGAGTCAGCGTCGAACCGTCTGGGGAGGCGGCCTGTGAATAAGCCCCGGAGAGCCCGCTGCTGCCTGGGCCTGGTGTCTTCAGGTCGTTCGAGTTTTTCACGGAACTCGCAGCGGTTTGTCTGACGACAGGCTTCCTTCCGGCGGCGCTGACCCGCTGGGCCTCCCAGCTGCCCTGATCCTCAGGGTTACTGAGCCGGTCAGTCCCATGGTCACTGAGTTCTGGTGTCGCTCACACAGGGTCAAAACGAGGTCAGACTATCGCTAGGAAGGTGCTGGGCAGAGATGGGAAGATTGGGCGCACCTGAGGAGAGTTCAGAGATCCAGGTTTGCAGGGTCCTTAACAAAGAGCCGTCCTTCAAGGCAGGATCTCGGGGCCCAGAGCCAGGTCGGGACTGCTGGTGTCCCCAGGAGCACGTGGCGTTGCCAGGAGCAGGTGGCGTCCATGGGGAGCACGTGGCGTCCCTGAGAGCATGTGGCGTCCATGGTGAGCACGTGGCGTCCATGGGGAGCAGATGGCGTCCATGATGAACACGTGGCATCCCTGAGAGCACGTGGTGTCCATGGTGAGCATGTGGCGTTGCCGGGAGCAGGTGGCGTCCATGGGGAGCACGTGGCGTCCATGATGAGCATGTGGCATCCCTGAGAGCACGTGGTGTCCATGGTGAGCACGTGGCATTGCCGGGAGCAGGTGGCGTCCATGATGAGCACGTGGCATCCCTGAGAGCACATGGTGTCCATGGTGAGCACGTGGCATCCCTGAGAGCACGTGGTGTCCATGGTGAGCACGTGGCATTGCCGGGAGCAGGTGGCGTCCATGGGGAGCAGGTGGCGTCCATGATGAGCACGTGGCATCCTTGAGAGCACGTGGTGTCCATGGTGAGCACGTGGCATCCCTGAGAGCACGTGGTGTCCATGGTGAGCACGTGGCGTTGCCAGGAGCAGGTGGCGTCCATGGGGAGCAGGTGGCATCCTTGATGAGCACGTGGCATCCCTGAGAGCACGTGGTGTCCATGGTGAGCACGTGGCGTTGCCAGGAGCAGGTGGCGTCCATGGGGAGCAGGTGGCATCCTTGATGAGCACGTGGCATCCCTGAGAGCACGTGGTGTCCATGGTGAGCACGTGGCATTGCCGGGAGCAGGTGGCGTCCATGGGGAGCAGGTGGCATCCATGATGAGCATGTGGCATCCCTGAGAGCACGTGGTGTCCATGGTGAGCACGTGGCATTGCCGGGAGCAGGTGGCGTCCATGGGGAGCAGGTGGCATCCATGATGAGCACATGGCATCCCTGAGAACATGTGGCGTCCATGGTGAGCACGTGGCGTCCCTGAGAGCACGTGGCGTCCATGGTGAGCACGTGGCGTTCATGGTGAGCACGTGGTGTCCCTGAGAGCACGTGGCGTCCATGATGAACACGTGGCATCCATGGGGAGCACGTGGCGTCCCCGGGAACATGTGGCATCCATGGGGAGCACGTGGCGTCCCTGGGAGCACGTGGCGTCCATGGGGAGCACGTGGCGTCCATGGTGAGCACGTGGCGTCCCTGAGAGCACGTGGCGTCCATGGTGAGCACGTGGTGTCCATGGGGAGCACGTAGCATCCCCAGGAGCACGTGGCGTCCATTGGGAGCACGTGGTGTTCATGGGGAGCACGTGGCGTCCATGGGGAGCACATGGCGTCCCCGGGAACACGTGTCCATGGGAGGCAGGGCTGAGTCTATGAAAACAGATGACACAACCTAGCACCCTGTGTCTTTTGTGGAAATGGCTCAGCCCGGCTGTGCCTGCCCCAGAGGGAGGGTGTCGTCGGGGCTGACAGCTCGCAGGTGTAGGTAAAAGGAACCTGTTGGCCCAGGAACGGGGTCTCCCCGGGAGGTGGGGGCTGCGTGGTGTCTGAATGAGGGCTCGTGAGGCTGGCAGGAGGGGCTCGAAGCTGTTGGCGAAGGTTGAACTCGGCTCTGGGATCCTCTCCGAAGCCGTGTAGCAGCCACTGCTCCCTGTGGGTGACAGCGGAGCGGCCACGGGTCTTTGGGTGCAGGCTGGTTTGTGGCTTCCAGGCTCCTGGATGGTGTTGCTGAGCCTCAGGGAGGCATGTGAGCCTCTGCGGTGCTTGTTTGTCTTTATGACTGAAGTGTAGGCGTCTGAGATGTCCAACCTTTTGGGGCTGTTGCTGTGCGCTTGCCTGGGGCACTGGGGTTACGCTTTGGCGTGACTTTAGAGGAATTCCACGAGACCAGGCAATAGAAGGAGGCCAAGCCGCAGGGAGGGGCCGGCGGCCACGGTCAGACGGGCTCGGAGCCAGGAGCCCGGGCTCTGCCCTTCCCGTGAGGCCGCGCCCATCCGGGTGAGCGCCGGGCCTTTGCCCGCATCTGCGTCAGAGTCTGGGGTGACAGGACCCGGAGCCCCTCCCATTCACACCCGACCAGGGATCGGACCCTCACCCTCTTGGATGCTCCAGCCAGAGAGCCACACCGGCCAGGGCTGTTTCCTGATTCTTCCCTTTCCCGTTTTCCGTGAATTCGCATTTGGCTTTAGAATGGGAACTGGCTCAGGAGACGTTTTTGCTTTAAGGGAAGCTAAGCTGAGGCCGCGTTTCTGGCTGGACACGGCCTTTGCTTCCCTGCGTGGCTGTCATGGGCAAATCGCGTGCAAACAAGCTGGGGCCCCACCCTCCGCGTCTGCGCTCGTGTATGAGCCGGAGGAAGGCTCAGGTGTGCGTGAGCGCTCAGGCCGGGGCTCTGGGCACCCCTCCCTGGCCCTGACTTTCGCCCCCACATGGGGGCAGCAGACCCCTCCGAAGGCCGAGGGCCAGTGTTGCCGCCTCTGAGGGCCATACGGTCTCTGTCTCGGCCGCTCAGCTGTGCAGTTGGGGAAAACGCGGCACAGATGGCGATGGAGCGGGTGGGCTGTATCCCCGGGACTCTGTTCTCAGCATGGGCTCGGCTCTGCCGGCCTCTGCGGGGGGAGGGGGTCGCCGCTGCAGCCTGGCCGGGCCTCACCACTGGTCACCCTTTCCCACTAGGAGACGGTCCTGGTGCGGTGCAGCCGGCCCGGTCACCACGCCGTTCACAAGACGTTTAACTTTGAAAGGTAAGTGCTGTCAGGAGGCCGTTAGAGCAAGTGGCACAGACGTGCGTGTCGGTGAGGGTGATGAAGAGGGTACAGCCGTCCCCACGTGGCTAATGGCGAAGGAGCAGGGACGCACTTCAACGCCTGGGGCCGGAACACGTGGGCACCCACCTGCACGGTGAACGGGCCTCGAGCTACACGTCACACGCGGTGCGAGAACTAAGGGGAGCCTAGGCCCAAATAGCATGAAACCCTAAGACGTGGGCAGGAGATCAGGAGACAGGCGGGGCCTGGGTGACCAGGGAATTCTCAGAAACGCCGCCGCAAGCGTGACCCGTAGAAGAAGGAAGATGGAACGGTTTTCCCCATGAGGCCTGAGCTCCACTTGGCGTGCATCCGTGTTCCCCACGAGGACAGGTCCCTCCATCCTGTCCCCGTCGATCCGCTGCCTGCACAGCACTGGCCACAGCACACGGCACCCCGCGGCCACGACACCGTTTCTAGATCTCCTCTCGGTCCCGTGGTGTCTGTCGATTCCTGCGGCCGACCGCGCTGTCTCAGGCCCCACACTGTTCTTTCCCAAGGTTCTCCTATGAATTTTATATTCAAATTGTCTAGTTCCCCCCAAACCCGAGGTTCTGTGTGACGGGGGGGCAGGTGAGCTTATAAACTAACTTGGGAAAACTAACGTCCTCACGGAGCCGCGCCTTCACGTCCCGGGACACGGCGCCCTTTTTGTTCTCTGCGTGTAACTCGCACCGGCGGGTGGGTCAGGCTCCTCACGGAGGCGGCACTGCCTGCTGGTTGGTGCCAGGCCTCACCCCTCTCTGCCCGGCCTGGGAGCGTCGGAGTCTCGTCCAACCTACTTGGGTGACGATGCATGAACGTCAGACGTTTGCTCCTGAATCTTACGAACGGCCCCTCCTGGGCTCTGCTGTTGAGCTGCTTTCTCCATCCCCAGCTGCCGACCATGGCCGCTGCCTGCGGAGCAGGTGGCAGGACTGTCCCTTCCTCGCTGACTAGAGAGACAGGGGGTTTCTCGTTACGATGCTTACGGAGCCCGGAACACGCTCGGTGCGGAAAACGCTGCCACCCCTGCCCAGATGGAGGCCTGGGGGACAGCCGTGCTCACAGATGGAGGCCTGGGGGACAGCTGTGCTCACAGATGGAGGCCTGGGGGACAGCCATGCTCACAGATGGAGGCCTGGGGGACAGCCGTGTGCTCACAGGTGGAGGCCTCGGGGACACCCGTGTGCTCACAGGTGGAGGCCTCGGGGACACCCGTGTGCTCACAGATGGAGGCCTGGGTGACAGCCGTGTGCTCACAGGTGGAGTCCTGGGTGACAGCCGTGTGCTCATAGGTGGAGGCCTCGGGGACAGCCGTGTGCTCACAGATGGCGGCCTGGGGGACAGCTGTGTGCTCACGGCCAGCACGGGGTCTGCGTCAGGATTTTGGAAAATTGATGGGAAAACAAACGTATTGGAGACGGAGACACACGGTCGTTGACCTTTGGGGCGATGCTTGGGAATCACGGCCATGGACGAGAAGGGCAGTGCTGACCTGACAGCTCGGAGGCCGCAGGGCGGCCTTGCCAACGCAGAGACCTGCGTGTCCGCACGGGGTGGCGGCAGGAAGGCCTCGTTGAGGAGTTCGTGGTGGTGGTCGCCTCCTCGGCCGGCGTCTTCCCTGACAGGGTCGTCCTGACGTGACGGCCTGTGGCCCTTCGCCTCTGGGATAACATCCTGGAACTCGCGGATGTTCCTCTTCCCGGCCCCTCGGCACGGCTGCTAGAGCGCTAACCGTTGTGTTAACCGCCCTGCACCCACCTCAGTAGGAAGAAGTGTGTCTGTCCTTTTCCTTTTTACCCAGAGTCCCCCTCCCGCCCCTCACCTGTCGCCGGTGACTTCCCATGACCCACCTGCGTCTCCCCTTTGGCCGTCACGTGAACCAGGTGCCGAGCTGCCCTCTGAGTGTCACCTCACCCGCTAGCGGGGCTGCTCCCGCTGTTTGCCGACAGATTCGGCTCAAACTCAACGATTCTTCAAGGTTTGAGGTTTCTCGTTGGCACCGCTCACGGCAGAAGCGTGACGCGGTGATGCCGTGATTTCTGAAAGCGCCATCCTCCTCCAGAGATGCGGACGGACGGTGACTCCGAAGGCACCTGAGGTGGGCGCTGCGGCTGCCACGGCGGTTCCAGTTGAGTCGCCAGCGGGCCTGGGACACTCGCTGTCCATCTGCTTTAATATTTGGATTGATTTGGGGTGGACGGTTCAAAGATCCTCGAGGAGCCCGCCCTCGCCCTCGCCCGCTCGCTCTGCGTGGCCTCCGAGGGTGCGGGACCAGCAGCCCCCGTGGGCAGGGCCCGGGTCTGACCATCACGTGCTGCCCGACGGCAGGAGCAGTCTGGCTGCAGCTAAACAGAAACGTGGATCCAGGAAACACGTTTAACAGGAAAGCACATTCGCTTCCACACACACAGCCGCCTGCTTGTTTCACGTGCTCAGTCGGTCGTCCGCCTAAGCCTGCTGCCTGGTCGCTTCATCCGGTCTCAGGGGCGCGGTGGGCGCGGCTGCGGGAGCCCCTGTTGGAGCGGGTGTGGGTCCCGCTGTGCGCTGACGTCGTGCTCTGACCCGGCTCGCGTGGCGAAGAGCTTGGACGTGAAATTGGACAAGACTCACCGATGCTGCCCAGAGGGCAACGCTGACGTGTTGTTGGACTGACTTCCGGCGCTGTGAGGCTGCCAATCTCTCTTCTCTTTGCTGCTGCTGCTTCGCAAACATTTATCCCTTTGCTTCTGCTTCTTACGTTTTTGAAGCCGAGGAAACGATCTCCACTCTGCCTTAACCTCTGCTGCCTGGAAAAGTGATAAAATCAACCTTTTATTTTAAAATCTATTTTTATTGATTTCAGAGCGGAGGGGAGAGGGAGAGAGAGAAACATCAATGATGGGAGAGAGTCACTGACCGGCTGCCTCCTGCACGCCCCCGACTGGGGATCGAGCCCACAACCCGGGCCTGTGCCCTGACCGGGCATTGAGCCGTGACCTTCTGGTTCATAGGTCGAAGCTCAACCCCTGAGCCACACTGGCTGGGCTGCAATCTTATTGATGAGAACTCTGAGTCCGGACAGTGTCGGGTGTGGTGGGGAGCACGGGGTTTTCCCAGAGTCCCTTTCTCCTAACGACGCCCATTTCCTTCCGCGTTGCTCCTCAGGGTCTACGGCCCCGCGGAGGGCCAGGCCGCGGTGTTTGCCGACGTGTGCCCGCTGCTCACGTCTCTGCTGGACGGGTGAGTTGGGACGTGGTTGAGGTCAGTCCGCACAGTTCCGTGGAAACGCAAGTGGATGTCTCGGGTGCCGCGGGGTCAGGTCACGGCCGCGTGTCTGCACGTCACCCCCTCGCCACCCGCTGCCACCCCGAGGCCCTGCTTCAGGGGTCCTGGGTCTGACATCCATTGGGGCGCGTCCTCCACTAGGACCCAGGAGAGCTCTTCCTTTTTTTTTTAATGTTTTTTATTGATTTCAGAGAGGAAGGGGAGGGAGAGATAGAAACATCAGTGATGAGAGAATCATTGATTGGCTACCTCCTGCACGCCCCCTACTGGGGATCGAGTCCACAACCCGGGCCTGTGCCCTGACTGGGAATCGAACCTGGGACCCTTCAGTCTGCAGGCCGACGCTCTATCCACTGAGCCACACCAGCCAGGGCGAGAGGCTGGTGGAGCCATTCTTTTGTGAGCAGGTTCCAGAAACAACAAAGGCCCGGAGGTTAACGTGACCTGGAGCTGCCTGTCCGAACACGGTGCCGGCGGCTGCGTCCTGGGCTTCCTGGTGGTTTGAAAGGCCTTTAAAAGCCTGTGTACGCCTGGCGGCGCGGCTCAGGGGTGGAGCGTCCACCCATGAACCAGGAGGTCACGGTTCCATTCCCGGCCGGGGCACAGGCCCGGGTTGCAGGCTCGATCCCCAGTGAGGGGCGTGCAGGAGGCGGCCGATCCATGGTTCTCTCTCATTCTTGATGTTTCTCTCTGAAATCAGTAAAGATATTTTGTAAAAATAAAAGAGCTCGTGTACCTGCGGGAGTCGGGGGTCTTCCCCACACAGACACAGACACGCCAGGGAGAGCGCGGGACATGGGGTGCACGCAGTGTGGCCCCTCACTGGCCCAGGTGACGCCAAGGGCGGGCCCAGCGGTCGGCACCAGGGCCTCTCAGCTGCGCCTTCACGGCCAGGAACGTGTCAAATATTCTTTCAAATGTTGGGGTCTCCCCGTTGGCATTGGGGCTCCAACTGGCAGGAAGTGTGGGTCGCCAGGATTCCTCACCTTCTGCGAAGTGAGCTGCGGGGAGCACCCCAAAAGTGCAGCGTGGGGGACAGCCCGCCTGCCACGGAGGGCACGTGGCCCTCCTGGTTCACAGGTCCCTGGGGAGAGCAGCGTGTAGGGAGAGGTGTGGCCTTGCGAGGGCTCTTGTCCGCAGCGCGGGCCTCCGAGGCCGCGGGGCGCGTTTTTAGAACCTCGCAAGAAAACGTGCCAACGTCCGTAAACTCGTGTACCCTGAGCACGCCTGACGTGCGTGTAAGTTCTCACCCACGTATGTTTTTCCATTGGTTTTTAGAGAGTGGAAAGGAGGGGGCAGAGAGAGACGCAGGGACGGGCTGCCTCCTGCACGGGCAATGACCAGGGCTGGGGAGGAGCCTGCAGCCCAGCCACGGGCCCTAGACTGGGAGCCACACCCTCCCCCTCAGTGCGGCGGCCGGTGCTCTGACCCCTGACCCCCCGGCCAGGGCAACATAAGCCTGGATTTAGGAGGACGAGCTCCCACAGGGATCCCCAGTGCTGCCCCGGGAGCTAGAGGGAGTGGACTCGGGAGGTGGGCTCCACAGGGCCCGAGAGCAGGGGTCGGGGACCAGCCCTGGCTCCCACGAGGAAACACGGACACGAGAAACACGGCGATGGGATGCGCGTGCAACGGATCGGGCTTAGTCCCTGCTGCGCAACCAGGCAGCCCAGGACCACAAACCGCGGCTGTGGGTCCGGGAAGGGCCGTGAGCGAGGCCGTCGCAGAGGCATGCCGGGGAGGCTCTCCTCCGGGGGCGGGTCCCGGAGCCCGTGGGCCCCGGAGCCGCGTGGCTGCCCGCTGAGCCCGTGTTCACTTCCAGGTACAACGTCTGCATCATGGCCTACGGACAGACCGGGAGCGGGAAGACCCACACCATGCTGGGCCCACAGCCCCCTGGGCGCCGCGCAGGGCGACGCGGGCCTCATCCCCAGGGCCGCGGAGGAGCTCTTCCGGTACCGCAGCCGCTTCGGGGCGCCGGGGGGGGGGGGGGGGGGGGGGGGCGGCTTCAAGGCGCCGGCTAAGGGTGCCGCGGGGTGAGGTGGCTGCAGGGTGAGGCCGGAGCTGCCGCGGGGTGAGGTGGCTGCTGCCCAGCGCTGTCCGCAGAATCAGCCTGCGTTCGAGGGGTCGGCGCACCTGGTTGGCTCCCAGGTTTTTCCCTTTGAGACCTCGCCGTCCTTGGGGCCCCCAGCCACCCCGACTCGGAGAATAGAGAAATGCAGACTCGGCCGACCCGCGTTTTACCAGAGAATCTGACTTCTGTTCCTTCCATCCCAGCCGCTCGTCATTCGAGGTCGTCACGGCCCAGGGCCTGGCTCTCCCGTCCCGAGTGGACGCCAGGCGTGTTCCTCGGCGCAGACGTGTCCTGGTCACTCTCATGGGCACGAGCAGGAGCTGGAATCAGATTGTCGAGGGACGGAGGGGGGGGCGGGAGGGGCCGGCTGTGGTCGCCCCGCCCCTGGCCGGGCGGGGGAGGCGGTCTCTAAGGACTCAGCATCCCTGTTTTTGAACTTTGCTCGTCAGCCAGTGGGACGTTCGTTGTCTTTGGAGCCGGGAGGTCCTGGCGCCGTGGCAGGCGCGTCTGGAGCTGAGCCGGAGGTCAGGTCTCAGTCTTCCCAAGACGGTTCCTTACTCTCCCGGCCGGCGCGGCTCAGTGGTTGAGCATCTACCTATGAACCAGGAGATCAGGGTTCCCGGTCGGGGCACGTGCCCAGGTTGCAGGCTCGAACCCCAGTGTGGGGCGTGCAGGAGGCAGGCAATCAGTGATTCTCTCTCATCATGGATGCCTCTCTCTCTCTCCCTCCCCCTTCCTCTCTGAAATGAATCACAGTGTATTTTTAAAAGAAATAAGGCCGACTGTCTCCAGCGTGGTCCGATGGTGACCCGGCCCGGCACTCGGGCACACGGCTTCTGGGAGTACGAGCGTGTCCCCTCGGGCCGCCCTCTGACCACGTTTTGGGGGTGTTGTGCTCCCCGGCTGGCTTATCCCCTGTGTCACTTGTCTCCCCCACGCCCCCAGGCTTCTGTCGGAAGATCCCTCAGAGAGACCCCAGGTCCAGGTCTCCGTCGTGGAAGTTTATAACAACGACATTTTCGACCTTCTGGCCGAAGACGGCTGTGCAGCGAGGCCCGGGCTCAGGCGCGAGGTGCTGACGACCAGGGAGGGGCGGAAGGTGGTGTCCCCGCTGACCTGCCTGTGAGTACCTTCCGGCCCGCACGTGGGCTACTGGGGTTGTGACCTCCTCACGCCCCGTGTCGCCGAGCCAGCCCTTGGTCCATGAGACCTTTGCTGTGACTTCATGCTTAGCACGCGCTGCAGGTTTCCGCGTGCCTTAGAATGACCTTCTAAAATCACTGAACAGCCCGGCTGGCGCGGCTCCGTGGTTGAGCGTCGACCTATGAACCATGAGGTCACGGTTCAATTCCCGGTCAGGGCACATGCCCGGGTTGCAGACTCGATCCCCAGTGTGGGGGGGGGGGCGGCGGGGGAGACGTGGAGGAGGCAGCCGATCCGTGATTCTCTCTCATCATGGATGTTTCTCTCTCTTTCTCCTCCCTCCCTCCCTCCCTGAAATCAATACAAATATATTTAAAAATAAACTAAAACCTTGGTCGCCCGTGTGCGGCAGAGCGGAGCGCTGGGTGCTGACGGAGGGGCTCGCGCTGTGTGGGCGGCGTGTTTGGGGAGCGGGTGGGCAGTGTCAGCAGAAGCGACGCGTTTGCTGTTCCACGTTTCCTCTGGTGCGAGGTCACTCGGTCGCCCCCGCAGGCCCGTCGGGAGCGCAGGGAAGCTGATGGAGCTCGTGGGGGCCGGCCTGCGGCTCAGGGCCCGGCGCGCCACGTCCGTGCACGCAGATTCGTCTCGCTCTCACCTGGTCGTCACGGTGACGCTGACCACAGCCGCCTCCGGGGACGGCACCCGTGAGTGGCCCTTCGCGCCTGGTCGGCTTGCGTACGACGTCGGTCATGTAGGCGCCCGCAGTTCTGAGGCCTCACATGGCCCCCGAGGGAGGGAACAGCAGCCGCGTCCTCAGAGGGTCGGGTCCATCCCAGAGGCCGCTGGGCTCCGGGGCCGAGACGGAGGGGACATGGGGGCGGGGGAGGGACCCGCTTTGCTCAGTGAGACGCGGTGGGGAGGGAAGGAGCAGGGCCAGCTGGGCCCAGGCGCACGATGCTTCAGCGGGAGGCCGGCCTGCAGCTCAGGAAGCTCCGCACGTGGCTTCAGCTTTAAAGCGACGAGCGGTTCTGGCAGGAAAGGCTCCGCCGCTGGGCACCACCGGCCGAGGAGGAGCCTATCCAGCCTTGGCTGGTGTGGTTCAGTGGATAGCGCATCGGCCCAAGCACTGGAGGGTCCTGGGTTCGATTCCAGTCAAGGGCATGCATCCCTGTTGCAGGCTGGATCCCCGGCCCAGGTTGGGTGCGTGCGGGAGGCAACCAATCAATGCGTCTCTCTCACATGGATGTCCCTCTGTCTCTCCCCCCTTTCCACTCTCTAACAATCAGTGGTAAATTACCCTCGGGTGAGGATTAACCAAAAAAGAAGCAGCCTGGACCCGACGGGACTTCTCCCTCGGGCCGCAGGCCACGAGGCCTCCAGGTCGGGCGAGGGCGGGAGCCGCCCGCCAGCCCAGAACTGCCCCCGTGTGGCAGGGCCGGCCTCGCCCCGGGGTCCGGGCAGGGGTGCGGCCTCCTGCTGTGGGGAGCCCTGACCATCGTCCCGAGTCAGGGTCCACACGAGGGCGCGCCGCGCAGGCGACAGGCACCGGTGTGGTCTCCACGCTCTTTTAAGAACTGCTTTTGCGCCGTTTCTGTTTTCCGCGGAGACCGCGCTGCTCGGGTGATTTTAAGCTTGTAAAGCGGTCTGTTCCGAACCCACACGCGAGGGAGCTGACCCGGTCTCGGAGGGCGTGGCGAGATGCTGCGGGAGGTCCGGCAGGAACTGTGGGCCTGTTCCCGGAAGGCGCGTCGCCGGGTTTCTGAGTGGGTTCAGCTCGTGTCACCGCCAGCCCTTTCTGAGAAGCCGCAGCCGTGTTCGTGGGACCGGCTGTCCACGGGGAAGCCATGCTGTCTCCGGTGCAGCTCAGTGTCACTCGTCCGCGTGGGAGAGGAGGTCACGCGGCCGGCCCGGCTCTGTCCCTGTGGGGTGGAGTTCGGGGCGGAGACGGAAGGTGAGGGAAGCTTCCAGAACACCTGTGCCACTGTCCTGGCAGCTGAGCCGCGGTCCAGCCCGTCACCGCCCAGGTGCCCGGCTGCCCCTCACCGTCCCCGCAAGCAACAGGGAGGAGGCCGCGTGCTCCCCCCAGAGCCTCGTCCGGGTCCCCGGGGGCCCCGCCCGAGAGCCCCGCCCGGCCCGCGGAGCAGGTGCACGCCCGGCTGCAGCTGGTGGACCTGGCGGGCAGCGAGTGTGCAGGTGAGTGAGTGGCCGTCTGTGTGGTGGGCGAGCATCCCCCTGGGTGAGCTGGGGTGTGGGGTCCCAGCCGAGGGGTTGTGAGCCGCCACCGCGGGTCCCCAGCATGGGGTCCCCTCCAAGGTGACCTTCAAATCCTTGACCCCTGCAACCCCCCGGGCCAGTCCAGGAGCGAAGGGCTTGGCTCTCCGTGAGAGCGCCCCCGTTGGTGGCTGTATAGGTGTCGCGAGAAGGTCTCCCAGCCGCTGCTGCCCGGAGGGACTCCCACTGCCTCTTGCCCGGGTTCCCCATTTGCTTTCCCGGGTCATGCCGCCATGTCTGCCACGAATTTGGCCCGGCCCTCACTGTGTCCCTGGCCTCCGACCGTCCCAGGGGCGTCTGAAGCGCGGGGACCAGCGCTGAGGGAGGCATCCTTCATCAACCGGAGCCTGGCGGCCCTGGCGGACGTCCTGGGGGCCCTGGCGGCGCGCCGAGACCACGTACCCTACCGCAACAGCAAGCTCACCCACCTGCTGCAGGACGCCCTGGGTAACGTGTCCCCGAGACTCTCCCGGGGGGTCCCTCCTCCATGTTCCCAGCACTGGGCGCCCGCCCCGCTCTGCACTCCGCCGTCCACCTGGGGATTGGGGGGCGGGGGGGCAGGCAGGACCCAAACACGGGGGAGGGGCCCGTTCTCAGCTGCAGCTCATCCTCGGTCTGGGGCAGCAGTTCCCAGTGTTACACTTACGGCGTCTGCGCCTAAGAGACCCCTGGAGCTCGGATCCCCAGGGCCGGTGCCCCCGGTGAGGAGTGGGGGACACGGGGAGGCGTCCTCTCTCACGGCGGGCGCTTCCTCCTGGTCCCTCAGCTCCTCCTTCCCTGTGCCCCCCCCCCCGCCCCACACTGCTTGCCCCCTGTTGTCCTTAAGGCAAAGGAGGTGCCAGTCCCCCTGGGAGAAGCCTGGCGTCCCTCCCGGGCAGCAGAGGCCCCACACGCCCCACCCTCGCCGGGGCCCCTGGGGACTGGTGTCCGGTCTGCAGACCCGGGCCTGGCGGGAAGACGCTGTGGCCCCTGGGCCCCGAGCCCCCCTCTGGCCGCGCCCCCAGGCCTTTCTTCTCTCTTTAGGAGGCGACGCCAAGCTGCTGGTGATCGTCTGCGTGTCCCCCCACCGGGAGCATGTGGCCGAGACGCTGCAGAGCCTGGGCTTCGGGGCCCGCGCGCGGCAGGTGGAGCGGCAGGGGGGGCGGGGCCGCCCGGCGCCCAGGGGTCCCCGGTGAGGAGCGTGGGTGCTTGTGGGCTTCGTCCTCCCTCTCCTCTGTCTCCTGCCACGAGTGCACGTGTGATGTTCGCGCCCCGAAATGAACTCCTTTACATCCGACGTGACAGCCCTGGCTTCTCCGTGGTAACGGCCATGAATCCTGACAGGAGCCCACGCGCCAGCCAGGCCACGCGGCCAAGGCACCCTGGGGAGGCGGGTCCTGGGGGCAGTGGGGGGGCAGAGGGTGCTGTCCGGGGAGGCGGGTCCTGGGGCAGCGGGGGGCAGAGGGTGCTGTCCGGGGAGGCGGGTCCTGGGGGCAGCGGGGGGCAGAGGGGGTGCTGTCCAGCGGGGGGAGGGGGCTGTCCGGGGGGCGGGTCCTGGGGCAGCGGGGGGCAGAGGGTGCTGTCCGGGGAGGCGGGTCCTGGGGGCAGCGGGGGGCAGAGGGTGCTGTCCGGGGAGGCGGGTCCTGGGGCAGCGGGGGGCAGAGGGTGCTGTCCGGGGAGGCGGGTCCTGGGGCAGCGGGGGGCAGAGGGTGCTGTCCGGGGAGGCGGGTCCTGGGGCAGCGGGGGGCAGAGGGTGCTGTCCGGGCAGAGGGGCCACGTAGACCCTCACAGCCGGCTCCTCGCACCGACCGGGCCAAGCTCCCAGGTTTGAGCTCGGGGTCCGGAACCCGACCTGGGCCCTGGGGTGGCTCTGTGTCCCCGACAAACTCCACGCTGCCTGGTCCCCGGTGCACTCGGCCCTGGGCCTGTGGCTGGGACACTGGGAATGTCCTGGGGAACCCCCCCCCCAGGTTGACCTGGCAGCTCCTGCCAAACCACACTGCCCGCTCCCTGTTAAGTCCCACGCCAGCAGGTCAGCAGCCACACAGCGCCCGAGCCCAGGCCCAGCAAGCCCTGCTGGCTGCCCAGGAGTGGGCGTGAGCCAGCCCTGGGGGGGTCCTTAAGTCTAGAGCCACGAGCTTGACCTCTGACCTCTGTCCAAACCTGGCCAGCCAGGCTGGGGAAGGGGGGTGGGGTCATTTCTGACTACATTTTCCTGAGCCATCACCTGCTTCTTGGGCATCCAGAGGGACCTGGTGGCCGTCCTTCCAGCCACACCGACACGTGCGAGGGAGAGCGTGGGCATGGCCACGTGCACCACAGCCCGCGGGCCACGCCTCGTCACCAAGCGGGGAGGGCATGGGCATTGCCATGTGCACCACAGCCCGTGGGCCACGCCTCGTCACGGAGCGGGGAGGGCGTGGGCATGGCCACGTGCACCACAGCCCGTGGGCCACGCGCACCACAGCCCGTGGGCCACGCCTCGTCACGGAGCGGGGAGGGCGTGGGCATGGCCACGTGCACCACAGCCCACGGGCCACGCCTCGTCACGGAGCGGGGAGGGCGTGGGCATGGCCACGTGCACCACAGCCCACGGGCCACGCCTCGTCACTGAGCAGTCACCACTCCTCGGGGACAGGGAGCCAGCCCAGACCTGCCCCTTACACACCACCCGGTCCCCACGGTTCAGACCCAGTTTCCTGAGATCATTTTGCCTACAAGACCTTTGGACACAAAAGGAAAAGATGCTCTTTCTTTTATTTATTTATTTTTAATTAAAAAATATATTTTTATTGATTTCAGAGAAAAAGGGAGAGGGAGAGAGAGAAACATCAATGATGAGAGAGAATCATGGATCGGCTGCCTCCTGCATGCCCCCTACTGGGGCTCGAGCCCAAATCCCTGCATGTGCCCTAACCGGGAATCGAACCCTGACCTCCTGGGTCATCGGTCAGTGCTCAATCCCTGAGCCACCCCGGCCAGGCAAGGTTCTCTTTCTGATTTTTCCAAGGAGCCTCCGCCCTCCTGAGGGGTGGGCCGCCGCTCCCTCCGCCCCCTCCCTCCTCCCCCTCCTGACTGAGAGCTGGGCTGGCTCCTGGGGGTGCGGGGAGGAGGGCAGGGAGGCTGCCCCAGGAGGTTAGGGGCCAGGGCCAAGGCCCCTCTTGCCTGGACAACCAGAGATGACGCAGCAGTTAGGGGGCCTGATTTCCATGTCCGCCCACAGGCCAGAGGAAGGACAGAAATAGGCTCCCGTGGCTCCTCGGGGCCCTGCCCTGCTCCTGTCTGCGGAGGACACGGGCGCTGGGCCCGCCCCGCCCCCCGCGGCCCTTGGCGCTGGCACCTTCAACTAGGGGGGTTGGGTTAGGAATGAGGGGGAGCTCAGTCTGCACGTGAGGCTCCGACCTGCACCCACAGAGACGGGTCAAAAACCACACAGCCCTGCCGAAGCCGGTTTGGCTCAGTGGACAGAGCGTCGGTCTGCGGACTCGGGGTCCCAGGTTCGGTTCCGGTCAGGGGCATGTGCATTGGTTGTGGGCACATCCCCGGTGGGGGGTGTGCGGGAGGCAGCTGGTCGATGTTTCTCTCTCATCGATGTTTCTGGCTTTCTATCCCTCTCCCTTCCTCTCTGTGAAAAATCAATAAAATGTATATTTTTTTTTTAAAAATAAACCACAGAGCCCTGAGCTGCCAGCAGGCCCCCCACATCCAGTCTCCCGCCCCCCCCCTGCCCCCAAATGCCCAGGCCCAGGCCTCGCACGTGCCGCCAGCGCCCTCTTGTGGCAGCGAGGGAGACCGGGGAAACACAGGCAGTGGGCCTGGTGCAGGCTTCCCTGGCTGCTGGGGCACGGGGGGGCGGGTAGGGGGGCTCCCCATGTCGGTGCGTGAGTGTGCGTGAGCTTGCGTGTGTGGGGGGGTGCGGGCCCTGACCTGGCTGCCCAGCTCCCACACCCGCCTGCTCTGTGTCCTCAGTGGCCCTGGGCTCGGGGCAGCACCAGGCACTGCCTGGAGCCAGGAAGCCCACGCCACACCGTGACCGGCTCCGCGCCATCGAGGACCTGCCGATCCAGCACTGACCCGCCGGGCGATGCCCATTTAATGAGGGAGATGGGGCGGGTGAGGACACCTCCAGCCCTGGCCTCCCTGCCCGGCCCTCCCGCCGGGGTCCCCACCGCAGTGCTGGCCACGCCGGAACCCAGTGACGGTGGTTTCTTACACGTGTTTATTGACTTTGGAGTGAGGAGGGAGGGGGAGAGAACACCCATCGCTGCCTCCTGCACGCCCCACTGGGGATGGAGCCTGCCACCCGGGCCTGTGCCCTGGCCAGAGTCGAACCCGCCACCACTGGTGTAAGGGACGATGCGCTGCTGAGCTGCAGCCTAGACAGATGTGAGCTCCGCGGGGCCGGCTGGTCTGTCCGGCCCTCTGTCCACCCAGCGGCCCCCAGGGTGAAGCCCCAGTGGATGGGTTTACACTGGGGGTGGCCCTGCCGCCGGCCCCGCCCACCGCCCGGCCCCGCCCACCTGAACAGGCTAACCTGGTGCATGCACACGTGTGTATTTGGATCTTTACTACATCTGCCTGGTATGTCCTCATGTCCTTCCACAGCAGGGAATGAGGGCCGGCCCGTGAGCCTCGCTGAACACCCCCCCCCTCCCTGGCCCAAACCTGCCCTCACCTCCTGAGGGTGGACAGGGCCCTGCAGCCTCACAGTAGGAGCAGAGCATGGGGGACGATGACATCACGGGACAGCTGTGTGACGGCCGTGCTCAGGTCAGCTCACCTGACAGGCAGCAGGGGTGTGGGTGCAGGTGCTGGGCGAGGGGGAGGCCCAGGAGCCACAGGTAAGCCAGGGCCCATGCCCCAGGAGCAGGAAGAGGCAGGCTGAGGGGAGGTGTGGGGGGCTCTCCATCCTGTCTGCCGAGCCAGGTATATTCAGGCCCACTCCGCTGTGCCAGCCTCCTGCGGGGATCAGTGAGCTCTGGGGGACCAGGGTCCACACCGCTGTGCCAGCCTCCTGCGGGGATCAGTGAGCTCTGGGGGACCAGGGTCCACTCCGCTGTGCCAGCCTCCTGCCGGGATGTGTGAGCTCTGGGGGACCAGGTCCACACCGCTGTGCCAGCCTCCTGCGGGGATCAGTGAGCTCTGGGGGACCAGGGTCCACTCCGCTGTGCCAGCCTCCTGCGGGGATCAGTGAGCTCTGGGGGACCAGGGTCCACTCCGCTGTGCGAGCCTCCTGCGGGGATCAGTGAGCTCTGGGGGACCAGGGTCCACTCCACTGTGCCAGCCTCCTGCGGGGATGTGTGAGCTCTGGGGGACCAGGGTCCACACCGCTGTGCCAGCCTCCTGCGGGGATGTGTGAGCTCTGGGGGACCAGGGTCCACTCGGCTGTGTGAGCCTCCTGCGGGGATCAGTGAGCTCTGGGGGACCAGGGTCCACTCCGCTGTGCCAGCCTCCTGCGGGGATCAGTGAGCTCTGGGGGACCAGGGTCCACTCCGCTGTGCCAGCCTCCTGCGGGGATCAGTGAGCTCTGGGGGACCAGGGTCCACTCCGCTGTGCCAGCCTCCTGCGGGGATGTGTGAGCTCTGGGGGACCAGGGGCCCACACTGCTGTGGGCTGGGGCCCTTGCCCGAGGGTGGACAGGGGCATCCGCCGGGAGGTCTGGGGGGAAGAGCTGGGCCAGGCCCACAGAGGGGCCGCGTCCGGGGCCCAGGCTCGCAGCGGCCTGCACTGGAGAGTGGCCTAGGGAACCTGCAGAGCTCTGCGCTCGCTGACCATCCACGCGGGTCTGTGCAGAGGGAACCTGGGGCCTCTCCTGGGACAAGCCCAGCTCCCACTCCCTCCGTGGTCCCGAGAGAGGGGCTGCTCTTCCCCTCCAGCGCTGACGGCTGGCAGTTCCACACCTGACGCGAAGACGCCAGAGGAAGTGCCTGAGGCCTCGGTGGCCCTGGTGCCGGGCGCCACCAGCACAGGATGAGGGTCAAGGCTGGCCAACCTGGCGGAGCCACACCCCGTGGACTGAGCTGGCTGCGTGGGCGGAGCCCTGCGTCCCGGGTGAAGCCCTGCGTGGGCCGAGCCGTCCAATGTGAGCAGACCCTGCCCCTGAGCCCGCGTGCGCAGAGCCGCGTGACGTGGGCGGGCCCCTCCGGGTGTTTGGAGCCCCATGTGGTGGAGCGGGTGGACCCTGCAGGGTGGACCGAGCCTCGCCACGAGGGCTACACCACGACCTCCTCCGGGCGCTGATCCTCCCCGAGGTCCAGGGAGAGGCCGGCCGTGGACCTGCCGCGGGGGCGGCTGCGCGGGGTGGGCACGGGCCTCCGGGCAGCGCGCGGGGCGGGGCACGGACGCACGTCCTCCAGGCTGCGGCTGTGCTGGTCCACGTGGGCGTGGGGGGAGGCCGCCCCCGGGATCTGCGGGGAGACTCAAGGTGGGTCCCGCGTGGCTTCCTCCCCAGCTCCCTGCTCAGTCACAGCTCGTCGGAGGCTGCTCCTCCATCTGCCCCCGCCACCCTAATGCTGACCCCTGAGCCCCTGCGCCCCGGCCTCCACCCCGGGGCCGGCTGTCCCCGCTGGCCACCCATGGTCCCCTTGACCCCCAGACTCCCACTGAGTCCTGCATTCCCTCGGGACACTGTGGAGCTGGCCCTGCACCCCACTGTCCCGGGACGGCGCGGTGTGACATGGGCCCTCGACTGCTGTCCTGTCACGGGGGGCCCTTGCAGGATGGAGTCTCACAGGGGGAGCTGGTGTCTCCGTGGGGCACCCAGCCCCCTCCCCAAGGCTGACCCACCCCTGTTCAGAGGGGCTGGCCCGGGCTGGCTTTCTTGTTTTAACCAATCGGACGGGGAGTTTAGGAATGAGGTCTGGGAGCATCTTGGGGGTCAGGAGCAGCCCCTCCCGTGGGAGGAGCCGTCCGGGGCCTGGCTCTGAGCTGCCCTGGTCCCGTCCAGGTTGGGGTCCTGCTGGCTGTTCCCCGCCACCTGCTCCGTGCAGGGAGGTCTGACCTCAGAGGCCCTGGCGGGAGCCCCAGCCACACGAGCAGACCCCACCCCTGTCTCTGGCCAGCTTCTCTCTCCCTCCACGTCCCTCCTCCTCCCGGCATCTCCTCCAGGCCAGCTCCCAGCCAGGCCCGGACCCCCCGCCGCCCCACCCGCCTGGGCACCCAGAACCCCTGGCCTGAGGTGGAGCTGTCCCACCGCCCCGTGGGCACCCACAGGCGGAGACGGTGGTGGTGCAGGTGACGGCCGCACTGAGCACACGGCCAGAGAGGCCCCCGCGCTGCCAGCCCGTGTCCCTCAGGGGCTGAGGCCAGGGGAACCGTCCCCCATCCTCCCCCCCCACCCCCGCCAGGCTCCGGCTCTGGGGTCTCTGCCCAGGACCCTCCTATGGGCCTAGGGACGTGGTCGGCAAACTGCGGCTCGCGAGCCACATGTGGCTCTCTGGCCCCTTGAGTGTGGCTCTTCCACAAAATACCACGGCCTGGGCGAGTCTATTTTAAAGAAGAGTCTATTTTGTTAGAAGTTTAAGTTTAAAAAATTTGGCTCTCAAAAGAAATTTCAGTCATTGTACTGTTGATATTTGGCTCTGTTACTCATGAGTTTGCCGACCACTGGCCTAGGGGGACACTGGGCCCCATGGGGTGGGCTGGGGGACGGGCAGGAGCTGGGCCACGGTGGGGGCCGTACCTGGTGCAGGGCCTCAGCGCTCCAGCCCCGCATGCTGACCAGCGTGACCTGCACCACCGCCACCGCCCGGGGGCCAGAGGCTGCGAGGGAGGGAGGGCGTGAGCGGGGACAACGCTGGCCCCGCGGACGGCTGCCCCAAACCTCCCGACCCCGGGTGGCCCTGCCTGACACTGAGTAACCCTGGTTGGCCCTGGGGGGGGGGGGGGGGGAGGCAGGCCCTGAGGCTGGTCCCCGCAGTCGCCACTTTAGGGCCCACACCCCGGGAGCACCCGAGCCCTGGGACTGCTGGGGAGGCCCCGCCGGGTGACGGGTCGCAGGCGCTTGTGGGGACTTTGAAGCCAGTGCAGGTGCGAGGGAGAGACCTGTGCGCGCGGCCCACCCCGAAGGCTGCGTTGCGGCTGCGGTCAGCGGCACAGAGGACAGAGGACCTCCCCCCGCCCCCCCGCAGGACCCCCATCTCTGCCCAGGCACCGCGGTCCTGCCTCCGCGGTGACACTGCTCGGTGCCCCCGGCACTGACGGAGCCGCTCACTCACCGCTCCCCGGGGGCCCCAGGTCCTGCGTGTCCCCCTCGGGCTGGTCACCACCGTCACCCGCTGTGTCTCCGCTGCTCGGACTGAGGCTGGAGCCGCAGGACGCCCCCTCCTCGGGGAGGGCTGCGGCCCCGGGGGGCTCGTCCACGGACATCTCCCCAGGCTCCACGCCGGACACGTGGGAGCTGCCGTGGCTGTCGGCCGAGAGCAGTGAGAGGCGGTGGGGGAGCTGCTGGCCGCTGCCCCTGCTGTCCCGGCTGTCGCAGCTGCCCGCTGGGCGCAGGTCCAGCTCCGGCGTGTCGCTGATGTACATCTCCCGGTAACACTTCTCTGCAGAGTGGGGCCGGAGGGAAGCCGACGTGAGAGCTGGGACAGAGGTGCCACCACGTCGGACGGAGGCCCCGGGAGACGCAGTGCGAGGGGGAAGGAGTGCTGAGATCGGGGCTCTGCCTGTCTACGGGACAGCCGGGGCTGCCAGTGGGATGTGTCACCCCAACTGGTAAACCCACGCAGGGCCTGGGGCTCCCATCATTGTCTGGGTGGGACCGCTGAGCAGCCACACACACAAGCAGGAGTGCACACGCGTGCACACGCACATGCTCACGCACTCACACCCCTCAGCCCCCTGGAGAATTCGTCCCACAGGCCCCCCCCCCTTGGCACTGGGCTCCCCACAGGAGGCGGGAGGAGGGGACCACCACCAGGCACCAGGTCCTCCTAGGGGACACGTGCCAGGAGGCTACGTCCACGCCCGAGGTGAGGAGGTGACGACCTCGACCCTGGATAGAGGTGGGGAGTGCAGGGGGGAGTGCGGGGGGGCCGGGGGGAGTGGGGGGGGGCCGGGGGGAGTGCGGGGGGGCCGGGGGAGTGCAGGGGGGCCGGGGGGAGTGCGGGGGGGTGGGGAGAGTGCGGGGGGGGGCGGGGGGAGTGCAGGGGGGCCGGGGGGAGTGCAGGGGGGCGTGCAGGGGGCCGGGGGGCGGCGCCCACCTTGGGCCTCCTCCAGCTGCAGCTGGGCCAGCGTGGGCCGCAGCGCCAGGTGCAGCTGGTGGCTGGCGCGGAGCAGGCGCAGCAGGTGCCGGGAGCGGATGGCGCAGCCCGTGTAGAATTCCAGCTTGCAGGCCAAGGGCCGCCCGTCGGGCTGGATCTTGAACTTCTTCCCCTGGAGGAGGAGAAGGTGGGTTGACCAGGATACCAGGACGACAGGGCGGCGTGTGAACCGGCGGCCAGACCCCCGCTGGGCAGCGGCCACGGCTCCTGTTGGCGCATCTCATCCACGGGCAGGTGCGTGTTTAGGGGCACAGTCAAGCGGGGTGCCCCCTCGAGGTTATGAGAAGTCCAGGCACCACCCTCGGCGGGGGTGGGTGTGCATGTTTGGACGGACCCCAGGCCTCAGGGCCCCGCCTGCTCTTCGCCCCAAGTGCCGAGTGCCGAGTGCCGGCTGGCCCAGGGGCCTGTGGGGCTGGGACCGTCCCCCCTCACCCGGCCCCGGCAGACTCACCAGAACGGCCAGCTTCCCGATGCGGCTCCAGGGCAGGTCGTGGAGCAGCTGCCGAGTGTGGTTCGCCTCCTGCAGGGCACAGGGCCCGGGTCAGCGGCGGGCGACCGGGCACCAGCCCTGGGGGGCTCCGGGGCTCCACCCCTCACCTCATAGACCTGCATTCCTTTGAGGGTCAGCCCCAGGACAATGGTAGGTGTTTCTTCCTTCTTATCCTAAAAGGACACCATGTCAGAGGTCAGAGCCCTTGCCGGGGGGGGCTCCCCAGGGACAAGCAGGGTCCCCAGGCCCCTTCCGTTTCCCTCCTTGGAGGGAAGATCGGCCCCCGTTCCTGCCTCCTGCTCTCTGACTTTCTCTCCCCGCAGACGGGCCTCGTCCTAACTCCCCAGAGAGGCAGCGCCACGCTGCCGGGACTCGCTGCCGGGACTCTCACTGCTGGCTCACAGCAGGAGGTGGACGTCCCCTCCAGTGCCCTGTCCCGGCGTGGGGCGGCCTTGCTGCGGGAGAGCCCTTCCCCGCTGGTTCCCGGACAGACACGGACACGCCCTGCGGTGACTGCTCCCCGGAGCCGCCAGGACGCAGCTCCGCCGCGAGGGCCGCCCGCACGCTGCGTGGGTCCCCGTCCCGGGGCCAGTGTCACCCGCCCTGTGACCGCCATCTGCCCCCCCCCCCCGCACCTCCCGGGCAGCCACGGCCGAGCCCACCTCCCACGGCCCCGGACCTTGAACAGCCGGAAGAAGTGGACGGGCACGTCCTCCAGCCGGCACGCCTCCCGGATGTAGCGCAGCTCGGCCTCCCGGGGGCTCAGGCCCCGCTGCTCGCGGTGCAGGGCGGGCGCGTGCCTCAGGAGGTAGGCGCTGCCCCTCTTGGCAATGACCTGACCACAGGGCGCGGGCCCATGAGGCCCTCCTGCCCCGCCACCTGCCGCCCGCAGCGCCCTCCCCACGGCTGCCCCCAGCCCACGCCACACCTTACCCACTGCGGGAAGTAGGCCTGGGGCTCGAAGTACCGCCCCACGTGGGCGCGGGCCCGGTGGTTGCCCAGGTCCGCCTGCAGCGCATAGGCCGCCAGCAGGAAGTAGGCCTCCTCGCAGTGGGCGCCCTGGGACCTCAGCACCCGCTCCCGCAGGTGGCGGTAGTACAGGTGCCGGCCCGTCCGGGTGCTGGGAGGGGCGGCGGGCGGTGAGGGGGGCTCGGCTGCCCCGGACGCCCCACAGCCCCAGGCTGAGCAGGAACCTCCACCCACGTGCCTGCCCACGTGCCGCCTAGAGAACAACCCACCCGCGTCTGGTAGCCCCACCTTCTCAGCGCCGCACGCGTCCCGGTTCAGAGGGTGGCTGTGCCCCGGGACGCAGCCCTGGCCTGGCGGACAGCCTGGCCCGGCGGGCCTCCTTGCTCGGGGGCCTGCGTCCTGCACGTACCTGATCAGCCGCCCGTCTTCCACGTAGAACTGCACCCGGAGGAAGGCCACGAAGGGGGCCCGGGACCTCCTGCCCTGTGGGGCGAGCAGGGGCCTGAGGACGGAGAGTGGACAGTGCAGCAGCTCCTGCCACACGTCTCCCCCGCTCCGCGCTCATCTCAGGTCTCCGGCCGGGCCGCCCGCCGCCGCCTTCCCTCTGGACGCACGGGGACAGGGGGCAGTGGGCGCCACCAGCACAGGGCGGCCCAGGCTCAGGGCCCCGGGACAGAGTGGGACCCCCGCCCAGTGCCTCACCCGGCCGCCACCTGCACGCACCTCCGGCCGCTCCCGGCTCCAGTCCTTGGAGAAGTACGTGCTGAGCTTCAGCTCCAGGTCCATGAACAGGTACTCGCTGTCTAGCGGGGGAAGCAGGCCGTCTCAGCGCCCGGCCCTGCGTGGGCACCGCGGCTCCGGAAGCAGAGAGAGGAGCTGCTGGAAGGACACCTGCACAGCTCAGGGCCTCGGGGAGCCGGGACCTCCGAGGGCGGGGGGTGCTCCAAGCAGATGCCCCCTCAGCGCCGGCCGGGCCGGGGCCGCGTCCTGCTGGGAGGCGACGCGGGCACACGGGGCCGGCTCAGCAGGGACCCGGGTCCCGCCAGGCCAGCGCCAGGGCTGAGGTGGCGGCGGTGCCGGTACAAAGAGCCAGGGTTCGGGAGGAGGGAGTCGGGAGCGGACGTGGCTCCCGGGGCCAGGAGAGCAGGGAGTGGTCCCTCAGACTCAGCCCCAGTGGGGGTCGGAGGTCAGAGCTTACTCACTTCTGACCACGCAGAGGCCGAAGAAGTGGGGCTCCCTGATGCCGGCCTCGTCACACACCTGCCTGAACAGCTCACGCCCCGTGGCCTGCACCTGCCGGAGAGGGGCGGCTCAGGGCGGCCAGTCAGCCCGGCCCCTAAGGGGCCAGGAGGGGAAGGCAGCCTGCACCCAGGTCCTGGTGACTGAAGACCAGGGGTCCCCGCCACCCAGGGCAGCCTGGAGAACCTGAGGGGCGGGAGGCCCCGCCTTCAGCAGGGAGCGATCACTCCACCCGGGCTGGCGGGTGCGGCGTTTGGGGCCCCGGAGCCCCTGCTGGGCCCTGACCCCCCCGCCCATCGCCAGGCCCCTCCTGAGAGCAGGGCTGAGCCGGGTTGCGGGTTCGAGTCCTGGCCCAGGGCATGCACCTGGACTGCAGTTGGATCACGTGCGGGAAGCAACCTGTCGAGGGTCTCTCACATCCATGTTTCTCTCTCCCCCTCCCCCCTCCCTCCCTCCCCCTTCCTCCCCTCTGCCCCTTCCTCCCCTCTCCCCCTTCCCTTCCTTCCTCCCTCCCTAAAGGCAATGGAAAAAACACCCTCAGATGAGGACCAACAACAACGAACTGACAGGATCCAGTCAGAGAGGGGAGGGCAATGAGCACAGGGCCCCCAACGTCCCCAGCTCACCCTACAGCCACCCCACAGCCAGCCCCCCCTCAGCGCTCACCCCCAGGACCAGCCGCAGCCGCTCCCCCGTGGGCAGAAGCACCAGCACGTCCCTGCCTTCCATGGCCATCTCTCCGGCCAGGGCGGGCCGCTCCTGCGGGAGACAACGGTCAGGATGGCAGGGCGGCCCCGCAGCCGTGGTCTGCGTCCACCGGAGGGACGGGCCACATGAGCCACCACATGACGGGCCCTCCCCCTCCGTCCGGCCACGGCTGGGGTGCACGGCACCCCAAACTCACCCAGCTGCAGGCTTCCCGAGGACGGGGCGCTGTGGGGTGCTCCTGGCTGGGGAAGGACGAGGGCAAGGCCAGGGTCTGGCCGGCCAGCGGGACAAGGTCCAGCTGTAAATGCCGGGCTGAGCAGCTTGGAATGCAAATAAACACTTGCTGGGCCTCCTCCCTCCCCGTCAGCGACCGGGCCAAGCCTCCTCTCGGGACGGGAGAGGCCACGCAGATGCCCGGACCAGGGACACTGCGAGGGACCTGGAGAGGCAGTGGGACCCCCCTCAGCCTCCTGCACACGGTCACCGAGCAAAGTGGATCAGAGCAGTGGCCCCCCCCGTCCCCAAACACAGGCCCCCCCTGCAGGCCACGGAGTCCCTTCAGCCGCAGGAACCGAGAGCCACTCTTCTATGGCCCTGGTCACGTCCTGGGTCACATCCTGCCCATCCTGTGTGAGAACCGTTGCAGGTGCTGGCCTCCCACTGCCCGGGGTCTGGCCCTGTGGTTAGAGGTGTGCACATCTCTCCCCGCTCTCTGCCCCCCCCCCCTCCTGCCCCCGCTCCTGCCCCTGCTCCTGCCCCTGCCCCTGCTCCTGCCCCTGCTCCTGCTCCTGCCCCTGCTCCTGCTCCTGCCCCAGCTCCTGCTCCTGCCCCAGCTCCTGCCCCTGCCCCAGCTCCTGCCCCAGCTCCGCTCAGACTCAGGGCCTCAGGGCCTCAGGGCCCCCCGAGGCTGCCCTGCAGACTTGGGACCTGGGAGGCCCAGCCCTGTCCTCCTCCCACAGCTGAATGCAAAGCGATTCATCCCTGACGTGTGGTCCTGTGAACCTGTAGCCCAACGACTTTGAAAAAGGCAAAACCACCAGCGGAGGCCCTGGCCCTCGTGTGTCCCCAGCTCACGTGTTCCCTGAAACCGCTGGCGTGGTGGCCTGTGGCCCACAGACTGAAGGTCACCAGCGCTCCCATCATAACGGACGACAGTGGCCATTCCTTCCTCAGGTGCCCGCACACGGCAGGGCGTGAGGGAGCAGGCGCCTCGGCCACGCCCACGCAGACACACGGGACAGCGGGGCGACAGGGACACAGAGTGGGCGGGCCCCTAGGGGCCGAGAACAGGGACTGATGCTCACTTCCTGGAGGCTCAGGGCCCAAGGGCCGCTCTGCCCGCACACCTGCCCCCCAGCACTGCTGTGCCCGCTCATCGAGGAGGCAGCTTCCCTCCGCGGGGGAAGCAGACATGAGGCCAGTGCCCATGTGATGCCTTGGGGCCGCCTGGCTGCACGTGTGGTTTCAGGTCTGGGAGAGCCGGGAGGCGAGTCTCTAACCCTGTCCCGGCCTCACATGTCACATCACGTCACCTGAGGGTTCTTCTCTGCCCAGTTCTCCCGGGTGCCTGGCCCTCAGCTGCTGCTACTCGGCACGAGTCCAGGTCTGTGAGACGATGCGGGACAACCATCCAGCAATAAAAAGGCGCAAAGTACGGACGGACCGTGCACGAGTCTCAAAACCATCACGGGGCCAGGGAGGAGCTGCCCACACCCGCCTCTTACAGGAGGCGGAACCGCCCGGAAAGGCAACCCCGGGATGGGGGTGGGGCCCTGGCTGCCCGGCTGGAGGGGCCCCATGGCTGGTACAAGGGTCCGTGGCGGGGACGTGGGGACGTTCCGTGGGACATTTACCAAAATGCGTCCTGTCATTGACATCAATGTGTCTTATAGCGTGTAGCTCTGACCTCAGCAAAGCTGTTAACATACATGGCAAGTTATACAACAGAGCGGTGGCCTTCCCAGCAGGTGTGTGAGCACGCGTGGGTGCTGTGTGCATGCACATGAATGTGCGTGTGCATGCGTGCCTATGTGTGCAGCTGGCGGAGCCTCGAGGATAGCGCCCGGGCTGGCTGTCACTGCGTCCCTCCCTGCCCAGTTGCTAACACGCGTCCACCCTCCGTGCGCCGCGCAGGCCCTTCTGAGCGGGTTCCTGGGCCCCCGCGGGCGCCCGTTTCAGAAACAGCACCTCTGAGTTGGAGGTCGAGCTGCCCAGTTAGGGGCTCGGGGGGCAGGGGGCGGCCAGCTCCCACCACCAGCACCGCCCCCTGACCCGGGCCTCGAGGAGTGGAGGTGCTTGACCCCCGCCTGCCCAGCCTCCTCAGCCTCCACCCCGGCGCCTGCGTCCTCCCTACAGGGTGTGAAATGTGGCCCAGACGCGGGGGGGGGGGCCCAGACCTGGGGGGCTGCGTGGGCCAGAAGCAGAGGTGTCAGCGGCGGACGGAGCTGGAGCTTGGTGTGTGTTGGACTGCCTGCTGCAGGGCCAGGGGGCTGGTCCCCAGTCCTGGGACGGTCCCCTGTCCTAGCCAAGCCGGGAAGGACGTGGTCCCCACAGTAGAGATGACACTGAGACTGCAGGGCTGGGCCTTGCTGAAGGCGGAAGCTGTTCACAGTGGGGTGAGTCGGGTGCGCTTGTGCCTGGGGTCCTGCTCCAGGAGGGGACATGGGGGGCTGCTGTCTGAACCCCACCCCACCCCCTGCCGCCACGGTCACAGCTCCAGTAGCTGAGGCAGCAGAGGACCGTGGGTCACTCCCCATCTGTCCTTCCAGGTGCTGGACGGCAGGAGGGAGGGGAAGCAGTGACCAGTTAATTACAGGGGGCCCCTCCGGCTGCCCTGGCTTCTCCCCCTTCAGCTCAGCTGAGACCAGATTCTTGGCATTCTTGCATTCTCTCCTCCCCCTCCTCCCCCCTCCCCCTCCTCCTCCAGGACTGGGTCCAGGCACAGACACCAGCCTGGCCGCCACCTGTTAATTTAGGGTTGGGAGGTCCCGCCCCAGGAAGCAGTGAGCTGTAAACAGGCAGCCAGCAGGGCTGTGTGGAGAGGACGGACTGACAGACAGGCCCTGAGCTCCCCGCTCCCCTGCCCACACCTCAGCCACAGGAGCACCAACCTCCTTCAGTTCTGTTTAGTAAGAAGTTTAATGCTGCCACACATCATCTCAGTCCCCACTGAGCGCCGGGCCCTCCCTGGACCCACTGACCGTGTGCCCTCACTGGACCCACTGACCGCCGGGCCCTCCCTGGACCCACTGACCGCCGGGCCCTCCCTGGACCCACTGAGCGCCGGGCCCTCCCTGGACCCACTGACCATGTGCCCTTACTGGACCCACTGACCGCCGGGCCCTCACTGGACCCACTGACCATGTGCCCTCACTTGACCCACTGACCACGTGCCCTCGCTGGACCCACTGACCGCCGAGCCCTCTCTGGGACCCCGCACCGCCCCAGCACCCGGGCTCGTGGGGACCCGGCGCTGAGAACAGACACGCTGGGCGAAGTAAAATGGGTTTTGGCCAAAGGCTGAGCCAGGTGTGGAGGCCACACGCTGGGGCCGCGTCCCGTCTGCCAGGCTGCACTGGGCTGTGGGTTCAGATCCAGACTCCACCGCTGGCTGACCTCTGACCTGGGCGGGGCCCCAGGGCTGTGAGGGAGGTCAGGTGCCTGGCTCATGGGTGAGTGACGGGGAGTCACAGCCCGCAGCCGGGGCCAGCTCCAGGGGAGCCGCTGCGAGTGAGGCTGAGGCTGGGTCTCAGCTGGGGACAGCAGGACAAGAGGCCGGCGGGCCAGCGGGCCAGGGAACAGGGACAGAACGACTTAAAGGACGATGAACTTCAGACCAACACTGTCAGGTCAAAGTGTTTCAAAAGCTGCACACACACCACCATTCGGGACAGGTCACTCGTTCAGGCGACAGCAGAGCCGATCACGGGGACCAGCTGCCTGAGGCTCCAGGGGCAGGTCTGGCGCGTGTCCTGGCGATGCAGACACCAGCGCGGCCGCCTGGCCCAGCATCTCATTCCCGGAGAGCCGAGGACGCGGGCAGCACGCTCTCGGGAAGCCGAGGTCTAACTGGACGGTGCGTCTGGAGGGAGGGCCACTTGTTTTGGGGGCAGATGGCAGAGCGGATCGGCCCAGGCCTGGAGGGGAGGGAGAGAAGGGAGGCCCCAGGGGCCAGTGGGAGCACTTCTTATCAGGGACTGGTGTGTCCGGTTAACTGGTGACCCGGGAGGACCTCCAGCGGTGGACAGACAGCCGTGGGAAGAGGGCACAGGCTGGCCTGAGGGTAGCGCCGGGCCTCCTGGGGAGGGGGCGCAGCTCGTGTGCTGCCCCCAGTTCAGGGACTGCAGCCTGGTTCCACGAGGGGCCGCTGGCTGAGGCCGCCATCACCAGGCCCTGCGAGGGCACCTGGAAGAGGTGCCGCCAGGGATGACAGCCCCGTCCTCCTGGGGCGGGTCCTGGGGGCGAGGCAGCGCCGCTTCCCAGGGCACTCGCTCCGGGGCCTGCAAGGCTCCGAGCGGCCTCCCGTGCAGCTGGCTGCTCTCACCGGCCCCTGCCAGGCCTCCTGCACCAACAGGCCGGTGGGGACCTGTGGAGGCCGGGCTGCGGGAGCCAGGGTGCGGGAGTGCGGGTGGTGCCTGGAGAGGCAGGAGGGGCCCATGCCCCACCCCCACGGGGTGCCCAGGTCATAGTATCACCGGTTCCCCGGGCAGGAGGGAGAGCTAAGCTCTGGGCCGTCCCAGGCCTGGGTCCCGCCCGGAAGAGCAGGGGCCTGAGCCACCTTCAAGTCCCGGCTGTTTGAAAACAGAAGGTGAGATTCTGCCAAGGAGGCCATGCTGAGAGCACTGAGCCTTCAGCCCAGCACCGGGCCTCGCCAACGCGCTCCGACACAGCTCTGCTCCCATCAACAGAGCGTGTGCCACATCGGCAGGGTCTGCCCCTAACTCAGGCCCCGCCCACCTGCAGGGACCCCCGGGTGGGGCTTAACCCCTGTGAGGATGTGCTGGAGAGTGCAGTGCAGTTAGCCATGCGGTTCCCGGCTGACGTGCACCCCCACCCAGGCTGGCCCGGCTGCTCGGAGGCCCTCAGGACCAGCAGCCAGCGTCTCGGGCACTGTGCTCTAGAAGAAGTGAAACACGGACCCTCTCCAGGGCCGGGGTCGGGGCAGCACACGCCGAGGAGATGGCACCGAGTCCCTGCTAACGTGGGAGGGGCACAGCTAGGCCGGCCCTACCCTGACAGCAAGGCGGGCCCCCAGCCCTGCCTCGGTCTGGGCCCTGGGTCTCCTGAGGTTCAAGTTCACATCCCTCATCCACGGCAGGACCAGAGCAGGTGCGGGACCAGCACCTGGCGAATCTCTCAAGAGCCGCTCTCACCCGGCGCCCAGACAGAGCGCCTCCGCCCGAGCCGACATCCGGGGTCCGTGCCCCAGGTGGTGGGCCTCACGCCTGCCCCCAGCCCCCCAGCCCGTGTCCTACACTGATGCCCCCCAGCCCCCCAGCCCTGTCCTGTCCACTGATGCCCACCTGAGCCCCAGCCCCCCTACACTGATGCCCCCCAGCCCCCCAGCCCGTGTCCTACACTGATGCCCCCCAGCCCCCCAGCCCGTGTCCTACACTGATACACTGAGCCCAGCCCGTGTCCTACACTGATGCCCCCCAGCCCCCCAGCCCGTGTCCTACACTGATGCCCACCTGAGCCCCAGCCCTCCTACACTGATGCCCACCTGAGCCCCAGCCCGTGTCCTACACTGATGCCCACCTGAGCCCCAGCCCTCCTACACTGATGCCCCCCAGCCCGTGTCCTACACTGATGCCCACCCTGAGCCCCAGCCCGTGTCCCACTGATGCCCACCTGAGCCCCAGCCCGTGTCCTACACTGATGCCCCCCAGCCCGTGTCCTACACTGATGCCCACCTGACCCCAGCCCGTGTCCTACACTGATGCCCACCTGAGCCCCAGCCCGTGTCCTACACTGATGCCCACCTGAGCCCCAGCCCGTGTCCTACACTGATGCCCCCCAGCCCGTGTCCTACACTGATGCCCCCCAGCCCCCCAGCCCGTGTCCTACACTGATGCCCACCAGCCCCCCAGCCCGTGTCCTACACTGATGCCCCCCCCCAGCCCGTGTCCTACACTGATGCCCCCCAGCCCCCCAGCCCGTGTCCTACACTGATGCCCCCCAGCCCCCAGCCCATGTCCTACACTGATGCCCACCAGCCCAGCCCGTGTCCTACACTGATGCCCACCTGAGCCCCAGCCCGTGTCCTACACTGATGCCCCCCAGCCCCCCAGCCCGTGTCCTACACTGATGCCCACCTGAGCCCCAGCCCGTGTCCTACACTGATGCCCCCCAGCCCCAGCCCGTGTCCTACACTGATGCCCCCCAGAGCCCCAGCCCGTGTCCTACACTGATGCCCCCTAGCCCCCCAGCCGTGTCCTACACTGATGCCCACCTGAGCCCCAGCCCGTGTCCTACACTGATGCCCACCTGAGCCCCAGCCGGTGTCCTACACTGATGCCCCCCAGCCCCCCAGCCCGTGTCCTACACTGATGCCCCCCAGCCCGTGTCCTACACTGATGCCCCCAGCCCGTGTCCTACACTGATGCCCCCAGCCCCCCAGCCTGTGTCCTACACTGATGCCCACCTGAGCCCCAGCCCGTGTCCTACACTGATGCCCACTGAGCCCCAGCCCGTGTCCTACACTGATGCCCCCCAGCCCATGTCCTACACTGATGCCCCCAGCCCGTGTCCTACACTGATGCCCCCCAGCCCCCCAGCCCGTGTCCTACACTGATGCCCACCCCCAGCCCGTGTCCTACACTGATGCCCCCCAGCCCCCCAGCCTGTGTCCTACACTGATGCCCACCTGAGCCCCAGCCGGTGTCCTACACTGATGCCCCCCAGCCCCCCAGCCTGTGTCCTACACTGATGCCCCCCAGCCCCCCAGCCCGTGTCCTACACTGATGCCCACCTGAGCCCCAGCCCGTGTCCTACACTGATGCCCCCCAGCCTCCCAGCCCGTGTCCTACACTGATGCCCCCCAGCCCGTGTCCTACACTGATGCCCCCCAGCCCGTGTCCTACACTGATGCCCACCTGAGGCCCAGAGGCCGGCACTTGGCTTAACCAAACCCAGCTCTGCCCGTGGCTGGGCCTCCGGCCTCGGGGCACCGTGATCCCAGCCACCAAGTGCCCAGGAATGAGCAGGCGGGGAGGGGGGTGCCTAGGGAGCCTGCTTCCTCAAAGCTCACACCTGCCCCCAGGAAGAGGCACCCCAGACGGCTGGCTCCCCTCTGCCGCCGCTCCTCCCTCGGCCCAACTGGGAGGAGGGGGTGGACCAGCTCACGTCTCCTCACCTTCTAGGCTCAGGCGCCCCAGGGCGCGGGTGCGCTCCCACCCACAGGACCAGGAGAGGTCCCCGCAGGCGGGAGCACGCCCCCCCCCCCCCCCACCCCCCCCCCCGGGACCCCCGCCCTCGCGGGCAGCCTCACTTCCGGACGGAGGACGACAGAGGAAACAGCCGCAGCTGCGCGTAAGGCCAAGGCGTCATGTCTCCCTGCCCACGCCCCGCACCCTCCGTCCCCAGTCCCGGGAGCTCCCGCCGGGCAGCCCCCCGTCCACGTGTCCCCCCGACGCTCTGGCGGAGAAACCAGCGCGGACGCCGCTGGGAACCGGACGCGCGGGGGAAGCCCCCTTGAGGTCCAGGTGGCCTGGGCCTCTTTACCCCCTGGAACCGGCTCCGAAAACCCAAACCGGGCCACCCCTGGAGGAGCGGCGCCAGGGCACCCCGCCCCCGCGCCCCGCGCCCTGCGCCCTGCGCCCCCGCGCCCCCGCCCCTGCGCCCCCGCGCCCCCGCGCCCCGCGCCCCGCGCCCCCGCGCCCCGCGCGCCCCGCGCCCCCGCGCCCCGCGCCCCCCCCCGCCCCCCCCCCCCGCCCCCCCGCGCCCCCGCGCCCCCCGCGCCCCCGCGCCCCCGCGCCCCCCGCCCCCCGCCCCCCCCCGCCCGCGCCCCCGCGCCCCCGCGCCCCCGCCCCCCCCCCCGCGCCCCGCGCCCCCGCCCCCGCGCCCCCGCGCCCCCCCGCCCCCCGCCCCCTGCGCCCCCGCGCCCCCGCGCCCCCGCGCCCCCGCCCCCCCGCCCCCGCCCCCCGCGCCCCCGCCCCCGCGCCCCTGCGCCCCCGCGCCCCCGCGCCCCCGCCCCCGCGCCCCCCCGCGCCCCCGCGCCCCGCGCCCCCGCGCCCCCGCCCCTGCGCCCCCGCGCCCCCGCCCCTGCGCCCCCGCGCCCCCGCGCCCCGCGGGCGCCCCCCCGCCCCCGCGGCCCCCGCGCCCCCGCCCCTGCGCCCCCCGCCCCCGCGCCCGCGCCCCCGCGCCCGCCGCGCCCCCCCGCGCCCCTGCGCCCCCCGCGTTGGGGTCCCCCCCGCCCCCGCGCCCCCGCGCCCCCGCCCCGCGCCCCCGCCCCCCGCGCCCCCGCGCCCCCCCGCCCCCCCCCCCCCCGCCCCCCCGCGCCCCCCCCCCCCCCCCCCCCCCCCCCGGCCCCCGCGCCCCCGCGCCCCGCGCCCCCCGCGCCCCGCGCCCCCCGCCCCGGCCGCGCCCCCCCGCGCCCCCCCGGCCCCCCCGGCCCCGCCCCCGCGCCCCCGCGCCCCCGCGCCCCGCGCCCCCGCGCCCCCCGCCCCCCCGTCCCCCGCCCCCGCGCCCCGCGCCCCCGCGCCCCCGCCCCCCCCCCGCCCCCGCGCCCCCGCGCCCCCGCGCCCCCCGCCCCCCGCGCCCCGCGCCCCCCCGCCCCCGCGCCCCCCGCCCCCCAGGGCGCCCCCGCCCCCCGCGCCCCCGCGCCCCGCCCCCCGCGCCCGCGCCGGGCCCCCGCCCCCCGCGCCCCCGCGCCCCGCCCCCCCCCCGGTCCCGCCCCGCGCCCCCGCGCCCCCGCGCCCCCGCGCCCCGCGCCCCCCCGCGCCGCGCCCCCCCGCCCCCGCGCCCCGCGCCCCCGCGCCCCCGCCCCCGCGCGCCCCCGCCCCCCGCCCCTGCGCCCCCGCGCCCCCCCGCCCCCCCCCCCGCCCCGCGCCCCCGCGCCCCGGCGCGCCCCCCGCTCCGTTGCCCCTGCGCCCCGCCCCCGCCCCCCCCCCCGCGCCCCGGCCCCTGCGGGAGGGCGCCCCCGCGCCCCGATTGGCCGCCCCCCCGCCCCCCGCGCCCCGCCCCCCCCCCCCCCCCCCGCCCCCGCCCCCCGCGCCCCGCGCCCCGCCCCCGCCCCCCGCCCGCGCCCCCCGCGCCCCCGCCCCCCCCGCCCCCGCCCCCCCGCCCCGCCCCACCCCCGCGCCCCCGCGCCCCCGCGCCCCCCCGCCCCGCCCCCCGCGCCCCGCGCCCCCTCCCCCCGCCCCCGCGCCCCGCGGCCCCCGCGCCCCCGCGCCCCCCGCCCCCCGCCCCCCCCCCGCCCCCGCCCCCCCGCCCCCGCGCCCCCGCCCCTGCGCCCCCGCGCCCCGCGCCCCCGCGCCCCGCGCCCCTGCGGCCCCGCGCCCCCGCGCCCCCGCGCCCTGCCTGGGACCACAGAACCGGGGTGGGGAGGCTGGGAGCGGAGAGGAGCGCAGGGCGGGGCGAGGCTTGGGGGCGGCCCGGCGCCGGGGCCTCCTGAACCCTCTGCTCGGGACCTGGGGGCGCAAACCCCAACCAGCCACGGCCCGGTGACGGGCCAGCCAGTGCCCGTGTCCCGGACCCCGTCCGTGGGCGGGTCGCTGGGACCGGCGCGCTCACCTGCGGGGTCCCCGTTGGGGTCTGGGTCGGGTTCACGGTTCCAGGTCCGGGGTCTGGGTCTGGGAGAGGGTCTGGGGGCGGGTCTGGGTCTGGATCCGGGTCGGAGTCCGGGTCGGGATCCGGGTCGGGGTCGGGATCCGGGTCGGGGTCCGGGTCGGGGTCCGGGTCGGGGTCTGGGTCGGGGTCGGAATCCGGGTTGGAGTCCGGGTGGGGGTCCGGATCCGGATAAGGGTCCTGGTCGGGGTAGGGGTCCAGGTTCGGGTCCCGGTCCGGGGCTGGCTGAGGGTGGGGGTCCGGGGACCCGGCGTGAACGCGACCCCGCTCCGTTGGGGTCTGGGGGGAACCCCGCGAGCCAGGGCTGTTGGGGCGGCCCAGGCGGGAGGGGGCGCCCGGCTTCGATTGGCCAAAGGCGCCCACCCGCCCCGCCTCTCCGCCGTGCCCCGCCCCCGGACCAGCCCCGCCCCGCCCCTCAGCTCCGCCCCCGGACCAGCCCCGCCCCGCCACGCCCTCCGCCACGCCCCATCCACCACGCCCTCAGCCCCGCCCTCCGCTCCGCCCCTCAGTCCCGCCCTCAGCCCCGCCCTCCGCTCCGCCCCTCAGTCCCGCCCTCAGCCCCGCCCTCAGCCACGCCCCTCAGCCCCGCCCCTCAGCCCCGCTCTCCGCTCCGCCCCTCAGCCACGCCCTCAGCCCCGCTCTCCGCTCCGCCCCTCAGCCACGCCCTCAGCCCCGCCCTCAGTCCCGCCCCTCAGCCCCGCCCCTCAGTCCCGCCCTCCGCTCCGCCCCTCAGCCCCGCCCTCAGCCCCGCCCTCCGCCACGCCCCTCCCACTCGGGACCCACAGGAGCCGCGAGGCCCGCGCCAGTCCCAGTTCCAGATCGCCCATCGGGGGTCGCCCGGTCCCAGGGTTGCCCGTCCAGGGGGTGCCCCGTCGGGGTCTCCGTGCCCGGTGGTCGCGCTGTTTGGGGGCCGCACTGTTTGGGGGCCGCACTGTTTGGGGGCCGCATTGCCCCCGGGTCGCCCGTCCGAGGGTCGCCCCGTCCAGCTGTCGCCCCAGCCAGGTGCTCTTGGGGGCGGTCTGGACCCCAAGCGTGGAGCCCACGTCGCCCTGAGAAGCCCCCGACGACGCACCCCCTCGTGCCCTGACGCCTAGGCCGACCGCGCACCACGGGCCCGGCGGGGAGCGAGTCGAACCCCACTGGCCGGCCCCAGTTTCTCCCGCTGACCTCCCGGCTGACCTCCCTGACCTCCCGCTGACCTCCCGCTGACCTCCCGGCTGACCTCCCTGACCTCCCGCTGACCTCCCTGGCCCCCCTCTGCTGTGGACTGCAGCCTCCCTGCCCCGGGCACCCAGCTCTCTGCTCACTCTGGGGCCCCAGCCTCGGCGCCCACGGGAAGCCTGCAGAGCAAGGGCTCGTGTTCCACCTGATTCCTCTCCTGCCGCCTGGTTGCTGTGACCAGTGGTTCAGAGTAGAAGCGGGCGAGGACGACCCAGCCGTCTGTGGGGTCCCGAATGGCGCTGCCACTCTTGTCCTGTGAGCTCAGGCGCTCACCCTCAGCCTGCCCGAGTCTCCCCGTCCAGGAGGCTCATCTTTCTTAGGGTCTGAGGGTCACTGAGGCGGCATTTGTAAGCCCTTCGGAGGGCCTGGCACAGAGCGGAGGAGTGAGCCTTCCTGCCTGTCCTGTGCCACGACCCCCTGCCACCGGGGACTACCCGTGTGACGGGCCCTGGCTCTGCGGGCTTGGCCGACGCCCCTTCCTCGTCCCCGAGGCTCCTGCACTCACAGAGAAGCAGCCATTTAACTGAGGAGGCCCAGGCCACCCAGAGGTGCACAGGGACCACCGGGCAGGCGGGTGCAGGACCACAGACCAGCACGGCCGGGAAGCTCCAGAAGGGCCCGGGTCCCAGGGTCCCGACGCGGACAGTGTGTCCAGTCCTGGGTGGTGGTGTTTTTGTTTGTTTACAAGCTTCTGGGAAAATGATGCCAACTTCCCCGTTTCCTGAGCCTCTAGCCTGGAACCCTAGCTTGTCCTCTCAGCCGTAACAGGCCACACCGGCCTCCTGGGGGGCCGTTCCCCTTGGGCTGCTCCCTCCTCCTGGCCCGCCGCACCCCTGGGGATTCCCTGGCGGCAGATGCCCCACTCCAGTCTCTGCCTCCGTCCTCACCAGGCCACCCTCTCTGCGCTGCCTTCCCCTCTGTTCATAGCACCCCAGTCATCTTGGGCCTCCTCCCGCATGACCCCATCCTAGCCCCTCTGGTCTGCCGTGACCTTCCTTCCGGATGAGGGCGTGTGCTGAGGTCCTGGGTTCAGAGGGCAACACATCTTTGGGGAGGAACACGGTCCAATCGGAAGCATTACGCTAGCACCTCTTCAGCGGTTTCTGTGATCGGGGTCAGGTGTTCCTCCCAGGACCAGGGGCAGAGTTGAGGCAGGGCCAAGGGCGAGGCCGAGGGCGCTTCCCGGGTGATGTGCTTCCCTCTGTGCTCAGGCTGAAAGGAGTCGGCAGCAGGAGCGCCAGGAACGGCGGTCTCTCCAAGGCCGATGGGCTCCTTGGCAATGTTTGCCAGGAACGGATCTGGCTTCTGACCCAGAAGAGCCGGGAGGCGAGCTTGAGGGGGTGCCCTTGCCCGAGGGAGCCAGCAGCCGTGGCTGCACTTGAGGGGGTGTCTCTGCGTGACACCCCGCTGCCCGGCCGCCTGAGCCGAGTGACGCCAGGAGCTCCGCCTGCCACTTCCAGCTCAGAAACAGCGGCCTGATCAGCGCCCTCAGACCCCAGAGTGCCCACTCAAGTGCAGAGATTCCAGAGGGCATGCCGGCCCCGCCCGCCCGGGGAGCCGAGGCCCAGTCTTTCGGGGGGGGGGGGGGCGGGGGGAGCGGGGTAGGGGGCAGGGAGAGATGCGGTTCATTGTCTTCTCACTGAACAAGGGAACACCTGGCCCAGCGGGGATCCCGCTGAGGTCTCACTGAACTCAGAAAAGGGCCAGAGGGGACCCACCTCTATCTGCCCACCTGGAGGTTGGAAGGCTGCAGCGATGCATCCTGGGAAACTGGGAATTTTCCCAGGTCTCCACGGACACTCGGTCTCACGGCCCCCTCCCCACGTGTTCTCCGTCCCAGACGGGTCTGCGAGGGCATGGCACACCTTCCAGCTTCCCCGAGGGGTGTGCCCCGTCCGTGCCCACACATTCTCCGGATGGATCAGGCCGATCGTTCTTAAACTTACAGCCACACCAGGTGCCTCCAGGCTGCAGTGCCTGTTTCAAGATGCTCTTTTATCTCTGACTTCCCTCTTCACTCTCAGCCTCTGCTCCCCTCTCTGGGCCTCAGTTTTGGCATCTAGAAAATGGGCACCACAACCCAGGTGCTGGCTCCTGTCAATCCCGGTGCTCCAGGAAGCCGAGGCCCAGGCTGGACTCATAAGGGGGAAGGCCAGGAGGTGAGAGCAGGGCTGGGGAGGGCCCTGCATCACCCTGCAGCTGGGGGCTCGGCCAGGGGGCGGGAGTCCCTGAGGCACGTGGCCTGCGCTCCCCACCAAGCAGCCTGCCTGGTGCGCCCACTGCACGGTCACTGCCGAGGAGCTCAGGGGAGCGGGAGACAGGGCTGAGACACACACAGGGATGGGTCTCCCTGGGAGCCCCGCAATGAGCAGTCTAGGGGTCTCCTCTGCAGGGGCACAGGGCTCAGCTGTTCCCAGAGCCCGGTCAAAGCCCCCAAAGGAGGGTCTGTTTTCTGGGGCTGCAGCTCCGATGACTGCAGACTGGCCTCAACCAACAGGAACATGTGCTCCCCCCACCCCCTTCTGGGGCCGGAATCTGAAATCAGGGTGTCGGGGCTGTGCTCCCTCGGATGGCTCCAGGGGAGGGTCCTTCCTGCCTCTTCAGCTTCTGGGGCTCCTGGCCGCACCCCTGCAGTCCTCACGTGGCCCCTCCTCCGTCCTCACCTGACTTCTTGAGAGTGTTTAGGGGGCCCCGCCCCCCCCCCCCCCCCCCCCCCCCCCCCCCGTTCACGCGCCCACTGTTGTGTGTTCACATGGCCCCGCCCCCTTTGAGACCTTGGATGGACCTGTTTCCGGGTGCCACCTCCCTGGTTGGCTGTCCGCCTGCTCTCACACCAGTCAGCAGTCCCTTTGGCAAAGTCCTTCCAGAAAAAACCGTGTGTGCGTGTCCTCTCTTTCCTGCTGGGACTGTGACAGCTGGGATTGAAAGGAGACAGGAGAGCAGTGGCCGTCCAGAGTCCATGCAAGAGGTCCAGAGGGGCCTGTGCCTCCCTGGAAGGCTGGGGGAGGGAAGGGTGGTGAGGCGAGGGTGCTGACTAGGGAGCAGAAAGCCCTCAGGGCAGGTGGGCCGTGTGCACAATCACCCCACACTCCTGTGAGGAGCAGCTGTGGCCCATTGTACAGGTGAGGCTACTGCAGCACAGAGAGGGCGAGCGGCTTCCTCCAGGGCACACAGCGTAAAAGGGCAGAGATAAAAAGGGAGCCCTAGGCTGCCCAGCCTGTGTCTCCTTGACCTGTGACCTCTGGGTAAGCGGCCCCTCACCCTGTGGCCATTTGCTCTGAAGAGCGCACCCCTCCCCCCCCCCCTCCGGCGCCTCTGGGCAATTGCTCTCTTTGTCCCGAGGTCCCTCCCAGCTGGTAACCTTGGTGGGGTCCGCTTGGGGCGAGGGCCTTGTGTGGAGAACGCCCCGCCCACCTCGCCCCACCTTCTGTGGCTCAGATTACAAAGTGCTGTTACTTTTCCTGTCTGGCTTCTGCCACCTGCCTCCTGGCACGTCTTGTTTTACCTGGAAAAGAAATGGATTCCGGGTCTGCAAACCGCCGACTTCTTGCATTTGCTCTGTGCGACGTGGCTCTGCCCCGGTGCCGCCTGGTCCACGTCCCTGATGCCACCCACCTCCGTGGCAGCATCTCTCACCCCCTGAAACCCCCATGCAGCCCACAGCACCCTCATCCCCTGCAGCTCCAGGGACCTGCTGAGCCCGGGCCTAGCCGGTCACTAGTCCCCCAGGTCCTACCTGCAGCCCCAGGCTCCTCACACCAGTCTGGAAGGGGCTGGTGGGTTGACCCCTTAGACAGAGGGGTGCAGACACCCGGTGGGCACTCCGCCTGCCCCCGTGCCACCCCCTGCTCCCAAAAGGCCATGAGCACCGAGCTGGCTTCTGGCTCCGGGAGGGCTCGGCCTGCACAGTGGCCACTGGAGGGTCCCGTCGACAGAGTGGCAGGCGGCACAGGCCTCCCAGGGCAGCTGGGTGCCCAACTGGCCCCAGAGCCCTCGCTCAGCCTCCCCCTCACCCCTGCTGAAGGGGGACCAGGTGTAGTTCCCCCCAGCCCAGCTGTCTGCCTTGGGAGGTGGCAGAGGCGGTTGCCCTCTGCTGGCCGGTTCCCGTTCCTGCAGAAAGTAGAGCCATCCCTGCGCCCAGCCAGTGCCCACGGGGCCAGCCCAGCCCAGCTTCCATCTCACAGTCAGAGCCGGGATGGAGCGGAGCTGGACTGGGAATCGGGGGGGAGGGGAGGGCTCTGCTGCTGATGCGTGTGGCCCCCGTTCTCACGAGCCCGGGAGGCTCCGGACCCCCTGCACCTGTGTCGCTGGGGCCAGGTCGCCATTTACCTTGCAGAGAGGTGGCAGGAGCTCAAGGCCAGAGATCTCTGAAGAGACAGCTGAGCAGAAAGGCTTTTGCTCAGGGGAGTGGAGGTCCCGCCACTCTCCTCGCTGCCTCCAGGGGGCACCTACACCTCCCGCAGGGAAGGGCAGGCTCCTGTGTGGGGGAGGGGAGCCATCCTGGTCCGTCTGAGCTGGAGAAGTGCCCTTGGTTTCCTTGTGAGGGAAACTGAGGCACAGGGAGGCCGAGGGACATTCTCTTTGTTCTATGGGCCTCGCACTGTCCAGGCTGGTGACGGGCAGCTTGGTGATGCCACACACAGCCACGCTGTCTTCTCTCCTGCACCCTCCCTGGCCCTGATCTGACTCCATCTCCTGCGTCCTGTCCCAGGGCTGGTGAAGGGGCAGTGCCCACGGTGCAGTGAGTGAACGGTGAGTGAATGAGTGCACGAACCCGTAACCCAGAGGCCAGCCGGGCTCTGCTGCGAGTGCCATCCTGGGCTTGGCCAGCACCTGCAAGTCCTCCTGCTGCCCTGGGGGCACCTGGTCTCGGGGCCTCGCCTTGCCCTTTCCTTCCTTCTGACTCGTCGTGGTGTTTCTAATTTGCTATTTAATGAGTGGGTTTTTAAAAATATATTTTTATTTCTTTCAGAGAGGAAGGGAGAGAGAGAAAGATCAATGATGAGAGAGAATCGTCAACAGGCTGACATTTTCCTGTTGACGCTGATTCTCGTTTCGGTGCTAACATTCGGTGACACGTCCATGGCCTCCGATTGAACAGGTGTGTGAGCGTTAGCTGGGCTGGAGCCACCGCTGCACGTGGGTCCCATGGGAAGGCTCTCCAAAGCCGCCTTGGCTGCCCTGCTGGGGCCTGTGCACCCCTCTGCCGGCCTCAGGTTCCCACACCGCGCTCTGTGTCTGTGCTCCTCCCACCATCGGAAGCCGCCTGCGTGGTCCAGGCCTGTAGTGTCTGATCTCCATTATTTCAAGTCAAGAAAATTATCCTCTCCAATTAGAGTGACTCTTCAGATGCGGCTCCGGCTGGAGCTGCTGCCCCGGGAACCTCTCACCACGGTGCAGGGGTTCAGGAATGTCAAGGTGCCTGCGGGTGGAGTTCTTCGTTTTGTTTACCAGGCGGATCGCCATGCAGGTAACTTTACATCCAGCAGATAGAGGGAGCTCTGCTTCTTGGTCCAGACATGTTCCTCTCCTCATATATGTACCTAATATACTGTATGTGTATATTTTAAAGTCTTAGTAATGTTCTTGCTTCTGTGGGCAAGAGCCACCAGCTTCTACTGCAAAACTATGTCATCACCATTACCATCATCATCACCATCATCGTTATCATCAACATCATCATCACCATCACCACCTTCTCCATCATCACCATCATCATCATCACCTTCACCACCACCATCATCATCACTATCATCATCACCATCACCATCATCATCACCATCATCACCATCATCACCATCACCATCACCATCACCTTCACCACCATCACCACCACCACCACCACCACCACCACCACCACCATCACCATCACCATCACCATCATCACCATCACCACCACCACCACCACCACCACCACCACCACCATCACCATCACCATCACCTTCACCACCATCACCATCACCATCACCATCACCACCACCACCACCATCACCATCACCATCACCATCACCATCACCACCACCACCACCATCACCATCACCATCACCATCACCATCACCTTCACCACCATCACCATCACCATCACCATCACCATCACCATCACCATCACCACCACCACCACCACCACCATCACCATCACCACCATCACCATCACCACCACCACCACCACCACCATCACCATCACCATCACCATCACCATCACCACCACCATCACCACCACCACCACCATCACCATCACCATCACCATCACCATCACCACCACCACCACCACCACCATCACCATCACCATCACCATCACCATCACCATCACCATCACCATCACCACTACCACCGTCACTTGGGGAGACAGCTTGGGGAGCAGGGCGGAGTCTCCTCTGGCACTGGGAATTTTGCACCACCTGAGTTGAGGGAGGCAGGCTGGACCTGTCTCAGGTGCGGGTCTGTCTCAGGCGGGTGGGGGGTTGAGAACCCTGAGCTGGGCGTGGACGGCTAGATTCTGTTCTCTCCTTATTCCAATTTGGCCACCAAATCATTCTCAAGTGTTTTTTGGGGAAATGCAAAAAAAAAAAAAAGTCATCTCGGTAGACGCCTGTCTAATTTACCATCTAAACATGATTGAAAGTTCATGCTCTGGAAATGGAAGAGAGGGAACTTTCCCACGGTGGCTCTAGGGGGGCCTGGGAGGGCATATGTTCTTTACCTTTCATTTGCTGATTGAGGGGTTCAGCTCACAGCAGCCCCCACAAACCACCCCGTACCCTTCAATTAATTAGACGCTGGGATTAGACACCACAGCAAGCAGGGTCTCGGGAACCATCCCATGCGATTGCTTTGAAGATAAAGTGAACTCTCAGAGGCGGTTACCCTAATCCCTTTCCCACCCAAACGTAAACACACAGCGTTTGACGCCACTGAGAACTGGGCAGCCTTTTGGAATCTTTGGGGGCAGCTTGCTGGGGATTTTGTAAATGATGGGTTTTGGAACCTACCTCTAAGGATATTTAAAATTCCTCAGCCTCACCCGTAGTTGGAAAAGGTCTCCATTGAATGAAGAGTCGTGGGGAGAATAAACGTCTTTGCGTCTGTGCTTGGGTTCCACGCGGGGCACGCGTGTCTGTGCCTCCGGACGATGTTTCCCGATGTGACAGGTTTGCTCAGCATCGGTTTCCTCGTGGATATTTTGATGTTGGACGTGGCGGTAGGAGCGCCGTCTGAGCAGTCGGGGCCGGGCTCCCGTGGAACCCCTTGCGGCTGTGGTGACGTGCGGCGAGTTTGGCCACGGCGCCTGGGACATGTGTGGTTCCAAAAACCATGGTAATTACTGTTTCTGTCTCAAGGGGAAGGTTCTCAGGCAAAACCTGGCTTTTGTTTTGGTTTCAGCATTTGCGTGTGGATCCAGCAGGGGGCAGGCGGAGCCCACGAATGGCTGGGCCAAGGCGTGCCACGGGGCCTGTGGGGGTGGGTCCTCTCCCCAGAGCGGCCTGTCCAGCTTTCGCCTGGCACAGAGAAGGTTCCCACAGTCTTAACGGGAAGAGCAGCCTGTATCCGAAGGGGCGGCCCCAGGACACGGGCAGGGAGCCCTGTAGAGTCTGCAATGACACGCGTGAGGATATAACGGGGAACGTTAATGTATGAATTGAACCGGAGAGCAGCGGGGCACCCTTGTGGGCCGCCGGGGCCTGGGCATCTGAGGATGCGGTCGTTCTCGTGTCCTGAGGGAGCACCCACACGGGGCGGGGGCGCTGTCTCCTGCGGGTGGCTGCCGCAGCCTGGTCTGGGGAGGGCGCGGGATGGGAGCTCGCAGTGGGTTCCTGCCGGACTGGCTTCCTGGCTCTGCTCCTCGTGAGTGTCAGGGTCAGTCTGTCCGCAGTTGGCAAGTCGCCTGCCATGGTTCTGATGCGACTGCACCAAACCTGCCGGTCGGTCGGGAAGAGCTGACACCTGACAAAGTACGGAGTCTCCATCCACAGCCACGTTCCGTCTCTCATCCATCCATCCATCCATCCATCCATCCATCCATTCATGCATTCATCCATCCATCCATCCATCCACCCATCCATCCATCATCCATCCATTCTTTCATTCATGCATTCATTCATCCATCCATCCATCCATCCATCCATCCATTCATTCATTCATGCATTCATCCATCCATCCATCCATCATCCATCCATTCTTTCATTCATGCATTCATTCATTCATTCATTCATTCATTCATGCATTTATTCATTTTAATAATGTATCTTTATTGATTTCAGAGAGGAAGGGAGAAGGAAAGAGAGATAGAAACATCAATGATGAGAGAGAATCATGGATCAGCTGCCTCCTGCACGCCCCCCACTGGGGATGGAGCCCACAACCCAGGCCTATGCCCTGACCCAAATCGAACTGTGACCTCCTGGTTCCTAGGTCGCTGCCCACCACCTGAGCCGCCGGCGGGCTGCGTGTTCTTTATCAACTGTTCCGAGCGCCTCCCTTTCTGTGACGCCCACGTCCTCGTGCTTTCACGTCCCAGTGCCCGTCCGTTGCTGGAAGCGTTGACTTTCTACTGAAATTACCTCCCACTGTCCAGTGGTCTAGGGCCCAGCCAGGCCTCCGCTGGACGCTGAGTGAGAAGGAGGGCTTCAGAGGCTGGGCGGCCCGGGCTCCGGGCGAGGCCTGAGGAGGGTGGGCGGCCGGGGCTCCGGGCGAGGCCTGAGGAGGCTGGGCGGCTGGGGCTCTGGGTGAGGCCTGCGGAGGGTGGGCGGCCGGGCTGCACCACTTCAGTCTTATTCTCGGCATTTCCGCCATCACCCCGTGACTCAGCTCCTGCTGCCCGTGAGGAGGCCCGAGGTGACATCATGGGCCTCACCCTGCCCTCCTGTGGAGCTCCTGCCCCTCCCGGCGGGGGACCCTCCTCCACACGCCATTTCTGGAAGGAAAACTGGCTGATTCTGACCCCCGAGGACACAGGGTGCGGCATGCAGGCTGCGTGGCCACACGCCCGGGTGCCCGCCTGGTTGGGGAACGGCGGCCTGACTGGCTATTCCACGTCCACGGAGCCATGCGGTTTGCGGTCCTTCGGGAGTGACGAAGCGTGGGGGCTCATTTGGCTCCAGCCGAGGTGAACGGGACGAAGAGTCGGGCTCTGCTGTGAAAGCGATCGGTTTGCCTGGATTGGGTTTTGTCTAATGTCGGCTGCTTCTGACAGAGGTGCCTTAACCCCTCTCCACACAGTGACTAGTTAGACATAAACCCATCATGCCCGCCGGCGGCTCGGGGTGAGCGTCGACCTATGACCCAGGAGGTCACGCTTTGATTCCCGGTCAGGGCACATGCCCGGGTTGTGGGCTCGATCCCCAGTGAGGGGTGTGCAGGAAGCAGTCGCTCTGTGATTCTCACTCATCATTGATGTTTCTCTCTCTCCCTCGCCCTTCCTCTCTGAAATCAAATAAAAATATTTTTAGAAATCAATCAATCGATCGATTGATCAACAATTATCTATGAGGTGGAGTGACGGATGGGTCCCTGAAGCAGGCATTGCCTCGCTGTCGCTGCGATGCCGATCCGGGAATCGGAAGAGAAGCAGGCGGGACGGCGGCGCAGGCAGGAGGGCGCTCGCTCCGGAGGGTGTGGGTGGGGAGGGCCGTGGGCAAGGGTTTAGCCTTGGAGCGCAGACCACGCATGTGATGTCAGGTCCCTGCGTGGAGTGTCTGCTGTGTTCCCCGTGCAGGGCGGCCAGGCCCGGAGGGCGACGCAGGGCAGTGCCAATGGGATGCCACCACCAGCCGCAGGGGCCGCGCTCATCACGCCCGTCTCTCCAGCCCTGTCCACGGGCGGCACCGGCCCCGGTGCCGGGGGAACGGACGGGACGAGGGCCGGAGGTGGACCCAGGCCTGCTTCAGGCCCCTCGGTCTGGGTCCTTCTGTCAGCCTGTCAGGGCTGATCGCGCCCCCGATATTCTATGCTGGAAGGCGACCCCAGCACCCAGTCACCGTGTGTGAGGACAGGGTTCTGAGAGGCGGTCAGGTGAGGGCGGCCATCGGTGACCCTGACCGCACAGGCCTCCCGCTTGAGGAACGGGGGATCTGGGCGCAGAGACGTGAGCGGGCAGACGGCGCCAACAGCAGGAGGGCCTCGGAGGACCCCCCCCCCCCGGGGCCTTTTGCGATGAGCGCGGGCCCTCCCTCCTCCACTGCGTTCACCTTTGCTGACCACAACGTGGAAGACGTTAGGGCACATTGGAGCGTTGCTGGGTGTGAGCCTGGACGGCACCGCGAGCTCGTCATGAGGCAGGAACGTCTGGTGAGCTCAGCAGGGCGGCGGCGAGCGGCGTGGGGTGCTGCTGGGCCCGTCCCTCCTCGGGGCCCCGCCGCCTCCGCCTCTGCCCGGAGGAGAGTAGCCGGCCCAGCTCTCCTCGCTCCGGCCTCAGGGCGTGTGTTTCCATTTCGTCATAGTTCAGTCACGTGACCTCCCACCGCTGTGAGCAGCGCCCCGCCCGCCCTCAGGGAGGGGGTGTCCTCGAAAGATGTGAAGCAGCATTTGGGGTGGGGCTGGGGTGAGGTAGGGGCTCCCCCCAGCTTGGGGGTGAGGAATCCGCCTGGGAGGAAATGTGCTGGGTGGGGTGCTGCCCGTGCCCCGGGTGACGAGTGGTCGTTTCGGGGACCGGCACGCGTGTCCCGGTTAGAGCACACAGGCTTTCGAAGGGGGCGGGCAGGGTTGTCTGTAAATAAGCGCCGGGTTAGGTGACACGTCTGTTTGAAACACTTGCTTTTATTTGGGCAAAGAGGCGTCTCTCGCTTCCTGTGAGCCCGGCCGCGCTCCTCCACGCCTGTCGCCCCGCTTCTGCGAGTGACGGGAGAAATCTCTCGTTTCTCGCCGGCTCCCTGTAAGGTCCACGCGTCACGGATTTCGTGTTTGTGGGACGGTAACCATGTGAACGGGTCTCACACACACGTTCACTTACGAGAACGCGGCCGCCGCAGAAGGAAGAGCCGCTGTTCCTTGGTGACTTGCTGGTTCTGTGGAGAGTTTGTTCTCAGGACACACGTGACGTCATGGGACACGGACTTTCACATTAGTTCACACGACAGCTCTGGCTGCCGGTGCGTGCTGGGTGCCCTGTACTCGGAGGAGCGTCCGAGAAAAACCACTTCACCTTTTCTGACTTTGATTTATTCCCGCCCCTTCTCACCCTAAAACGTGTTCCTCTTTCTCTCCGCAAACCAAAAGCTGTTTAGAAAGATTGGACGGAGAGTCCGAGTTCCGGGAGAATTCTGTTTCTAAGTGAGCAGATTTAAAGTCTCTTAGCCAGGGCCTCGCGGCGAATGCGTGCTGCGCGGTGTCCCGGCATCGGCCACGCCAGGCTGTGTGTCCGCCTGGACAGGGACCCATGGGCGCCCCTCGCTACCACCCCCTCCCCCTCCCCTTTCTTCTTTGCTTAGCTGCTTCAAACCTTCTACAAACCTGCAATGGCGCAGCTCTGACCCCTTCTCGCCGCTCTCCATTACCCTCCTCCCCTGTCTGTCAGGAGCTCCAGGGGTCCTGTCCGTCCGACCGTCCTCCGGGCGTCAGAGGTGCCGAGACTGAGCTAAGTCCTACCCTGCTCCTGCTTACAACACAGACACCGATGGCCCTCCTTCTGGGCGTGCACGTGAGTTACCGTGATCTGATCTGTGTGGGACGGGCCCACTGCCCGCACACAGGCCCTCCCAGGGCAGGGGAGGCCTTCGGGGGGACTGCCCTGCGGCGGGTGGGGGCTCTGGAGGAGTGGGCCTTGCCTATGTTTGCAACTCCCATCCGGTCGCATCGCCAGCGGCACGCGTCCCCTTGCGTGGCGGTGGCTGCGTTTTTGCCGGGAGAGGTAAGCAGGTGACGCTGCTCGGAGGCAGGTCATGGATGTGGGTGCATGCCTCCCCCGTGCCCTGACCCCATGAAGGGGGAGGAGGAGGCGGGCCGGGCAGGGACAGAGGAGGGGGCGGGCCGGTCCCTGGCAGAGGTGGCAGCGCAGGCGTCGCCTCCATGGCCCCTCGATCTGAGGGACCAGGCCCTGCGACCAGCCTGGCGCCGCTGGGAGCACGAGGGAGGCGAGGAGAGAACCAGCGCGCAGCCCCGAGACGCTCCCGGCTCTGAGCGCAGAGCACCGCCAACCACGACGTGACTGTGATCGCGTGAAAGGCGAGGCCGTCCCGTGAGTCCTTGGTTGAGCTCAGCATCTTCCCACAAACAGCATCAGCTTCCTGTTTGAAAGCCCCTTCCTAGTCCCCAAGGACCCGTCCTGGAAGCGCCTCGGCCGCCCGGTCTGCCCCCGACAGGGGAGTGAAGACGCGGCTCGGTCTGGCCGCACGGAGGGTCGGGGAGAATGAGTCCGCCCGGCAAACCGCGCAGGGAAAGCACTAATTGGTCCCCAAATGGAGGCCGGTGGCTGCTCGCAGGATCTTGACTTTGAAGATATTTGTTTAAGACAAACATTTGCGGCCCCTGTTCAGGCCCCGAGCCCTCTGAACCCCATGGCCTGCCTCTGCGGGCTCTCTCCCCGGGGTGACGGCAACTCAGGCCTTTATTTATTCTCCGGGGTCTCAGAGCGGTCACGGACGGTTTAAAAATTAACCCGGTCCAGACCCTCAGTGCTCGCCCAGCCAGCCGTCCTACAGCCGGGATGTGGGGTCGGGCACCGCGGCAACCAGGTCTGCTTCCTGCCCAGATAAGGCAGTTAATGCGCTGAGGGGGGCTGAGCATGGGCCGGGGGGCGGCGGGGTGGGCGGGGGCCAGTCCCCTGAGTCCTCTCCCCACCCCCATGGCACTGGGTCAGGACGAATCCCTGTGAGTGAAACTAGGAGTGGCCCCGAGCCGGCCTCGGGCTCAGACGCGCCTGCCACTGTTATGGGGGGAGGCGTCGGGTAAACCTTGTGAAAACAACAAAACACACTCGGGGTCCAATGGGTTCGTGGCCGGCGGCCCCACCCAGGACCCAGGGCTGCGAGCCTGTAGCTCTCTGTGTGCGGGGACCTCGCTTACGGGGCAGGACCCCAGGTTGACAGGCGGTTCCTCTCTGCCGGGCAGGGCCCCACGGCCCCCTTCCCTGCGCGTCACCCTCTCAGCTGTTCCCTCCACGTAACCAGACCAGGAGGGGGGACCCGTGGGCGGACAAGACGGTGGGGGCACAGCTCTGAGAGCTCTGCCCCTCGCTCAAGGCTCCGCGTGTCAGAGCCCCCTGGGCAGGGCGCACGGGCGTGAAGCAGCCCCACCTGAGGTTCTCACCCCACCGCCCAGGGCGATCCAGGTGGGAGGAGGCCTGACCCCATTGCAACCCTCCACTCACCCAGGTAGACACCACAGCCCAGTTCAAGCCTGGGTAGAGACCACAGGGTTAGGGCTAAGGCTAGGGCTAGGGTTAGACCCAGGTGAGACCACAGCCCAGCAAAGCCCCGGAGGACCCTTCCCGACGGGGACAGGAACCCGGAGGGGGCGCCCCCTTAGCACAGCCAGGCGCAGGTAAGGCGACCCGCGTGAGTGGCAGGGATTTCGGCTGCACAACTTCCGTCCACGCCATTGGGATGCTGCCCCTCTACGTTCGTGGGGACCCCGGGGACCCCAGGAGGCAGTGCAGGCTCCCGACCTCACAACATGGGATCGTTCCAGGTAAGTGCCATGACTTCCTTCTTCCTGCTGCATGAGAACACGTCCCATAGCAGATCAGGGCAGCTAGGGTTAGGGTTAGGGTTAGGGCTAGGGCTAGGGCTAGGGTTAGGGTTAGGGCTAGGGCTAGGGCTAGGGTTAGGGTTAGGGCTAGGGCTAGGGCTAGGGTTAGGGTTATGGTTGGGGTATGGGTAGGGCTAGGGCTAGGGCTAGGGTTAGGGTTAGGGCTAGGGCTAGGGCTAGGGCTATGGTTAGGGCTAGGGCTAGGGCTAGGGCTAGGGCTAGGGTTAGGGCTAGGGCTAGGTTTAGGGCTAGGGCTACGGTTATGGCTGGGGTAGGGGTAGGGCTAGGGCTAGGGCTATGGGTAGCGGTAGGGCTAGGGCTATGGTTAGGGTTTTGGCTAGGGTTAGGGTTAGTGGTAGGTGTAGGGTTACGGCTAGCGTTAGGGTTAGGTTTCGGGCTAGGTGTAAGCCTAGGGCTAGGGCTAGTGTTAGGGCTAGGGCTAGGGTTAGGGTTAGGGTTAGGGTTAGGGTTAGGGCCAGGGTTAGGGCTAGGGTTAGATTAGGGTTCGGGCTATGGCTAGGCTCTTTTTCTCAGCAGCTCACTGTGGTACACTGCTCTTCCCTCCCAGGTGCCTGTGGGCATTACAGAGCCTTTGTTTCTGAAACCGTGTCCGAGCACAGTCCTGGGAGAGCGCAGGAGAGGGATTTTCTCTGGGTGAGTTGCTGGAGTCTGTTTCAGCGGTCACACCTGAGTCCCTGGGGACCGTGGCAGGACCAGAAATGTGATCTGTTCTTTTCATTCGCCCACAAAAGGCTGTTCTGCAGTGAAACTGCTCTGTGCCCTCTCCAGAACCCCTGCAGGTCCGGCTGGTCCCTCCGCAGCGATTGCTCTGCCGCCGCTGGGGGCGTGTGCACAGGCGGCTCAGTTCCAAGGACACTAACCGGGATCCCCGTCTGTACTGCTGCCGCTGATCAGAGATGGAACCATAGTGTCCGGAGGCCTCTGGGCCGTAGCTTAGCCTCATCTGTACCTGGGCAGAGCCCGGCCCGGGGGCACAGGCAGGCCACCCCTCACACCACAGGCCGCGAAGTGTGAGCCGCTCAGGAGGCCGAGGCCCAACTTACCCAAAGCATGACAGGAGGTTTAAGTGGCACATGAATGCCCCGGGGAAGGTGTGCGGAGGAGCTCGCTGTGGGATTTCTGTAAGAGCCGGGACCACAGAGGGTGTCCACCTCACAGGGGAGCCGTCTGAGGGCCTGGGAGCAGCGGCCAACAGCCTTTGGGACTCATAGCCACCAGTTGGCGACCACTGCTCAGGAGGATGAAGGGCTCCCATCCCCCCTCCTCACAGCATAAGGATCAGAGGTTCCCGCAGCCCCCCTCTCAGGCCTCAGGGGGTGGAGCGGCTGCCCTATCTCCTGCGTCCTGGTCTCTGCTCGCACGAGGACCAACACCCCTCTTCCCTGTGGCTCTGGAGGTGGGGCAGGAGCGAGCTGAGGGACCCACACCACCCGCCATCCTGACGTCTCCACCCGGTGAAGTCAGCACCGAGGATGCGGCTGAAGCAAAGAGGATCCAGGCCAGCAGTGAGGTCGTGAGCTTTGCTGACAGTGGGCCCAGCCTGTCCCCGAGGGAGGGACAGTGAGTCAGGAGGAGAGTGGCTGGAGCCAGGAGGACGGAGCACGGTGAGCCGGCCAGCCCCACAGCCTCTCCACCAAAGGGCTCAGCGCGAGGGGTGCCCGGAGACGGCGAGGATGCCGCGGCATCGCATCGGGGAGGGAAGAGCGGGGCCATGAAATGCGTCGAAGACCAGTGTGCCCGGCACAGCACGCAGAGTAGCCGCTGACGTGAGGGAAAGCTGTGCCTTCCCAGCGGAGCGGGAGTCGGGGATAAAACGGCTCATAGTAACAGGGAGAAAACCCGCAAAGGCACAGCCACCAGCAGACAGGAGACGAGGGGGGAAACGAGTCCCCGTGAGCTCAGGAGGTGTAGGTGCCCCGAGTAGGCCTGACCACGGCCCAGGAGGGTGCCAGGGCTCGCGGGCATCGGGAGAACAGAGGAGCCGGGGCGTGGGGAGGGGCTGTGGGGTGGCAGGTGTGGAGAGATGCCCCACAGGGTCGCGAGCCCGAGTGTTAGAGGAGAGGCCCCCTCAGGGGACAAGCAGTGCGACGCAGACCCGCCGCACAGTCCTGCCGCCCTCAGCAGGAAGGACGGCGTGAACAGGGAACCGGGGACCCCCGTCATGGCGAGACCCGTCAGCCCCTCCAGGGATGAGCAGGTTATTGGGGAGCACAGAGGAGCCGAGGGCTTTTTCTGGATCTGGGGTCACCTGCCAACAGGACCTGCAGGGCTCCCCGCACCCGCCCGAAGGAGCAGGGACTTCCGGGCCAATGCAAACCCAACAGCAGAACCCGAGGGTCCTGAGCAGACGGCCGAGAGCCCTGCCTCGTGGCGACTCAGAAACGAAAAGCAAATACCAGGTTTATTCACGTGAGGTGGACGAGGGGTTCCCGTCCCGCCGTTCTCCGCGCGAGTCCGGCCGCCCAAGCCCCAAGGATGAGGCTTTGCAGGGACGGGAGCAGGACCGAGGTGGCCACCCGGTGGCGGCAGACGCCTGGGCGCCTGGCAAGTCTGTGTCTGCAGGCGGCTTGTGAGACCCCACGGCTCGGTGTTCTCCGTGGACGTCTGACGGTTGGGGAGGCGCCCGGGGCCCAGCCTGGCACCTGCTCCTCCCTCCGCTCCTGGGATGATGGCGACTTTCCCAAGCGGAACTTCAGACCACAAATCGGCAACAACATGGGAGAACCCACAGCCGCATAGTAAACAGGTGAGAGCTGGACTTTGTCTTCGGCCTGGGAGGCCCTCTGAGCCCGCCACACCCTCCCCCTCCCCCGCTCCTCAGGGGGATGGCTTCTGGAACACAGGTCCAGTTGCCTGGCCTCACACCAGGGTCATGACCTTCAGCGCAGCGGGCCTCACACCAGGGTCATGACCTTCAGCGCAGTGGGCTGGAACCGGCAGATCTTCTTCTTCAGGGCCCTGGAGGCCTTGATGCGGCAGAGCCTGGGCCCCGGGGGCAGGGGTGGCTGGGAGCCAGGGGTGCGCGGGGGCTGTAGGGGGCTCATCCCAGGCCAGGCCGGCCGGCTCCCCACGTCCTGGACGCCGCCCTCCGCACTGCTGCTGCTGGGCTCCCCGTCCCCGAAGCGGCTGGCCGCATGGGCGCTGGCCCTGCCTCTGCTGGTCCCGGTGATGGTGGAGCGGACCAGGGCGGCACACTCGGCCGAGTGCTCAGAGTCGGACTCGCTCCTGGCCTGCGGGTCCCTGTGGGGCGGCCTGAGCCTGGCCCGGGAGCACGCCGGCCGCGGGCCACCCCCTCTCCGCGTGGCCGGCCTTGGGGGCCCCAGACCAGGGCCCTGGGCACCAGGCAGGCGGGCGTGGGCTGAGATCTCCACGGACGAGCACCACCTGCGCTGCCTCTGCCGGGCCGCCCTGCCGGCCACCGCTGGGGCTCCCTCCGGGGGGAGCACGGCCTGGGCAGACGCCCCGTGGCCTTCCCGGCGGGCCACCAGTGGGGGGACAGGGAAGGACACTGGGAAGAGGCTGCACTCGGAGCAGGACCGGCCGGGAGCCTCCCCGGCCTGGGGGGGCCTTCTCCTAAGTCCAGCGCCCCATGTGGGGGGCAGCTGGGGAGCCAGGAAGGCGCCCCAGGGTGGCGGCTGCCTCCCTGGCCTCGGCGCCTTGTTGCTGCCCCCCCTCCCGATCTTCACAGCCTTCGTGGTGGGGGGGCCAGTGTTCTGGCCCGTTTGCAGCCCCGTTGGGGCAGCGCTGCTGGTGACAGAGTGGGGGTGCACCCAGGGCCCCGGGCCCGTACTGGGGGGCAGCCTGGCTGTGCCCTCCCGGCTGGTAGGAGCGGCCTGCTGAGCCCAGGATGCACCCCTCAGCTGAGGGGGGCCCGGAATGGTCCCCACACGGACGCAGCTACGGGAGGGTCTCTGTCCCCCCTCCGGAAGGCTGCTGGGGGGCGGGGGGCTCCCAAGGGGCACAGGTCCCCGCTGCTCGAGGCCATTCCCACCTGTGTCCCCCCTCAGAGTCTCCCCTCCCACGCCTGCTCTTCTTGGGGAGCAGGTCAGCCCCTCTGGGCGACGCTCAGTCTCGGCTCTCCGGGATGGGGGTTCCTGCTCACCCACATGGCCTCTTGGGGTGCCCCCCGGGCCCCGCAGTCCAAGCAGCTTGTCTATATAGGCTCGGGCTGTGCCAGGCTCGGGGACCAGCCCCTTCCGGGTGGGGCGTGGTGCTGAGTGGCCGGGAAGGGACTGGCTTGAGGGCCGCGGGGGACTGTCCCTCTGAGGGGTCTCCGTGGGCAGAGCAAAGAGGGGGCTCTGCAGAGCCACCGCGTGCAGGGGGCTGGGGTACAGGTACACCTCCCTGCCCCCTGTGGACACCAGGTCACGCTGGTACTTGGGGTCCAGCATGTGGGGCCGGGGGCCTCGCCCGCGGCGGAGAAGCAACGTGGACATGGCGTCGACGCCGGCCGTCGGGGGCCCCACCTCAGCCAGGAGGACTTGCTCAAGGTCACCTTGGAACGAGAAGGAGGAGGGACCCAGAAGTAAGGGAGAGCTGGCACGCCTGCTCCACGGCACAGCCCACCTCACGGCGCAGGTCTCCCTCCGCGGGAACCGGGAGGGCTGCAGAGACACGTCCGTCCGCAGAGGCCTCTTGTGCACACGGATACCAGTGCCGGCCCCTCCCCTCCCCTCCCCTCCCCTCCGAGTGACAGATGCTGTTTATTGCAGCAGCCCTGCTCTAGCGGGCGCAGCGGGTGTTTGACTCCTATCTCCACCCCAAGCCCACGCTGTCTACAAGGAATGTGAGCTGTCCGAAGGGGGTGCACCCCACTCACAGGCCCCCGCTGTGCTCCTACCCCACCGCCTGGATGGGACCTGGGGGTGCACGCCCACAGCCCCCCCACCCTTCCTGGCTCTCCTCACCTGTGGACACTGGCCTGGGCCGCGAGGTGCCCGCACCGTCCTCAGTGGCCTGAAGTCCCTGCACGGGCAGGGGCGCCCCGTACACGGTGGTTTCATCGGCCGACCAGGGCCGGCAGTCCGCAGCGCTGGTCCTGGCCTTGGGGGCGCCGGGCAGCAGAGTGCCCAGGGAGGAGGACAGCCGGTCACTGCACACGGATGTGCAGGAGGCAGACAGGGAGCAGGAGCCGCCATCGCTCATCTCGTAGAAGCCTGGGCGGGGCAGACAGAGGTCAGTGCAGGGCGTGTGTGTGTGTGTGTGTGTGTGTATGTATGTGTGGTGTGTGTATGGGTGTGTGAATGTGTGTATATGTGTGTGTATGTATGTGCGGTGTGTGTATGGGTGTGTGAATGTGCGTATATGTGTGTGTATATATGTGTGCTGTGTATGGGTGTGTGAATGTGTGTATATGTATGTTTATGTATGTGTGGTGTGTGTATGAGTGTGTGAATGTATGTATATGTGCGGTACGTGCATATGTGTGTATATGTGTGTGTATATATGTGTGGTGTGTATGGGTGTGTGAATGTGTGTATATGTGTGTGTATGTATGTACGGTGTGTGTATGGGTGTGTGAATGTGTGTATATGTGTGTGTGTATATGTGTGGTACATGCATATGTGTGTATATGTGTGGTGTGTGTATGGGTGTGTGAATGTGTGTATATGTGTGTGTATATATGTGTGCTGTGTATGGGTGTGTGAATGTGTGTATATGTATGTGTATGTATGTGTGGTGTGTGTATGAATGTGTGAATGTATGTATATGTGCGGTACGTGCATATGTATGTATATGTGTGTGTATATATGTGTGATGTGTATGGGTGTGTGAATGTGTGTATATGTGTGTGTATGTATGTACGGTGTGTGTATGGGTGTGTGAATGTGTGTATATGTGTGTGTATATATGTGTGGTACATGCATATGTGTGTATATGTGTGGTGTGTGTATGGGTGTGTGAATGTGTGTATATGTGTGTGTGTGTGTATGTGTGGTGTGTGTATGGGTGTGTGAATGTGTGTAATGTGTGTGTGTGTATGTGTGGTGTGTGTATGGGTGTGTGAATGTGTGTATATGTGTGTGTATATATGTGTGGTGTGTGTATGGGTGTGTGAATGTGTGTGTACATATGTGTGGCACATGCATACGTGTGCATGTGTGCATATGTGTGAGAGGCAGATATACCCATGCATGTGTGGCTGTGCGAAACTTATATGTATGTACACACATACATGCATGCATGGTTGTACATACACACACGTGTAGTTATATGTGTTAGTGCGCACACTTATGTGTGCACATGCATACACTTCACACACATGTTTCTGCACACACATGGGTATGCATGTGTGCCTATTTCTATGTGTGGTGTGCATACGTGTGCATGCATGCATGCAAGTGTGCCTGCTTCCGTGTGTGGTGTATGTGTACATAGGTACACACACATGTGCCTATGTCTGTGTGTGGCGTGTACCTGAGCTGGGCCGACTGTCGCCATCGGGGCCCTCGGGGGACGTCCTGCGCACATCGAGCTGCAGCTCACTGATCTGCTGGTCCAGTTGGTCCAAGTGGGTTTTCAGGCCGAGGTCCTGGCATCTCAGCCGGTGCTGGCACAGGAAAGAGCAGACACGGGGACACCAGGCACTTCCATCGTGGACACAGGCTAAGCCCGGAGGTCCCCGTGCCACACGCATCCTCATGCCTGCAAGCAACCCGCCCGCTCACAGGAGAGGAGGCCACTGACCCTCCCGCCCGCGGTTTCTCCTAACCGTAGCCTTCTTATCAGCAACGACAACTGGACACTTAAAATACACGTTTCAGAGCGGAGGGGAGGGAGGGACAAACACCAACGGCGAGGATCACTCATCAGCTGCCTCCTCACGCCCCACACTGGGGTCGAGCCTGTACACGGGCATGTGCCCTGACCGGGAATCGAACCTGGGACTCCTCAGTCCACAGGATGACGCTCTACCCACTGAGCCACACCATCCAGGGCCAACTGGATACTTTTCCTACAGACACAGTGACACCGCCTGAGGGAGATCAGGAGCCGGCAGCACAGAAACCCCCGTGGCAGGCACCGCACGCAGAGTCCCACCTGCCGTTTAGTTCTTTGCGTATGTAATACATACAGCACATTATGTAATATACATTCAGCGCATATATGTGTATATTATATAACACATGGTACACATGTGTATAGTATATCACACACAAAGCACATGTGTGTATATACTATATACTATACACATAGCACATGCGCATATTGTATACTAGTATGTAACACATAGGTGTTTATATTACATAATACACGCGGGCATGCTATATGATATACACATGTACATTTTATAGAACGTATAATACATGCCTTGGTTAGTGCTCATAATACACCCATACATGTTCACACGTAAATGTGTATATTACACAACATACATATACATGTGTGTATACCTGTGACATGTCCATATATTATACACGTGACACACGTGGCGAGTGCTTGTCATGCATGTACACACGTGCCAGTAAGTGCAGGTGAACCACTTGCCCCGAATGTTTAATAAACGCCGATTTCTTCTTTCAGCGGTGAAACCTCACTGTTTTCAAGGTCTGCTGCATACATTTCTTGTTTTGATTAACAATTAATTTTAAGAAAATAATTAACGAGTGTAATTATGTGGCTCGTCCTGTTTAAGGAAATCATTAATTGCGTTTCGATTGTACCTAGGAGACGAGGAAGTCCCGAGGCCAATTACGGGCCCAGGAAACGGCTCAGTGACCTCACGGCCGTGGGAACGCAGTGGCGCCGAGGCGGCCATGCAGGGGCAGGCGCAGCCAGCGTGGACTCTCAGGGATCCGTGGGCGCAGTCTGACAGCCCCCGGGGTCAGGCCCCCCGGACGGCTTCCCAGGAGGTGGGTGCCGGCACGAATGCAGATTCCCGGCCCCTGCGACCCGTGGGCCGGGCAGGGCCCACGAAGACGCTTCGGGTCCACTCGCCACAAACGGCCTGAAAACGCCGCCCCGGCCACCACTGGGCACCCTGGGACTCACCCTCCTCTGCAGGCCACTCACGGGAGGAGCAGCTGCCGGGCTCTGTCTGTGCCCGCCAGCGGCCGCCAGGTGCCCTGCGGGTGGGCGGCCTCACCCTCGCCCTGTCACTCTCACTGTCCCTCAATCAGCAGCCACGGCCGGGGCCCAGGTGAGCCTCCTGGACGGCAGGCAGGAGCCGCCAGGGTCCTCACCGTGACCTGGAGCTCAGACCTCCCCCGAGGGGTCAGGGGTCAGTCCCAGGGCCACGCGGGCGTGGTGTCTACCCGGCCCCTGCAGGCAGCTGGTCCCGCGCGGTGCCTGTGCAGCTGCTGGGACACTGGGGCAAGTCAGGACCAGCAGAGTCAACCCTGGGCAAGTCCTAGTAACATCGCAGGCAGGGCTGCCTCCCCCACCCGCCCCAGGGCAGCGCCTCCTGCTGGGCGGGGGGCCTCCTGCCTCAGCCTCCTCTGCGGCTGGCAAATCTCCTGAAACGGAAGCAGGTGGCACAGGGCTGCCCAGACCGCGTGACTGCTTGGGTCAGAGGTCACGGCTTCACCCACAGGGAGCGGTAAATACTGAACTCTCCTCTCTCTGTGACCCAGCGGGCCGCTCACTGCCCAGGGCGCACCGACCAGGCGCCGAGGGCACACTCCTGTGGCTGCAGACGCAGGAACTGGGTGAGTGTGACTGTGACGGCAGCCGGCGGCTCACTCTCACCGGGGAGCCCTGCAGGGTAAGGCGCTGGGGTCGGTCGGTCCGGTTGGCCCATAACCCTCCTCCTGCCTTCACACCTGCTGGGGACCCGGCCGGGTGGGTGTGGGCAGGGTGTGTGCATGTGCATGCGTGCGTGTGTGTGTGTGTGTGTGCGCGCGCACGCTGGCAGCTACTGGTGCGGTGGCGGCCGGGACGCGAGTCTGGCTGTACCCTGCACCCCAGAGCGAGGACACTCCCGTTCGTCCCCTGTGCTTCGCTGAGCTGATGTCACACACCCAGTCTTCCCTTCAGATCACGTAATCCGTCCGAGAACAAAGTTCCAAGACAAAGTCTGCGTGTTCCTTCTGGTCCCCACATTAAAAAATTTAAACAAAAGAACCTGTTTGATCCTCTCTTCCAAAGGCTGCTGGTAATTAAAGGCTGGTGCGCACCAGCCGATTTGTTACTGGAAGTTAATCATCAACCTGTGCTCCCCTCCCTGCCTCCCCCTCCCCCAGCACTCAGGGCAGCCCTGCAGCCCTGGGCACCCCCAGGGGGGCCGCGGTGTGCGCCCGAGCTCGTGGGTGAGGGAGGATGGTCCGGGCGCAAACACAGCCTAAGCTTGCGCCTTGGCGGGCAGGGGGCAGGGGCTGGGGGCCTCTCCTGACCAGCCCCCTCCCGCCCTTTGGCAGCTGCCGGACCCACAGGGAAGGCTGCAGAGGGAGGCGTCCGCAGTGAGCGGAGACCCCAGGGTCCTGGGGCCGGAGGCGGGCTTCATGGCTGCTTGGTACCGACAGCGACTCTTACACGGACGCTCTGGACTCCGGATGAGAACCCCCAGAGCCTGTGTTTCCTGTAGAAACACCAACTGCGAACGGACGTGAAGCCGCAGAGCCGGCCACAGCAGAGGAGCGCGGCCGGTGTCCGTGCACAGAAGGGCCTGGTGGGGTCACCGAGCCCCCCGCCGCCCGGACTCAGAGGACAGCCTCGCTCTGCAGGCGGGCTTTCCCCGCCGTTGGGACGGTAACACGGCCCCACGACCCCAGCGCATTCCCGGGACCCTCGGGGTGCGCTTTGCCCGCAGGCACTTCTGGGCCAGAACCTGCAGCAGGAGAAGCGGGTACCGGACTGACCCCAGAACCGCTCTCGGACCCGATCCCGCCGTTCTCCTCAGGACAGCGTGAAGCTCAAGCCCACGAATGCGCCCTTGTCCGCGGGGAGCAGAGCGGCGCGCGCGTGGTCCCAGTCGCTTCAGGATCCGGAGGGCCCCCGCGCCCCCCGTCCCCCCCCCCCCCCCCCCCCCCCCCCCCGCTCCTTACCAGCTGCTCCTGCAGCGCCACCAGCACCGCCTCCAGCCGCTCCGGGGTGCGGGGCCCGCGGGGGGCGGCGGGCGCGGGCGGGGGCTGCATGGCCAGGGCGCCCCGCACGGCCGCCTGCTGCCTGGCGCGCAGCCCCTGCAGCTCGTGCAGCCCCGCGAGCGCCGCGAGCAGCCGGGCGCCCACCCTGCGGCGGTCCCAGCCCGCAGGCCCAGGCGGGTCGCCGGGCACCCACATCCCGCGCTTCCGCCACCCGAAGCCTCCGGAGCCTCCCTGGCCTCCCCGGCCTCCCCGGAGGCGGCGCCCCGGCCCAGCGCGGCCTCCCCCGCCCGCCCGCGGGTCGACAGGTAGGGCGGGACCTATCGGCGGCCAGGAGGGCGGCCCTGGCACCGCCCAGGTCAGAGCCGCCTGGGCCTCGGTGGCTGCGCCTGGAGCCCGGACCCAGCCAGGGGGACCCTCCCAGGGGCGGCAGGGAAGGAGGAGCCCGCGAGAGGGGAAGGGAGGGACGTGGAGCAAACTTGGTGAAAGCCCTGACTTTTAAAAAGACATTCGTGCCGCAGCGTCCCTGTTAGAGCCGCTCCCAGGAAAACCCGCATCCATTTGGGGAGACCCTTACCGTGTCCTAGGTGTGTCTGTGCTCCGGAGCCCCGGCTTGTCCTTTTACAAACAGCTTCGTGCAGCTGTGATCGGCAGAGCAGGAGCCCTTTATTCAGGGGCACAATCCAGTGGTTCGCGGTGTGTGCACACGGGTGTGTTACTGTTACCGACAACTTCCATCGCCAGACCACGCGCAGCAGGGGAGCGAGGGCCGGGCCAGCAGGCAGAGCCCTCAGCCGGACCCAGTGGCACGGGGTGCGAGCCCCAGGCACAGAGCTCAGGGTTCATGGGCCCTGCGCCCCGGACTTCACCCGGTCCCTTCAGCAAAACCCTCCCGTTCAGCCACCTGTGCACCTGCCGGGCGCCTGGCGACCTGGTGGCTGACGACGTCCTGAGATGGAATCAGAGGCTGATGACCGAGAGTCGGGTGCCCGAGGCCCCCTTCGGCTTTCCCTTTACCCGAGGCCCCACAGGCCTGCAGGGTGCGCCTCTCCCCCCTCCTCTCCCCCCGCCTGCCCCTTTGCTCATGTCTAACCGGCTGCCTGTGCTAACGCGCTAGGTTAGGGTCCCCAGTGGCGGCCGCCCCCACTCCCTGGCCGCACCCCCATTTCTGAACGGTCCGTGTGGGACGTCGCATGAGCACAGCTCCTGTGACGGAGGGTTCTGTGGCTGGCTCCTTGCCCAGAGCGGATTTCCGAGGCTCGCCGGCAGTGCCCGCGCCCGGTCCCTCTCGGTGGGTCCGTGACATTCCCTCCTGGGGATGGAGCACTTTCACTCCTGCCCTCCCTGTCGGACCCGGGTGTCGGCTTTCTGGCTGTGAGGAGTGACGCCACCGTGCACATCCGTGTTGTCGTGGGGACAGGCGTTGTCATTTCTCTTGGGTCTCCACCTGCGAGCGGAGCTGCTGGGCCACGTGACTCTGTGTGTAACCGTGTGAAGAACTGCCAGCTGCTCTCGAACGTGGCCGCGCCACGGACTGCCCCCAGCGCCGCCGGAGGCTCCGCCCTCCCCACGGCCGCCCACAGTTGTCGTGTGGGTTCTGCCACCCCGGGGTGTGGGCGGCGTGGCGCTGTGATGTGATAGGCCTTCCCCAGTGGCTGATGGTCTGGCTGATGTGCTACAGGAGGAGATGAGGGCCATTAGGACAGGCGTGCGCAGCGGCCCTGAGGGCGCAGGGAGAGGACGGCTGTCTCCTAACGCGCTGCCCAGGTCACTCGCTCCGGGACCGGCCCCGGCCCCCACTAAGCAGCCTGTCGCTCGTCTGCTCTGAACCCTGCGTGGTCCCCGCCGCTCAGGGAGGCCCCGTGTGCTCAGGTGGGCTGCGAGGCTCTCCGCCCTTCCTCCCGCCCCCGACCGACCCCTCTTGCTGCTCCCCACCTGACTCCTCCTGGCCCTTCTGCGGCCGGGGCACCCGAGTGCTGGGGTCCCCGCCCCCCCCCTGTTCCCCGCCGTGCGGTCGCCTTGCAGTCTCTCAAGTGCCCGGGACCTTTGCACGCGCCGGCCCTGCAGCTGGGAGGCGGGGGTGGTGGGGGGGGGGTGGGCTTCTGCTCGGGGCTCCCCGCCTCACCTTCCCCACCAGGTCCGCTCTGACTGCAGTGTCCCGGGGCCTCCCTCCACCTTTTTTTTCTTTTTTTTTTAAAAAAAAATTTCTTTATTGATTTCAGAGAGGAAGGGAGGAGGGGGAAAGAGATAGAAACATCAGTGATGAGAGAGAATCACTGATCAGCTGCCTCCTGCACGCCCCCTACTGGGGATTGAGCTGGCAACTTGGGCATGTGCCCTGACCGGGAATCGAACCCGGGACCCTTCAGTCCAAAGGCCAACGCTCTATCCATGAGCCAAGTCGTATCCACCATGGGTCCCAGATCCACCACGGGTCCCAGATCTACTGTTTGCCGTCTGCCGGCACCTGCATGGTTTGCTCCTTATGGTGGTTATGGCTCCTGGCGGGTCCCCCCGCCCCCCGGGCTGTAGGCTTGGTGAGAGGGGAGACAGCTGTTTTCAACGGGTGCAGCCGACGTGGATGGAGGGCTGCATGGCTCCCAGCAGCTGCCGAGAGACCGGCTCACGGTTGCTCACCAGGATTCCGGACGGAGGGTCCTGGGCTGGCGGTTCAGCCGCTTTTCCCTCGTGGTCGTGACTGAACCGCGCGCCCGTCTCTGGGGGAGCTCACCGCGTGGGGAGGGCAACGGCGCTCTCCTCGCAGTTTGACGCCACACATCTGCGTGGGGACCGTGTGGGCACCTGCGGCCGGTTCAGCTCACAGCCCGCAGCCCGGCAGCCCGGCCCGCTCCCCCTGCCGGCGAGTCTGCCCCCTCAGGCCCTCCCTGCGGGCGCCGGCCCACAGCTGCCCCGGGTGCCCGGCTCGGGGGCTGGTTCTGGGTACCTTCACCGGCTTTGAGTGGAGGAGACGGTCACGCCTTCACGGGCGGCGGTGAGTCCCGGCTGGTGGCCCCCAGGAAGACGGGCGGGAACCCCTGCTTGTGCTGACGACTCACAGTCCTCTCCTCCCAGGAGGCACTGCCTGACTGACAGCCGCAGGCGCAGAACTGGACAGAGTTTCCAGCGTCGGTGAGTGCGGGTCAGCGAGGCGCAGGGTCTGCAGTGCCCTGCGCTCAGGAGGGACCCGACAAGGAGGCCCCGGCACCTGGGCTCCCCCCACGTGCAGGACAGGCCCTCTGCCCGGGACCAGGACCAGACGGCACCTGGCACTGTGGAGCTGGGCCCATGTGCGTGGCTTCCTCTCCCCACCCCACCCTGGTGTCGGTTAAACACACCCCAGGGCACGTGCTGTGGGAAAGCAGGGCCAGGAATGAGCTGAGGGTGGGACAGGCGGCAATGACGTGGTGGGGAGTACATCCTCGCTGGGCGCTGGCCCGCATCGCACAGAGGTGCCGTCACTCAGCGCCTGTCACTCCGCACTCCGCCCGCTGCCTCCACGCCCTGTGCCCGGCTGCCCTCCAGACTGACACCTTGGGCTTAAGCGGAGCCACACCCAGGAGCCGCCCCTCACACCTCCTGTCCTCACCCAGCCCTGCCCCGCGGGCTGCTCCCATCTGCCCTCCCAGGCTGGGCAGAGGCTGGGCAGAGGTGCAGGGAGGAGCCGGCCACCCCCTCAGGTCCACGCACCCGCTCCTGGCCTGGCCCCCACCTCTGGCCCCGAGTCAGGAGAGTGGGAGGCAAGGGATTATGGGAAAACTTTGGGGAGAAAAACCTGAAGGTGAGAAAATTGTCTTTTCCTGACAACACACACCAAAGCCTCCTCCTGGGAGACCCCGACCTCCCAGCTGAAGCCGCGAGCGCGCGTCCTCTGTCCACTGCCGGGGGTATAGGCACCCCACACACGTCAGTGGAATGCGTGCCCATCTGACCGACGTTTCTGAAATTATTTCCTCCCACACTCACCCCATCGCAGCCCCCGACCCGCCTCGTCGCCCCTATGCCTCTCCGGTCACCTGGTGGGAGTGGCCTGGGTCCCATGGCCCCTCCTCCCATCCCGGCTCCCCTCCTCCCATCCGGGTTCCCCTCCTCCCTCCTGGGTTCCCCTCCTCCCATCCCGGCTCCCCTCCTCCCACCTCAGTTCCCCTCCTCCCGCCTGGGTTCCCCTCCTCCCATCCCGGCTCCCCTCCTCCCATCCCGGCTCCCCTCCTCCCACCTGGGCTCCCCTCCTCCCATCCCAGCTCCCCTCCTCCCATCTCGGCTCCCCTCCTTCCGCCTGGGCTCCCCTCCTCCCGCCTGGGTTCCCCTCCTCCCATCCCGGCTCCCCTCCTCCAGCCTGGGTTCCAGGGGCCCACGTTCCCGTTCCCACAGCTGCAAACGCAGCGTGAGCCTGTGGCCTGTCCCATGGCAGGGACCCCGATTCGAGTGTCTGGGTGGTGTTCTGAGTGAGGGACAGGCCCCCAAACAGGGTCATTCTGACAATCAGCCCCGGTGGGAAGTGCAGACGCCGGGGTGTCCTTCACAGACGAGGGTCAGGTGCGGTCAGAGCGGGGGGCTCTGGCTCAGGCCTGTGGGGATGAGCACTTTTTGGTGTGAGCAGAGCGCCCCCTGGTGTGCATGTGGGGAACCACAGCAGGTGTGAGGAGGGATGCAGATCTCATCCTTATGCAGATGAGCATCCACACTGGCCCTGCCGCACGCAGATCTCGGCTTCAGGAGCCAAGGAAGGCCCACAGGCGGCTCAGCGGCGACCTGTGAGCCAGGCGGCCACGGCTCAGTTCCAGCCAAGGGCACCTGCCCGGTTGCGGGCTTGATCCTCAGTGTGGGGCGTGCAGGAGGCAGCCGGTCCATGACTCTCTCATCTTGGATGTTTCTCTCTCTCCCTCTCCCTCTCCCTTCCTCTCTGACATCAATAATAAAAATATATATTTTTAAAAAGTCAATGAAGATAAGCTCATTTCGAGTCGATCCCCGCCCTCCTCCCGGGGCTCCTGAGAGGCCTCGTCCGGTCCCTTGTCCGGCCCCTCCTCCCCTCCTTTCCGTATTCCCTGTCCTTCCTGCCTGTCGGGACTCAGGACCAGGGTTCAAATTCAGACTTTGACATTACCCCCCTCCCCCGCCCCCCCAATTTGGAGAAGTTACTTAAACTCCCCAAACTCTGGTTCCCCACCGGCAAACCCGGGGCGGGGGAGGGGGCGGGCTCCTCCAGATGCTGCTCCCAGCACAGCCCCTGGGTCATGGGTCACGGGTCACGGGATGGGGCCGGGGAGACATCCCTTTGGTCAGCGGGACCTGCGTTCCTCGGTGGGACATTGGCCTTGAGCAGGCAAACCCCGCGTGTACCCACCTGCCAGCACCAGCGGGACCGCCTCCTCGACTCTCCATCGGGCTGTTTGCCTGGCTCGTGTCTATAACCGAGTCACTGTTTACGACAATTAGAGGGACGAGGCCAAGTCGTGGTGAACGAGCAGGCACTGGGGGTGCCGCGACGCTCACTGGGAACCCCGAGCGCCCCTCATCGCTCAGCTGCGTGTGTATTTGTGACGAGAGAGGAAAGACAAGTGGACGGACGAGGAGCGTCCTTCAGTCACTCCCCGAAGAATCGCCGGCACCTGCTCCGGCTTAGACGCCGCATCAGGGAAAACCAGACCGACCCGACCCCCACATAACTCGCTGAAGAAGTGGCGGGACTCAGAGGTGCCATGAGGAGCGCGTGGCCATCGGCGGGTCTGCTCGCCCGGCCAAGGGTCAGGAGAGGCTGTGGGCTCTGCGGGTGAAGTCGGTTCGGACCACGGCATGGGGCCGGGGTGGGTGGGTGGGAGGGGCGGGCAGCGACCAGGAGGTAGTGTCTCCGGAGCCCTCCTCAAATGAAAGGAATCACTGGGCCCAAAGCATGCGGGGGAGGTGGACACAGGAGACCTCAGTTCAGAGGCCAACGAGGCGCAGACCAGAGGGAAGGGCCGGTGCGTGGAGCCCCATGTGCAGGTGTGGCAGCGAGCGCGCAGGTGCAGACGCTCAGCACGCCTGCTGGGTCGGGCGGCCTGACCTCAGAGAGCTGGTCTAGGTCCCGGCTCGGCTTGGGGGAGCTGGGACCACGCCTGCATGAGCCTCTCTCCTCCCCTGGCTCCCCACCTCTCGGAGCCCGTCCTCCTGCCACAACCGGGGTTCCCTCCGTCTATTCTCTGTCCAAGCTCTTTCCCTCGGGGTTCATGCTCTTTTAAAAAATATGTTTTTATTGATGTCAGAGAGGAAGGGAGAGGGAGAGAGAGAAACATCAAGGATAAGAGAGAATCATCGATCGGTGCCTCCTGCACGCCCCACACTGGGGTTCAATCCACAACCCGGGCCTGTGCCCTGACCGGGAATCGCACCAGGACCTCCTGGCTCAGAGGTGGATGCTCACCCCCTGAGCCCCACCGGCCGGGCTGGGTGATTTATTTTTAATGAGCCGAGCGAGCACCTCTCTCGCAGGATCCGTCTGCGTCCCTGGAGCTGGAGCAATGAGGCTCCGGAGGACGCGGCCTGGGCTCACTACACTCAACTGCGTGCAATGGGACGAGGTCGCATGGGGCCTGGCTTTCCGGGACTCGAGGCCACAGGGACAGTCCGATTGGAGGAAGCCAAGGCTGCGTGGAGGAGGGAGCCTTTCCCAGGTCAGTCGGGCAGCCCTTGCCGAGGCGAGGCCGCCTGGGGAACCCACCAGAGACGCAGACCATTGCTGTCTCCCTTGTGTTTTTTTTTTGGGGGGGTAGGGTCTGCACCCTATGTGTCCCGTGGACTGCTGGGTCAGAACCAGACTCAGGGAGGGAGACACGGCGAGGCCGCCTGACCCCGAAACTCTGCCCTCAGCACCGTTTCGTGTACTTTGATTCCCACGGAGCCAAGGGGGCGTGAAATACCCAAAACCATGTCCTGGCTGCACGCTCTGTGTCTGAGCCCGGCCCTGCCCCTCAAAATCCTGCCCGTCTGTCTCAGTCCCGTGAAACCACTTCCTGTGGCCCCACTATGTGCTGCTCTCGATGGCGCAGGGTGTCTGGGGGGTGCAGCCGTTGTGGTCCTGGGAGGAGCCCCCTGCCCAGGTGTGGCCCCTGCACAGAGGCAGCGGCTGGGAGCTCCCGGGCACAGCGTGCCCGTCGGGTCAGGGTGGGGACGTGCCCACACGCACGGGGGATGTGAGCTGGTTTCATTTTCCCACGACGGGGCATGACAACCGGCGTGTGCTCTGGGTTCTGTAGCTGCACCATGAAGATGGTGTCGGATCTGACTGTGCCCAATGGTGTGCTTCCACGGTGGCTGTGTTTTCAGCGCAATGAGAAGATGGACGTAATGTGAGTTGTATCCCTCTATAACTCCTCTGTTTAATGCAATTATTGTAATTTATTGATATAAAACAGTGTTTTGTTGTTTCAATAAAATGGCCCCCAGAGGTTTGCGCTGCAGGTCCGTGAAGGGACACCCAGCCGCTGGGAACTGGGCTCGCCTCATGGGAGCCTGCCGGGAGCCCCCCACAGGAACCGGCTCTGAGCTGCCTGGTCTGGCAATCTCCCTCTAGGGCTAATGGGAGGCTGAGGCGCAGGCCTCATGGTGCAGTTCCGCCTCCTGCCACCAGGAGCAGCCTCGGCCCACGCCGGACCAGGTCCCGAAGGCTGAGGACCGAGAATCCAGGCCCCGCATGTCCAGGGCGCTGGGCCGTGGTCTGGGAGCAGAGGGTTCCGCAGTCGTTGGAGGGCTGCACCGGGGGTGGGGGTGGGGGTGGGGGGGTGGGGGAGCTGGGCTCTGTCCCTCCCAGGCGCAGGCTGCTGCTCAGACCTGGCTTGGGGACCAGCACTGGGGGAGGCCCCGCAGGACCCGCCACCAGATGGCGCTGTTGCCCAGGGCTTGTCCTGGCGCCAGGTGTTGGTGGTCTGTGGGACTGGGACCCAGACCCCGGCGGGTGGGCCGAGCCCACGCCCAGGTGCGCTGACCAGCACTCGCCCTCTGCGCGCTGACCAGCCGCACAGCCCTGTCCATGTGTCTCGGTGGCCCGGGGCGTTGGGAGAAGTGGGTAAGGGTCAGGCCTCCGCGTCCGGCCATGGACAGGTGGCCTGGCGGGGAGGGGGGCCAGGTCCCCGGAGCAGCAGGGACAGCTGGAGAAGATGGGGCGCAGGCCTCGAGCCAGGGGTCAGAGGTCATCACGGTGCCATGGGGCACACGCGAGCATGCACGCGCACAATGCACACACACGTGCACCTGCGGGGAGCAGACCCTGGCCGGGTTCAGGGCTGGCAGTGAGGTCTGGCCCTGGGCACCCCACGGTGAGCCCTCTGCCTGGCAGGGGCCGAGTGGAGGTGCAGGTGGGTGCCTGAGGTCTCGGCTCCTTGGCGTGGATCCTGGGTCTCCCCGCCAGACCCTCCGGAGCTCCCGCTTCTCTCAGAGCCTCTCTACACGCCCACAGCCCCCAGCACCTGGAGGCAACAAAGCCCCATTCAGCTGGCTCCCTTTATGGCCCAGCCGGTCTTTGATGTGAGCGTTTGCACCTTCGGGGCAACAACGGCTCGGCCTGGGGTCCCGGCTCCCAGCGTCTCCGCCTTTATTGCTCCCAGGTGCCCATGGCCGTTGTCGATAAGGGGTTTAATGCCTCCCCGCCGGGCAGGTGCCGCTGATAGGAGGAGAAAGGGCGATTGTAGGGGATGCCGCTCGCCTGCCCTCCTTAAGGAGCACCTGCGTGGACGTGGACGTGTTCCAGGGGCTCGTTCCCACCGGGCGTCTGTTTACAGAAAGACCCGCCTCCGCGTCCCTGTCCGTCAGAACAGCCCCGACAGGTAACACGTCCGTGTAACCGAGGCACCTGCTCTCTCCAGGACACACCTTCCTGGTGGCTGGGCTCACACGTGCCCGGGCGGGGGGCTCTGGGCCAAGTCTTGGTGTGGCCGCCGCCTGGAGGGGCCGGAGGGGCCATGGCACCTGTCCCTCAGCACTGACCTGGCCGAGCAGACGCCTGCTCTGGCCCCCGAGTCCCCGGCGTCTCCCGTGGCTCCTCCCTGACGCCCGTGTGGCCTTGACCCCTGATGGCCCCGGGCGGTCCTCCCTCTGAGGGGACACAGCAGGCGCTGGCGGTCAAGTTGTCCTCCTCGCCTTGATCTACCTTCAGGCGCAGCTGGTTCTTTCAAAGACAGGCGCACCGGCAACTTGTGTGACCGCGAACCCGAGACGGTTCATGGTGAAACGGTCAGGCCGCTCCCCCCAGGCAGTCTCTGAGGTCAGGAGCGGGTGTGGTGGGCCTGCCAGGTGGATGCAGGTGCCCCGCGGGGAGGGCACAGGGCACCGACACCACGTGGCGATGCCACCTCAGTGCCCGGGAAGCCGGGGGTAGGCCAGCTGGGGAGACGCTGGGGTCCGGGAAGGTCCCCGTCCCCTGGGCCCGTGTGTCCGCTGTGTCCCCACAGTCCTGAGTGGTGGACACGGGGTGTGGGCAGCGGGAAGCGACAACGAGTGTTAGGGTCCCGGCTCCCAGGAGTCCACACCCACTCGTGCCCCAGCTGCCGACCACACAGTGTGTCCACAGACGCCCTCCTGACCTCTGACCCAGAAGCCACGCTGCCTCAGCAGGAGTGACAACCAGAGGAAGTGATCAGGGCTGAACCCAGGCCCCAGCCACTGGCCCCTCGCAAACCTCGTGGGCCAGAGCCCAGGTCACTGGGTTTCAGAGGAACACGCCCCCCCCCCACATCCAGCCCCCCCCCACGCCTGGCCCTCCCCCTGCATCTGCGTCCGGCCCTCCCTGCGTCCAGCCCGCCCCCCACGCCTGGCCCTCCCGCTACATCTGCGTCCGGCCCTCCTCCCCCCACCCCCTCCCTGCGTCCAGCCCTCCCCCCCACACTGGCCCTCCCCCTACATCTGTGTCCGGCCCTCCCCCACATCCGCTCCCCCCTCCACCCCCACCCCCGTGTCTGGCCCTCCTGCCTCCCATGTCCTGTGGCCTCTGGGGCGAGCTCAGGCAGCACAGCTGGACAGACACGTAGTGACAGGGTGTGGCCACGCCGAGCCGAGCCGAGTGCATGGGGTGCATCTCCCTTTCCCTCACGGAGGGTGGGGCGCAGAGGGCGCCGCCGGAGGGCCCCTCCAGAGTGGGCTGGGCAGTGAGGCTCCTGCAGTCCCCGTGCCCATGAAGATGGCGGGAGGTGGCCTCCAGGGATGCCCGAGGGCAGGGGGGGGTAGATGTGCCCCCGTCCTGGGACCGTCAGCCGAGCACGGGTGTGAGAGGTGGGAGGGCAGGTGTCCCGAGCCTGGGGCTGAGGGAGGGAGACCGCCTGCGGTTCTGGCTCTGGTTCCAGCCAGACCCATTCGCAGCGCCACGGGGAGGGGCTAGGAGTTTGCGGCCTGGGCACTGCCGCAGGGGAAGCCAGCGCTCTCCCGCGTCTCCCCATGCTCAGAGAGGAGAGCTTCGCGGGGAAATGGTTTAAAGCCGCCCTCCCAGCACCAGGCCACCTCGGGCCAAGCAGGGCGGCTGCTGACAGACACGCAGAGGGCGGCCGGCTGCCAGGCCAGGTGTGCAGGCCGGCCTGCCAGGCCAGGTGCGCAGGCAGCGCCCAGCCGCCTGCCAGGTCCCCTCCCAGGAAGCCAGCGGGACAAACAGCCCCGGGCCTTCACCGGAAAACGGTCCCCATTGGAGCGAAGCCCTCGCTTCCCTGGCTGGGGGTCCCGTGTTTGCACACCTGTGGGAGTGGGCGGGCATGAGGCCCCGGAGGCCCGGAATTGGGCTCAACTTATAAAGACCCCGGACTGGCTGAGCAGCCGGCTGTGTGCCAGCACGGGGGGGCTGGTGAGAGACCCGCCCCGGTCCCTGGCCGAGCCTCAGCGGGTGCTGGGCGGAATGGAGGACCCAGGCACAGGAGCAAGTTCCACCCACGGCCCCCGTCCTGTCTGAGGGGTGAGGCTGTGGAAAACGGGTGTGGTTCCAACCCGGGGACTTTGAAGGGGGATCTCTCTGACTCCCGGAACCCCACATTGTCCCTGTGCACACCCCCCGTTATGCCACACCCAGAGAGCAGGGCGCAGGGTACCCTCGGAGACCTCTCCTGCGGTCACCTCCACCATCTGACGCGGGCGCTCTGCCTTCCAGCTCCACAGAGCGGGGCCGCGGCCTGTTCCACTGCTTTTCTCGCACGTGCGTGTCTGAACGCAGGCGGGACCTGGCTCTCCCGCTGACCCGCTGCGCAGGGAGGGGCGGGTGCGAGTGCAGAGGCCTTGGCGCTGGTCCCCTGTGTCCAGGGCCCTGGGGCCTCGCTGCCCCCTGGAGCCCCCAGCACGTCCAGGGGCATGGCCGGCGTGAACTTAAATGCCGTTTTCAATGTTCCTCTTCCAGCCGGAGCCAGGGCCTCAGGAACAGGAGCGTGGTGCGAGGCTGCCGGCTCCTGAGCGGCTCCTCTCACTCACCAGCGCCCAGCTCGTGTCCCCACCCTCCAGGGCCCTGCTCCGCTGGGCGGGCATCGCTCTGCCCTCCAGGCGAGTGTCAGCGCTCTCTGCCCGTCCTGGGGGCTCTGGGCAGCAGGCAGCTGTGGTGAGGGGCTGAGGGCACAGCGGCAGGTGGGGTGCCGGGAGGGGGAGGCCTGGCCATGTGCTGGTGGCAGGGGGCGAGCTGCTTCTGCCTGGGCCCCACAGAGGTGCTCGGAGCGTGGTCCCCCTCCCCCTCGGGCTCCTCCTGGCCTGAGGTTCCCCGGGCAACTCCTGGGGACGTCCCTGCCCCGCTCCCGGGACAGCCCTCTCCCTGTTCACTTGTTCATGTTTCTGGGAGATTTCTTTTGAAGGAAGGAGCCCGAGGCTGAAAATGGCCCTGGAGACACATACGTTAGGTCCCCAGGGCGGCTGTGTGCTCCCTGCGCTAAGTCAACACCCTGCTCCACCGCGTGCCCAGTCCCAGGCCAACCCGCCCCGCGCTCGCTCCGAGGCTCCTCCTGGGAGGACGGCTGGTCACAGGGCCTGAGGCCTGGCCGCCGGGCAGCAGGCTGGCCTCACCCTCAGGCTGAGGAGGGCAGCGTGGCCTCAGGGTGCTGCCCGGGAGCGGCGTTTGCATTGAGAAAGCCCAAAACTGAACGCGGAGACACACCTGGAACCTGATCACAGACGGAAACACTCAGACCACGCACCGCGACACGTGAAACCCGCTCAGTCAGCTGACTCCTTAAAATGCACCCTTCGCCGGGGGGTTTGTTAGGGACACAGATCCAGTGCCAGTCCCTGCCCTTTGCTGAGAGAGAGGGAGACAGAACCCCGTTCTTTAGAACAGCTTCGCCCGTAACAGCATTGCCGCGTCCCGGGCACATTAAAAAGGAACCCACTGCCAACAGTTGTCACGTGAAAACATTCCCTTGGGCTGGTTTCTCCCCTCTGGTGTGCATGTTACCATGATCCTGTGTGTATGTGTGCCTGTGTATCTCTGTGCATGTGTGTGTGTGCATGTGTGAGTATGTACTGTGTATGTGTGCATGTGCGTGAGGGTACCTGTGTGTGTGTATAAGGGTGCCTGTGTATGTCTCTGTGTGCATGAGTGTGCTATGCATATGTGCATAGGTGCATGTGCATGAGGGTGCTGGTGTGTCTCTCTGTGTGCATGTGTGTATATGTGCTGTGCATGTGTGCATGTGCATGAAGGTGCCTGTGTGCATGTGTGCAGTGAGCCCTCTGCACGGGAGTGTCCAGGTGGCCCAGGGCAGGTGTGCATGAGGACTCCGTGCGCCATGTCCTCTGGGCACGCCTGGGAAGTAGGGGCGGGGACGCGTTGGCCACACGTGCAGCCCCTGGATCGTCGCAGGCTTTTGGTTTACGGCCAAACACAGGCGTGTTTGATGTTCCGTGTTGGCTCGTTCTGGGCAAATCACAGGCTCTGCTTTTAAGAGGAAAGGATTAAAAGGCCATTAAGAGGACTCTCTGACGGGAAAGGGCTTGACTGCTCCGAGGAGCTCCATGCAGATAAATCAGGGTCAGACGCGGGCCGGGGTCGGATCTGCCCCCTGAGGCATGTACGGCCGAGCGCACAGTGGGAGGCTGCGGGGCTCCGAGCCCACGGAAAGGACTCGGAGTTCACGTGACGTGTGGTCGGGCTGAGACACCACACGTGGTTCCTGGGTCCCAGTGCCTCGTCCTTGCCTCTGAGGCAGCACCGCGTGCCGGCCCCTCCCAAGGCCGCCCCCAGGTCTGTCCCGGGCCGGCAGCGCCCCCTCCTCCACGGAAACCACATTCCTAGTTTGCACAGAGGAAAGGTTCTCAGGGGAAAGGTTTCCGTACGTGGACTGGCCCTCGTTTGCAGTGTTGTTGCTCAGAAGTCGTCTTTATAAAACGTGAAGCATACTGAGTGGAAGGAGCCCATCGCTGACAGTGAGGGCCACGGTTCACCACGCACTTCGGGGCGTTGCGTCCCGGGCCCGCACCCGCCTGCCTGGGCGCCACCCGGGCCCTGGCTCACGGGGCCTCCCGCCTGCGCGGGGCGGGGGCTGGGCCCCAGGCGGCTCCTTCCCGGCTTCCGCTGACACACCCTTCAGGGTGAAGCACCGTGGCCCCACGGGTGCATCCTGTTCCCGAGGAAGGAGGACGTGTTTGTCTCTGAGTCCTCGGGAACCATCACCGACTCATTCATTAAAGACAAGGTCCTGGGGCGGCTGGCTCAGGGCTGAGCGTCGACCTGTGAACCTGGAGGTCAGGGTTCGGTTCCCCGTCGGGGCACATGCCCAGGTGTGGGCTCCATCCCCAGTGAGGGGCGTGTAGGAGGCAGCCGATCCATGATCCTGTCTCCTCATGGATGTCTATCTCTCTCTCTCCCTCTCCCTTCCTCTCGGAAATCAATAAAAAAAATAAAAACAAAACAAAAAACACGCCCTCCTGCGCCAGACGCCGTCCTGTGGTGGCACTTGTGGTCGTCACGGAGCTTCCGGGGCCCCAAGCCTCAGGAGCCCAGAGCAGAAACGACGCCGAGAAACTAACGTGCCATTGGTAACGGCCCCGCACCTGCCCGGGACTTCCAGTGCGTTCTCCACTGTGGTTGTTCCTGGGCTCAGTCACGGAGAGAGAGACTTACCCACGGCCAGGGCTCGCATAGAAAGACACGCAGCGTTGGGAACAATGTGTCATCACACGGAGACAAATTACCGGGAAAGCAGACGTGTGGCTGCAGGAAAGGCGAGCAGCATGTCAGTGAATGACACACGTGAAGTCCCCGCATAGGGCGCCGGTCTGCGTGGGAAACTCCGTGTGATCACCCCAGTCCCCTGAGGCCGGGGCCTGTGCTTCCTGACAAATAAAAGGCCTGGCCGGGCGCCGACGCAGCCCCAGCCAACGAGGGGCTTCGTGGAGCTGATGAGTGATTCTCGGAGCCCCCGTGGGGAGGGGTTTCGGGGGACGAGGCCACGCCCAGAGAGGAGATCAGGGCTCGGGGTGATACAGGGGCGCGTGGACGAGACGTGGGGACTCCCCGTGTCCTGCCCTCTGCCCAGCGCAGTGCGGGGCGCGGGCCTTGGTCTGCTGTCAGTAACACGGGCCGCGGGGTGTGCGTAGCACACACTTACCCTTCCTGCCCGTCAGTAACGCGGGTGTCCCGCACGTCACACACGTGTGTTCCGGTTGCACAAACACAGACTCATCATCCCACAGCACGGGCTCCGTGTGCTTTTCCACCAGCGGACACGAGTGCATGACTCGGCCTGTTTCCTGACTCCTGTCTCTGCTCAGTGAGACATGAACTCCAGGGGTGACAGGTCAGAGGTCAGCTGGAGAGCAGGGCAACCCTCTGCCTCCCACCGTGCGGTCAGGTGTGTAAGGAAATGAGTGGATTCACACACTCAGGGCAGCGCCCACTCAGGACAGCTCACACCCAGGACAACTCACACTCAGGACAGCTCACACCCAGGACAACACACACCCAGGACAGCACACACCCAGGACAGCTCACACCCAGGACAGCTCACACCCAGGACAACACACACCCAAGACAACACACACCCAGGACAGCTCACACCCAGGACAGCTCACACTCAGGACAGCTCACACCCAGGACAGCTCACACCCAGGACAACACACACTCAGGACAGACATACTCAGGACAGCATACACCCAGGACAGCTCACACCCAGGACAGCACATATTCAGGACAACATACACCCAGGACAGCTCACACTCAGGGCAGCGCCCACTCAGGACAATGCATACCCAGGACAGCTCACACTCAGGACAACACACACCCAGGACAACACACACTCAGGACAATGCACACTCAGGACAATGTACACTCAGGACAGTATACACCCAGGACAGCTCACACTCAAGACAATGGACGCCCAGGACAACACACACTCAGGACAATGTACATTCAGGACAATGCACACTCAGGACAATGCACACTCAGGACAGTATACACCCACTGACAGTTCACACTCAAGACAATGGACGCCCAGGACAACACACACTCAGGACAATGCACACTCAGGACAATGCACACTCAGGACAGCATACACCCAGGACAGCTCACACTCAAGACAATGGATGCCCAGGACAACACACACTCAGGACAATGTACACTCAGGACAGCTCACACCCAGGACAACACACACTCAGGACAGCTCATACTCAGGACAACACACACTCAGGACAATGTACACTTAGGACAGCTCACACCCAGGACAACACACACTCAGGACAATGCACACTCAGACTCACAGTTTAGCCCAGGAGTAGGTGAGTGCCCTTCTGCCGAGCGCCACTCTATCGTTTCCAGAGAGAGCAGGGCTCCCCACCTGCCTTTGAACCTCTCTCTACAGGAAACCAGCTGCAGCTGGTCCACAATGAGGTACCCATGGCTCCATTGGGGTTTTCAGATCCATTATAGCCACTGAGCAGCCACACTGTGAGTCCTTCCCTCCTCCCCGAGTGACCACATTCAAGGCAGAATCTTTGCGTTTCCCGGCTTTCCTGGTATTTGACAGAAAGAAGTGTTTTCTCAGAGAAATTATACTCGAAACAGCCTCCGTTCTTCTTTATAATCAAACTAGTGTCCCGGTGCACGGATTTGTGCACATCGAAAGGAAATTAATTAGAAGAAATATTTTAATATCGCTATTCGCCCTTTATAATAAAAGTGCCAACCAAATTCACAATCAACAATGACAGATCGAAACACGCATGCGATTGGCACCAGCAAGAGCTTTATATGTGTCATGCATGTGCGAGTCAACTTAGCCTTTTATATATTACATAGAATAAACTTGCTTATTTAGACCTGCTTTCTGATGTAGCTAAACTTTTTCCAGCCCAGTGAAGCACCCCAACTTCTCTTTCAGGTAATTGTCAGCCACACAGCAGTAAATACCAACACGAAGCAGATTGTTATTGTAGATCACGCAGGGAGAACAAAGGGTAAAATATTTAACTGCAGCCGTGTTTGACTATATTCTGCAGTGAGAAAACCTCAAGTCATTCTCACGGTCCACCATTTCTTCTTCTCAGTCGGGTCAAGTTTCTTAGCTTCTTAAATCTCTGTTTTCTGGCTAATGAAAAGAAAATAGGATTCCACCGAGTCTCCTGTCTACCTACTCCAGGACTTCTGTGAGGATCAAATGAGATGAGGCAGGGAAAACGCTTCATAGACATTTAGTTAAAGTGTAAAATGTTTGCACCTGGCTATAAAGTAAGTCATGTTTCTGGGATGAAGAAACTCCAAGGAGGCTAGTCGCCAGGGAGAGGAAGCCAGGTGTTGCTACGTGATGTCATTACCCGGCGCTGACAGCCGCCGTTTCCGGGCTGGGCTGGGCTGTGGGCCGCATTTTGCGCCATGAGGTCTCGGCAACATTGGCTGCGATTTGGGGGCTGTTACTCCGGGGTGGTGGTGGGGCCTGTGTCCCACTTGGGGGAAGCCGAGTGTTGGTTTATGGGTGCCAGGTCTGCAGTGCTGTTTCTCTGTAAATGGCCAGTGTGTGTCACAGCAGCTCCTGTGTTGAGTGTCTGCCCCCTGGTGGTCAGTGCGCATCATAGCAAACTGTCAGAGGAACACGTAGCACATTAGCCTTTTATATACAGACTAGTGGCCCGGTGCACGAAATTCATGCACATTAAAAGGGGATTAATTAGAGGAAATATTTTAATATTGCTATTTGCCCTTTCTCTATAATAGAAGTGTCAGAGATGAAAGAAAATTAGTAAAATGTATATGAAAACCTTCCTCCTGTCAGAGTCTGGGCCACGCTGCGGGACCCAGAGTCAAGTACCCGTGCACCAGTGCCCGAAATCATGCGAGACCCAGACCCAGCCGGCCCCACCCCCATTGGGTGAGATCTAGACCCGGTCAGCCCACCCCTGTCAAGCCCTGCCAGGCATGGGGCACAGCCTCAGGTCCCTCGGCCTGGTGCCGGGCAAGGGGTGCAGCCTCAGTCCCCTGCCCTGGGACAGAGGGCGCGGCCTGAGGTCCCTTGGCCTGGCACTGGGGCGGGGGGGGCGTGCCTTGAGGTCACCCATCAAGCCCTGCCGGGTGGGGGGGCACGGCCTGAGGTCCCCCGTCAAGCCCTGCCGGGCGGGGGTGCAGCCTCAGGTCCCTGCTGATAGCTTGTTATGGCTCATTACAGGAACCCCGCCTCGGCTGTGCGCGCTGCCATCTTGTGACGGCGTTACAGCGTGAGGGTCAATTTGCATATCACCTCTTTATCATATAGGATAGTTACCTGGGCCCGGGGGTGCTGCAGGGGACCCCACTCCTGGGGAGCCGTTGTGCTGCTGGTAAACAAGCCCCTTGAGCTCCGGGTCTGGCTCTGGCCTTCCCCCATGGCCCTTCTCCCTGTGAAGTGCGATGGGCGTGGAGCTGGGCGTGGTCAGTGTTGGGGAGAGGACGGTACCTCTGGAGAGCAGAGAGGAAGGTGTCCACAAACGAATGTGGCCGGCGGGGCACAGCCGGCCCTCGGCAGAAGCCCCTGAACCCTAAGTTGCCAGCTCTGCCACTCAGCACGGAGGTCGGGCACAGCGGCTGTTTGTGAGGCACGCCCCACAGCGCCGAGTGAAGCGCGCCTTTGTTCCCCCGAAACAGCCGCACGGCACCGCCTCTGAGGGGAACCTCAGAGCAAACAGCCGCAGCCAGCACTTGCAGGAAGCCGTGAGTCACCGCGGGACTATAACGGGGTCTGTGAGCAACCTGAGGCAGTCTTGGCTCCGTGAGGAGCCGCACACGGACAGAATGGGACTCTGTGAGCCCACGCGGGCGGTGCTGGCCCGCGGGCACCAGGCTCCGGTGCTGTTCACAATTCACGTCTGCTCCTCGGAGGCCCCCGCGAACCCTGCCCTCAAGCCTCCGCAGGGGTCAGCCCAGATCCGTGCACCCCACACCCGGCAAGTGGCTGGTCTTAGACTCAATACCTTTCAGCTGCTGACACGGCATCACCGCCCCAGTGTGCACAGGAGCTCCCCCCTCGCCCTCGGCCCCCTCCAGCTCTGTCCCCCAGGGCGCCCGTGACACCTCTGATGCCTGCTTACTCAAGGGCCCAAGTACCTAGCGGGCACTCGGCGCTCGGGTCCTCTGGGACGGACGCGGAAGGGGCTGCGCGCCCGGCTCTCCTGTCTCGGGCGCAGTTCTGTCTGCCCTGGGCTGGGGCACCGAAGGGCAGGAGGCCTGGGAGGGCGGCACCTCACTGCTGGGTGATGCCAGAGAAGGGAGAGGACCCTTCCCGGGACCTGCCCTCATGGACCAGGGACGAGGTGATGGCACTCAGGTTGCTCCTCGTCGGGAGAGGCGGACCCGGGCTGGGCAGAGGGCAGCTGGTGACCCGAGCGGCCCGCACAGAGGGGTTTTGTGGGTGAGAATGTTAGGCCCCAGGCAAGAGCAGGAGCCCCTGGACTGGTATCCCCCAGGCATGCGGCGTCTGGAGCTTACGAGTGAACTGCACCCCGGACAGGGCTCCCGCTGGCTTCCTGCCAGGGCCACACTCCTGTTGCAGTGAGTCAGCCACAGCTTCCTCTCCTGACCCTCCTCCCTGCTCCCTCCTCCCCCTGCCCCCCTCCTCCTGTCCCCCTCCTCCCCTCCTCCCTCCTCCTCTCCTCCCCCTGTCCCTGCTCCCCTCCTCCCGTCCCCCTCCTCCCCCTGTCCCCCTGCTCCCCTGCTCCCCTCCTCCTGCCCCTGCCCCTGCTCCCTTCCTGCCCTCCTCCCTTGCTCCCCTCCTCCCCCCCGTCTCCCTCCTCCCATCCCCTTGCTCCCCTCCTTCCCTCCTCCCCCTGTCCCTCCTCCCCTCCTCCTGCCCCTGCTCCCTTCCTGCCCTCCTCCCTTGCTCCCCTCCTCTCCCTGCCCCTGCTCCCCTCCTCCCCCTGTCTCTCCTCCCTCCTCTCCTCCTCCCCCTGTCTCTCCTCCCTGCTCAGGCCAGAGGCTGCCCACACCCTCCCGCGCTCACATCTGGCCCGGGGCCTGGCCGCTGCGCCTGGCAGACCACCAGACGTGTATGTACACACGCGCAGACCCTGGTGGGGAGTCACATTCCAGGCTCCCCGGGAAGAAGAAATCTTCTCTGTAATAAAAGTACAAATGGCTTTTTGGCTCGCGGACGCTTCATTAGATATTTATCAGACGTGGGAGGCTTGGCCGCGCAGCCTGCTGTGCCCGCTCCTCACCGCCAGCCCGGTGTGCACGCCTCCCCCTCTCCTGCGCTTCCCTAGGACACACGCGTGCCCACCCGAGGCTGCACGGCGTGGTCAGCAGGCCTGGCATGCAGGGGCCAGTGCTTCCCTAGGACACACGCGTGCCCATGTGTGGCGTCCTTCTGAGACACGGGCCCAGCGTCTGACAAGCTCGAGGGCCTCTGCCTCAGCGGGGACACAGGATGCCTGGCCTGTCCCCGTGTGTCCCGAGGGGCCCTGGCTGGACCGGGAGACGTGCTTTCCTCGTGGGGCGGCTCTGGCTGACCCTGTGCCAGTCGCTCAGCAGCCACGGGAGCTGCGCTGAGGGGAACGCACATCAACCCGGAGGCGTCGCCCTCTCCCTGTGCTCCTGTCGGAGAAGGAGCGAGGGGAACCCAGCCCGTTCGGGGCCTGGGGAGAACCGGGCGGCTGCAGGGAGCCCGCCCTGTCCCGAGGCTGAGTCAGACCCCGTGCGGACAGAGCTGCCGAGCATCTGGAACCTGGGCCCACCGGGGCTGCGAGGCGCTCAGCCCCCGGAGTTCAGCAGGGGACCCGGGAGCTGTGGCCTGCCACCCGCCCTCACAGCCCTGCCTTCTGCTTCTAAAGTCCCCTTGCCCCCTCGCCCGCGGGCCAGCTTCTCAGGACCCGGCCAGGTGGGCCAGCACAGGCCACGTCCATGCGGCGGTTCCTTGTTGTTGGAAGGCGAACTGGCGCCCACACGCCCGGCGCTGCGGCAGGAGGGCTCTCTGGCCTTTCCTGAGCGCTGGCCCTGCAGGCTCACCCCACCGGCCGCTGCTCACATCTGGCCGAGCGCCGACTCCAGGCTCCGGAGCGAGGCCCGGGCTGAGGGAGCTGCGTCCCGGGAGCCCTCACTGGACCCCGAGGACATTGCTAATGTTTAGGGGAGTCCATCTCCCAGGTCCTCTGCTGTCTGACAGCCCAAGTGCGCTTGCGTCTCCAGAGGATGAGCAGAGCGAGGGGGGAAGGAAGGGAGGCCGAGCTGGCAGAGCCACGAGGAGGGAGGTGTGAGGGGAGCCGCGAGGGGAGATGGGGGACCCGGGAAACAGAAGGTCCCCTTCCAGGGCTCCTCCATGGGACGGTGGCCCTCCCCTTCCCGTGACCCTCAGCTGGGGGCAGGCCAGGCTGGGGGGCCCTCGGGGCTGGGGGCTGGCCAGGCTGGGGGGCCCTCGGGGGTAGACTCAGGGCACGAGGGAGCAGGGCACAGACAGACCAGTTGGCACAGAGGACACGGGGGCCCAGCAAGTTCCCTGCAGCGCGGACGTGGGGCATCGGTGTGGGGCCCAGTAGGTGACCCCGAAGAGGAGTCAGGAAGACTCGGTCGGGGAGGGAGTGTGGTTCTGGACGTGTGACCTGGGTGTGGAGCGTCCGGGGCGCTGAGCTGGATCTAGAATGTCAGGCCAGTGGCTGAGCTAACGAAGCGCTATTCCGAACGCCTGGGGCTTCCGACTTGACCCCGGGCCCACAGAGCCAGGAGGGGCTGGGGCAGAGGACGGTTGCGTCTCTCCGGCCGGGTTTCCCGGAGCGACGCCATTCCCCAGCCCCCGGCAGGCAGTGGCCGCTGCTCTCTCGTGGCCCCGGCACCTGCTGTCCTCACGGTCCTTGCTCCTTGTCTGCTGCCGCGGGCGCTGACGGCTCCCGGGCTCCAGCGGGCACTTCCCGGGCTGACGCCCTCGCGTCTCTCTCTGCGCATACTTGATGGGCCTGTCCTCTGGTGAGAGTCTGCTCGTGTCTTTTGTCTGTTTTTTCACTGGATTTTTTTTTTTTTTTTTTTTTTGTGGTGAGGCAGGAGCTAGGACCTGCGCCTTTCTTTGAGTTCTTTTTTTTTTTTTTTTTTTTTTAATTTCTTTATTGATTAAGGTGTCACATATTTGTCCTCATCCCCCCATTCCCATCCACACCCCTTCCCACGGATGCCCCAACCCCCTGTTGAACTTAACCATTGGTTAGGCTCATATGCATGCACACAAGTCCCTTGGTTGATCTCTCCTCCCTCCCCCCACCCTCCCCTATCTTCCCTCTGAGGCCCGATAGTCCGATCGATGCCTCCCTGTTTCTGGTTCTGTTCTTGTTCATCAGTCTATGTTGTTCATCATTTCCCCTAGATGAGCAAGATCATGTGTCACTAGAGATATACTTATAAGAACTGAATGTGAGACGAGCAATAATAGTTATGCTGACAGGCAAATGAATCAGTCTGTAGTGAGTTTCTTTCTGGACCAACAGTTCTTTTGAGACCCCATATCAATGTCCACCAGTTCCTTATGTGTACATGTCAGTACTGACCCCTCAGCTCTGGATGGTGGACAAATGGTGGTAATGCATGACCGACACCCTCTGTTTTGGTCTTGGGCGGACCCAGGGGCATGGCTTCACCCGGACTCAGGGGCACGTGGCCTCACCCGGGCCTAGGGGGCGCATGGCCTCACCTGGACCCGGGTGCGTGTGGCCTCACCCGGACCCAGGACCCAGCCTCACCCGGATCCAGGGGCACACGGCCTCACCCGGACCCGGGATGATCCAGCTTCACCCGGACCCAGGGGTGCGTGGCCTCACCCGGACCCAGGGGCACGTGGCCTCACCCAGACCCAGGGGGTGTGTGGCCTCACCTAGACCCAGGTGCGCGCGGCCTCACCCGGACCCGGGACCCACCTCGCCTGGATCCAGGGGCACACGGCCTCACCCGGACCCGGGATGATCCAGCTTCACCCGGACCCAGGGGTGCGTGGCCTCACC